>JBBBDQ010001374.1:92500-477500 GCA_037127315.1 Ascarosepion bandense | reverse complement strand
AGATCATGTTGTTTGGAGTGATCAGCAGTAATGGCAACATTATGCCTCTATTCATCTTCACGCAGAGGCCTACATCAAGTACCATAAGAAATTAGTGCTGTCCTGTGTCAAGTGGGTAACAGCTGGAACAACCTATATCTAGCAACTGAAATCTGCACTATGCCACACAAGCAGGAGATCCCAGTCATGACTGTCAGACAAATTCTGTGACCACATCATTCCTTACATCTGGCCACCTAATCTCACCAGACTGCGAACTTCTTGATTATCATGTGTGGGGCACAGTTGAGTGAATGATCAACAAAACTCCTTGTAATATCAAAGATGAACTGAAGGCAAGGATAGAAGCATTCACTGACTTAAACAAGGATACTGTCTAGAAGAATTGCAGGAGATTCCAAACTCATATTGAATGAATAAATAAGATATTTTTGTGTAATTTTAGTAGATATATTTGTGTGTGTGTGTGTGTGTGTGTATATATATATATATATATATATATATAGTCATCCGCAGACAGATCTGTTTCACTGTATCATAGCTCATCAGTAGGGTTAGACATCCGACTGCTTTTTACCCAGGATTGAAACCCGACTGAATTGACATCAGTCTGCAATTCTACCTCTGAGCTATGGGTGCTCGGTAGAAGAAGGCAGACTTTTTAGAGTGTATATTATCATTATACACGCCCAATAGCCAGAGTTCTCTAATTCATTATTGAATGAGCAATGTGTAGATGCTAGAGTAGCTACTATTTTTCAAAGTCTACCATTCTTCCAGAGTGCTCAATCAGGGTGTGAGAGTGCAAGGACTTTTTTTCTCTAGATACCAGTTACTTCATTTTGTGGTTGAGAGTCTGATTGAGGAAGAAAAAGTACATAAATAGTAAATAAAAATTTGGAGTTTTAGGTGGAGATGTTAGAAGTATAGAGCTGAAGTAAATTTTAGAAGATACTAGAAACCTAGTCTTAAACAGGAAAGAAGGAATAAACCTCTACTTCTATTCAATAGACCTGGGAGGAATGTGACTTTGTTAGTGTTTGTGAGATTTTTCTGGTTCCAAACATGTTTTTAAGAACTATAGAAGGCTTCATTAGCCAAACAAATGACTGAGCATCAACTTCAAGTAAACTGAAGCAAAAAGAAAGACCCCAAAATGCCAACTACAGGTTGAAGAAACTAAAATATAATACCTGGAAAGTGTTCTGACAGAGGATGGAAAGTGTGACATTGAGATCCAAAGATGCATTGGCATGGCCAAGGACACATATCAAGAGCTAACCAGAGTACTGAGAGACAGGAAAATTTAATTGAAAATAAAGAAAAGAGTGCTGGATTGCTATGTGATATGGAAGTGAATGTTGGAAAATCTCATCAAAGATGAAGGAGAGGCTTGAGCCATGGACTGAGTACGTGAACATCAATAAAGTGTTGGAGAGGATGCAAATGAAAAGCAACCTTTTACTTAACATCAGGAAGAGACAGATGAAGTTCATGGGACACATAATGAGGAAAGAGGGCCTGGAGAATTTAATACACACAAGACAAATAGAAGGAAAGAGAGACAGGGTAAATCAGTGTGTGACATACTTGATAGGCCAGAACAAATGGATGGAGAAGTGGGGTTTGGGAGAGATACCAAGAGGGAAAATACTGAGAGCGACAAGAGACAGAGCAGATCCAGCTGACAAGTGGATGTCCATTATTGCCTATGTCCTGAAGGGACACGACACATGAAGAAGAAGAAGTCTGCTGTTTATTTCTCTGCTCACTCAGGGATAAGAAAATAAATGTTCAAATCTTCATGTGTTCATATATGTTTCAGTTTATATGCATATAGATATACGTAATTCACTCAGTGCATCTAATATGTACTTTAAAAGATATATACTAATCAAAAATGGCATTGATTGATATAAACAAAATTGACAAACAAATAGTTGCAAATTTTCCATTTTTATATTTTAGAAAACTTTTAATTAATCGGTAACTATAAAAAAACAATTTTCAATTACTATGGTAAAACTGAAAAATGTTTTACCGCACTAATCAAATGTTTGTAATCAAAAACACACTAATCAAATGTGCATTGAGGGATTCTTGTATAAGTGTCAATATATTAATATCCCTCACCCATGTCATATAAATAGCTTAATGATGCATTTTTTATACTATTCTAACAGGTAGTTAGGATATTGAAAGTGCCTTACAAAAGCTAAGCAAATTATTAAGAAACAGGAAAATCTTGTTAAAATAAGGAAAGGAACTAAGAAAAGAGTAATTAACTACTATTTAATATTAGTCCTCCTATGTTGTAGTGAATGCAAAACAATATCCTCAAAAATGAAGAGGAGACTTGAAACAAGAGAAACAAAGAAAAGATTGTTGAACTGCTATGTGATATCAATCCTCCTACATAGCAGTGAATGCAAGACAATTTCCTCACAGATGAAGAGGAAACTTGAAGCAAGAAAAACAAAGGAAGAATAGTTGAACTGCTATGCAATATCAATCCTCCTATATGGCAATGAATGCTGGACAATTTCTTCACAGATGAAGAAAAGATGTGAGGCATAAGAAATGTTGTTCTACAGAAGGGTACTGAGAATATGATAGAGCAATGAAAAAATTTCAGAAAAATGGAAACAAAAAGACACTTATACTGAGAGTTAGAAACAGATAGTTGAAATTTCTAGCACATTTATTGAGGTAAGTGGCTTTAGAACATTTGATACACACTAAAATCAAGGAAACTTTTCTCACTAGAACAATTACTAGTAATGAGTTTGATCCTCACTGTGTGCTCCATATTTTCTGCCTTGTGCCATATCTAAGTTACACTTAGAAAAGCGCCATATTCAAAGCAGTGAATGACCTAGCTAAGGAGCTTGTGTAAATGGTTAAGAAACTAGGGAATAAGTGGAATATCAAAAAGATGAAATTTACTAAAATCTACAAAAGCAGGAAGTTGTGGAAAGCCGTGAAGACATAGCTGATGAAACTCGGCACATAGAAGAACAAGAGCAAAGTAAATGAAACGATTCTAATTCAGATTCTTCTGAACCTAAATGCAATATTTATTTCAGCTTTGGCACTAATGTATTTTCATGAGTAACTATCAATATTTCTTTATTTTATGTGCTATGTCCCTTCAAAATGTGGGTGATTATGGCTCACCACAATTTCCTATGCTTTGTTGTTTATAGTAAGGTTTGTCTTTTCACTATCCCTCCCAACCCCTGTTCTACCATCCATTTACACAAGCTCATTAGGTAGGTTGATCAATTTATTCCACTGTCACTTTTCCCTTCAATAGGTCTTGTGAATGTCATATTTTCCAAACTTTCTTTTTTTATGTATCCTATAAATTTCAACTGTCTCTTTCTGATTCTAAGAAGTGACCATTTTGTTTCCATTTTCCTTAAAACCATCATTACTCACATTTTTTGTCCATAATATTTTCAGTATCCTTCTGTAGGTCTACATTTCTGTTGCTTCATGTCTTATATGTGAGGAGATTGTTCAGCATTCAATTCTCTCTAGGAAAACAATATTACATAACAGTTAAGCTCTTTTTATTTTTTATATTTAACAAAATTGTTCTTAAAATTTTGCTTAGCTTTTAGAAGTCTAATTCTGCTATTTCAATACATTTTCAGATTTTGGTGTTCTGTACTCAGTTAAAATACTCCCCAGATATTTCATGTAAAATAGTTTTACCCTACGTTTTTTGCAAGTGAACCAGTTCATATAAATAGTTCCTGTTTGGCTTTCATAACCCATTATCAAAGAGCTTATAGTTTTTGTGCTATGTCAGTTTTATTGTTTTTCAAATATTGCATCATAACGTGTCATAGCTTTACAAAGTAGACATTATAATCAAATATTTTCTTCAATAAAAACAAAAGCAAAAATATCAAACATCCACAGAAAGCTTCAGAAAAAAAATTCATAACAAACAAATACCAATTTAATAAAATAAAGTAAAATTTTAATCTCCACCGATTTTTCTTATCAGCTCCCCAAAAAATAATTGTAATAGTCTTTTAACTTCTTGCTTCAAGCAATTGAGTGACAAGATAACATTTTATGATGTATTATCTTTTATTGTTTCTCATAACACATTCTTTGCTAATTTGCTTTTGGTACCTTCCTTCAATTCTAAAAAAAATTAAACATCACTTGGAAAACAATTCTCTTTCTAGGTACCCTGTCCATTTAGTCATGTCCCCAAATTATCTGACTACTATGTCAGTTTATCAGCTAAATTCACTTCTATCTTACTACTACATTTTTTTTCCTATTTAAAGATTGATAAGGTTTGTTTTCCTCTTTTTCTTTCTTGTGTGTTTTTTTTTATCTGCCACTTCCAATCTTGCAGCAATGCAATTGCCATGTCATAGCTACTACCAACCAACTGGCCAATGACCACATACAGAAAGATGACATTTCTGCAACAGGAAGACATTCTTCTCAAAGTTGATCATTGCGTTACTGACACATTCGCAATTAGAAAATATTGCTAAAAATCTATGCATAAAAGAATGCATTCAAGCATACCCACACACACACACACACACACACACACACACACACACACACACACACACATATATATATATATATAAAGATTATATTGAAGTCAACCCCAAGCTGCAACAGTCTGTTTATAGTCAATTGTCAGGCCAGGTATTATATCATATATATATATATATATATATATATATATATATATATATATATATATATTTGTGCCACTCTGTTATATATATTAATTTATTTATTTATCTGTAAATTCAGATAATATTTAGTATATTATCTAAACTGATGAGCTGTGATACAGTGAAACAGATCTGTCTGCGGATGACTATATATATATATATATATATATATTTGTGTGTGTGTATGCATATAACAACATATAAATATATAGATACATGTTATTTTCTTTTAATCTTTTTTATTTACTAACATAAGCATATTAGAGTGCTTTGTATATTTAACTTCAGGTAATTATGGCTATACTGAATGATATGTTGATATTTACTATGAAATGGAAAATGCTATTGAAAATGTTATTTTTATATCATTTGAAACTAAGTGTTTGAAATAAAAGTCATGGATCAAGCAGAGACTTCAAATAAGGCAAGACTTTAAAAAGAGCAGTATATAAGATGCTTATTCTGTAAACAGAAACTGACTTTCTGAAATTATTAGTATATGGATCAGCAGCAGAACTATTTAACTCAGTTGTTCTCAACCAGGGTCTATTTCAATCATTACTGGAGATCCACACAAAAAAATAGCAAATTAAGCTTCACTGTAATATTTTAGAGATCCATAGAGAAATTCATTTCGGGATGGTTGTTACAACTGAGAATTGGAAGTTCTACAATCAGTCAGTTAAGGCCATACGCGATACACGCTTGGGCGATCATGTCTCGAAAGAGACATGACTGACTGGGCAGAAGATTATCTCGCAGTAGGTTGCCATTGCTTTCTGCGGTAGACTGGTTGCCGACCAAGGCTATAGAACCCAATCTATCCTGCTATTTAACCCATAACTGGAAGGAAGCAGACAGATTAATACCTTTCCCAAGGGTATTTGCGCATAAGTGAATACAATGGATTCAACTGGAATTCGAACTCGGCTCCCCGGCTTCTCGTTCCAAGCCGATATCCACTGGACCACAACGCACATCCCAGTTCTACAGTAATCTACATCAAATTAAAA
Source organism: Ascarosepion bandense (assembly GCA_037127315.1). NCBI lineage: Eukaryota > Metazoa > Mollusca > Cephalopoda > Sepiida > Sepiidae > Ascarosepion > Ascarosepion bandense. The sequence continues at coordinate 471,766 of JBBBDQ010001374.1, read as the reverse complement.
TACTAAAAATAGAAAAACAACTATAAAACTAGCAGAAAATGAGATCAAATGATGTAAGTTAGCATCCTTTTTACCCTACCAGATGTATTGATAGTAAACATTGAATAAAACTGAGAAGGATATATATATATATATATATATATATATATATGTTATTATTATTATTATTATTATTATTATTATTAATTATTGCTTTAGAACATGTGTAAACTACAAAATTGTACATTTTGTTTCAACATTTAAAGAACAATGTCTCATCAGGTACTTAATACTTTCTATTCCTTTTGTTATTTCCTTTTTCTCTTTCTTTTCCTTTTCTTTATAGAAATACAATTCTTTTTTTAAAAAATACCAAATGATTTGAGCTCAGACACCATGTAACTGATTTTAATATTTCCATTGGCTTTTTCCTCTTTATATTTTCTCACTAATTTTTCTCTTCACTATTTCTTTCTTTTGTATCTTTCCCTTTCTTTTTATTTTCTTTTTTGTGATTTCTCATCTTTTTTTTTCTTCCCTCTTTCTTTTCCACTTTTTTTAATATCTTTTTACCTCCTATAAAAAAAATTCTAAAATAAAGGGAAGTAATTTTTAAAAAGGTTTTTTTAAAATCAAACATTTATTACCATCATTATTAACTACCTGATGAGACATTGTTCTTTCAATGTCGAAACAAAATGTACAATTTTGTAATAGTTTGTAGTTTACACATTTTCTAAAGTAATAATTAATAATAAATATTCATTTCTCTATTTTTATATTGAGCACTGTTTTAAATTAATGTTTTGAACATTGCAATTATTTTCTTCATTCTTATTTATCTAGACATATACATATATATATAATGGAAAATTACAGAAATATTATAATTTATTATATAAATTAATTTAATATGTTGATAATAAATAATAATATTAGTTTGAAATATTAATAAAATAAAAGATTAATATTTTGATATAAATTAATTAATATAGTATTAGATTTTACATTGGGAATAGGAGTGAACTTCAGCAATCATTGATATTGATGGATCTGAATATAAAAAACTTGCAGAGCAGCATCAACCACAGAGATATCATTGAATAAATTTTCACAATTTTCAAAAAATTTTTAATTATTCACAAATTTTAAAATGATTTATTATGTTATTTTAGTAGTGTATATTAATGTTGCATAGAATTTAGTTGTTAAATACAAGTGTATTTTTATTAAATTAATGTTACATCAAAACAAAGCAAGTACATTTACTATTTTTATAAAACAATACCTACACTTACCTATTAGGAAAAATAAAATGAGATTTTTTTTATACATCAAATGGTTATGGGGGTCTACCAAAGCAAAATCAGGAGTAAAAGTGGTTCATGTGTAAAAAACAAAAAAGGTTGGGACCACTGATTTAAATAACAACCAACATGTGGATCCACACACCCACTTGTACCTAATACACACCCACTTGCACCCAAATCCTAATCTTGTGATAACAAGGTTAGGATTTGGTATTTAATTAAAGGATACTTGAAAACTGTATATTTACCAGTAGAATTTTATGTTGGGTCCCAGCTATGGATAAATAGTGAAACCCCGAACAAAAACAAATGTTTTGCCTTGCTTGGGGATATCATCTGTCTTCCTAATTACTCTTCTATTGTTCTCACTCCTTAGTAATGTTTCTGTTTTTTAATTCTTTCAAACCCAGTCATTCCTTATGTCTTAGTGGCTTTACTGCCTTGCTTGGGGTTATCATCTATCTTCTTGATTGCTCTTCTATTTTTCTCACTCCTTAGTAATGTTTTTGTTTTCTGATTCTTTACACTCAGTAACCCTGTGTGTTTTAGTGGCTTTACTGCCTTGCTTGGGGAAAATTTTTAATAGAAAAAGAAAAATAGAAAAATAGAAAAAGAAAATGAATCAAAATCAATAAAATGAATAAAGTAAAAAATAGAAATATTCCTTGTACTGTATTTATTGGATGTGCGTTGTGATACAGTGGATATTGAAATGAAAAATCGGAGAGCCGAGTTTGAATTCCAGTGGAATTCCTTGCGTTCACTTACCCGCAAATATCCTTGGGAAAGGTATTAATCCATAACTTCCCTCCAGTTATGGGTTAAATAACAAGACAGGTTGGGTTCTGTAGCCTTGGCTGGCAAACAGTCTACTGCAGAAAGCAATGGCAACCTACTGCGGGATAATCTTCTGCCCAGTCAGTCATGTCTCTTTCAAGACATGATCGCCCAAGCATGTATCACATATGGCACTTAACTGACTGTATTTATTGCAAGCAAACTGAAGTAATCTACAGAATTCAGAGCTAAAATTTTGATTTCAGTGTACTGCTTAAGCACTTACATGTTACAAGTGGTACAAAGGTGACATTAAAGCTATCTGAAGCTGATTAACACAAACCTGTTGCATAGGTAAAATACCGGAAATAGTGATTAGCTACAACTTTTTACTTAGCAACTAACTCATTTAATGACCATGCTGTTGTTAAGTGAGGAATTGCTGTGTAAGTTTCCTTTGTATTTCTGTTTTAATTATTATTTATTGTTTACATATTCTGTCAATGATGCTTTTGTTTAGCCATATCAGGTCAACGTTTTCTCATGGATGTCATACCTGGTGACAAACTTGTTCAGAAATACCTAAAATATTAGCAATATACAGCTTTTTTCAGGTCAATGATTAAAAATGTCTTTGAAAAAGTGAAGTTTGTAGGTCTTAGTAATGACAATCTCTATTTAAACCTAGTGGACTGGCATTACAGAATGAGAAACCAAAAAAAACTGTTCTAAATAAAAGAAACAGCATTACTTGAATACTTTCAACAATAGTAACAACTAAAATGAACTTCGCATTTAACTCAAAGAGAAAATACAGACATAATCAAAATATTGATGTTCCACACTACTTCAAAGAAAAGGTGAGGAAGGAAGTCTCCATCAATACTGGAAAGGGCGATAACAGCTACTGGACTTGAGAAACCTATTTTCCCTGAGAAAATTATTTCAGCTGTAAGATTTTATAAATTACAATCAAAAGCATCCCTAAGTACTCAACCAATGAATTCCAAATCTTTCCTCATAAGGAAAAGGCTATTATTACCATTATCATTCTTGGATGAGATAAGAACTTTTCAGATACCTCTTGTTCATATTCATATGCCTATTTATCCAAAGTTTTAAAATATTTTTATCTTTGTTTTCTAAAATATCATTTTGTAGCTATTTGTTATAAAAAGATGTTATAACATAATTAAGATGTTGATATTCCACACTACTTCAAAGAAAAGGTTAGGAAGGAAAGCCCCATTCAATACTGGAAAGAGTGATAAAAGCTATTGAACTTGAGAAACCTGTTTTCTCGAAAAATTGTTTCAAGAGAAAAATTTTATAAATTTCAACCAAGAGCAGTACTAAGTGTTCAGTCAGTGAATGCCAATTGTTTCCTTATAAGGAAACAGTAAACATTATCATTATGCTTCTTAGCATTTATTATCCTAATTTTATTAAGTAATTTTTAATACTGCAATTATTATTTTATTGCTTTTTACCACAATACTGTTAGTAAACGTTATTTTTGTTTACTACAACCAATAGTGTGAAACCAGAAATAAAGAAATAGCTCCCATCAGTACATGAACTCACAACCTATGCCTGAATATCACTTTAAACTTAACCACTTTTTTGTTTGTGGAACTGTCTACTGGCTTCATGCTTTCCAGTCAACTTTAGTCTTCAAAAATTTAAACACAATGTCAATCGCTATTTCATATCTTCTTAATACCTGTTCTTTTATTGTCCTCTCTCCTTAATAATGGTTTTTCTTACTTTTTCATATTCTCTCATAATAAACCTTTGGATCTTAGTTGCTTTATTTCCTTAGTTGGAGTGAAATGATTAAAAAAAGCAAAAAACTTAAGCAGTTCCAAATATTAATCAAGGCCCATTTCTAAAGCATATGAATCTACCAAAACCTTGAAGTCAGTATTTTTGTTTAGTTATATGCATTTATATGATAAAAATATAAGTTCATGTTTTAAGTTTTTAAGAAAACAGTTGAAATAACTGATGTAAGATTGAAACCATTTCAATATTGCTACCTGATAAAACTAATCCCACTAATTTTAATTTTCTTGGGTGACTTAGTAATTTCTTTTACAAAAATGTATTGCTGGTAATTTTTTTATTATGAAAATGTATTGCTGGTATTTTTAATATAAAAATGTATTGTTTGTAATTAGGAAGATAGATGATATCCCCAAGCAAGGCAGTAAAGCCACTATGACACAAGAGATTACTTGATGTGAAAGAATTAAAAAACAGAAACATTACTAAGGAGTGAGAACAATAGAAGAGTAATCAGGAAGACAGATGATAACCCCAAGTAAGGTAGTAAAGCCACTAAAACACAATGAGAATAATAGAAGAGTAATTAGGAAGATGGTAGATAATGATTGACATTGCATTTAAATTTTTGGAAAGTTAAAGTTGGCTAGAAATCAAGAGCTGGAATAGAATTCCACAAGTAAGAAGTGTGAGAAAAAAACTGTTAACCTAGAACTTATGGTGACATTTAGCCAATTCAATTGCAAACTGATGAGACCATGTTGTCAAGTTGTTTCCCAAATTCTTTCCAGGTTGAATACAAAAAAAAATGAGGGAACCTGTACTAAATGAAACATGTTTTCATATGTATTGATATCATAATATATGCAGCATCAAACATTTTTTAAATAACAAAAATCAGTTTATATTTCATTGATAAGGTCTAAGTTAATATTTTATTGATAAGAACCCAATTTATACATTTTTAAAAAGAGATCAATTCATATTTCATTGATACTCACTTTATATTTCATTGATAAGGACTCAGTTCATTTTTATTGATAAGGGCTCAATTTATACATTCATCAAAAGGACTCAGTTTATACATTATTAAAAGGGACTTAATTTATATTTCATTGATAAACACTTAGTTTATGTCATATGGCTAATGACTCTGTTTTTTGCATTATTGGCTCAAATTATATTTCCGTAATAAAGGCTCAGTTCATGTTATTGATAAGGACTCAATTTATGCATTATTGAAAAGGGCTCACTTTATATATTGTTGATACAAACTTTAAATTTCACTGATAAAGACTCAGTCAATTAATAAGGTCTCAGTTTATGCTGATAAATATTAAAATGAAAACATATGAGGATAAAGTTATCAGGAAAATTCAGTCATGTTTTGATCTATATCTGTGTATCCAAATCCTCCAGTAAATGAGCAAAAATGGCAACATTTATATTAAAGTCATTTTTTCAGTTACATTATACAAAGCTCCCAAATTAACAGAAGACAGAATTCTTGGCAGAATCCCCATAGTCAGTTTGATATGTCCACAAAGAAATAATATTTAAATTTATCAATGATAGTTTTATTTTGAACATGACTCTCCTTTTTGTGTCTTTTGTAAACTTGCCAAGAGCGAAATTGGATGTGTTCTTGCTATGATTCCCATGAGCAGAATTTCAATATAAAGAGTGAAATAATATTAAAATTAACAAATTGTCAACGTAATTTATTGCTGATAATACTGTCCTTGTGTCACCGTCATGAACCTGCAAACTTGACAACCAAGGGATAAATTCTTTTACAAGTCCCACAGGATAAATGGAATGAGAAGAGAATTTGGATGGAGTTAGATGACAAAAATGGATTTTCTTGTTAAATTTATATAGCAATGATTTTATTATGAACAAGATTTCTTTTTTGTTGCCTCATAGAAACTTATGAACTCTTTGACAGAGAGCTGTATTCCTTTTTTCTATCATCACAGGGTTTTTATTTAACACAAAAAGAGCGATAACACAGAATTGGACAATAAAAAGAAAGTTGCTTGTTTTAATAAACAATTACAAGTAGAAAGAATGTATCTGAGTGTTAGTTGCTATTTCAGGTTCTAATAAAATTCTTACTGTTTTGTTCTTTCTTCTAGAGCTCTGAAAGACGAGCAAATTTACACATGTATGCCTTCATGAATTGATCAATGTAAATAATATTTACTGCTGGCAGTAACCCATGGCAAAACTACCATGACAACAATCTACTTTATACATGTGTGTTTGTCATGAAGACATTAAGTTTGAAAAGGATTTACTATTTTATAAGAGTGTTTAAAGTCTTCTTCATATTCCATGTCCCTTCAGGACGTAGGCAATCACGGACTCCTACTTGACCCTGTCTCTTATCACTCTCAATATATTTCCTCTTCGTATCTTCCCCAAATCCCGCTCTACCATCCATTTGCTCAAGCCTATCAAATATTTCTCACACTGCTTTCCCCTGAAATCTCTTTCCTTCCATCCATCCTGTAAGTATTAAATTCTCTAGGCCCTCCTTCCTCATTATGTGTTCCAGGAACCTCATCTGTCTCTTCCTGATGTTAAGTACAACTTTTTTCTCATTTGTATCCACTCTAACACCTCATCCTTGCTCATGTGTTCAGGCCATAGTATTCTCAGCATCCTTCTGTAGAACCATATTTCTGCTGCCTCATTTTTCTCTTTCATCCTTGAGAAGATTGCCTAACATTCACTGCCATACAGAATGACAGATATTGCATCACAGTCCAGCACTCTTTTCTTTGTTTCCAATGAGATTTTCCTGTTTCTCAGTACTCTGGTAAGCTTTTGAAATGTGTCCTTGGCCATGCCAATGTGTCTTTGGATCTCAATGTCATACTTTCCATCCTCTGTCAGAACACTTCCCTGGTATATTTAAATTTCTTTACTTGTTTTTTTTTTAAATTTCTCTAAGCTGTAGTTGGCCTTTTGGTGTTTTTTTTCTGATGAACAGACATTCCATTTCCTTGATGTTTATGCTCAGTCCTTTCTTCTTGCTTAACATCCTTATTAAGAAGAATGTGTACCAATAAAAATATAAGAAAGTTTATCTGAATATATTAAATATAAACATTTGATGCAGATGAAAAAATGAATTGTTTTTGGTATATTGCTTGAAGTGATGTTTTGATGTTTGCTTTATGGCATCAATTCTTTATGGTTCAATTAATGCTAAAATTTAATTCTTTCTGAAAGCTTGAGTAAATTTTTCTTTTTAAAAAGATTATTGCTGGTAATTTATTTTTTAAATGTATAATTTCAGTTTTTTGACCTCATTTAACGGATTTGTTATTTACCCATAGCTGGGACCCTAACAGGTGTTACTACTTACCTGGCACATTTTTGTTTTGGGTAGAGACCAAAAATCATTTCTCAGTTGTGTCTCTGTCTTTGAAGACAGAGTGCGGCTCAGTTGTAGCTCCATCTGCAAGGGCAGAAGTGCATCTGGGAAAAATTAAACTGAGTAGATGCCCGGTCCTAGGGAACAGTGTCCTACAGCAGCACCGCCCAAATTGTACCAGAGGAGTGGACCAGATGCTCGTCACTGGGGCCAACTCAACCGGCAGTTGAGGGGACTGGGGAATTTTTGTTTCTTCGCCTGTCCGTATGCAGTCGGGCTCCCCACGTTAAAAAGATCTTGTGTAACATCTCGCTCCAGTGGGGGAATAGGGTAAATATATGCTACTGTGAATCTGGGTAGACCTGAGAACAGCAGTAGTTAAGAGGTGGTTCCTTACCTCTCAAAATCTCCCAATCAGAGATCTTGCTGCTGAATGTAGTTTATTGTGATACCCAGGATAATTATTTTGCTTGAAGGATTAGATTATAAAGAATTTACTTGTAGTTATTGATACGGCTTGATAATATCTCAATGTTTTAACTATGAATACAAGCGCCGACAAAATTGTCTTTTTTTAACATCACTTAAAACACTTTAATTTAACACCCAATCCTCTTTTTAGACAGCTGCTACTAAGTTTGAATATAGCAGAAAACTGGTCACATGGCATACATATATTTTATTGACCAATGAAAGTAATCTATACTTCAAAATTCCTATAGCCTCTTTCAAATCCAAAATAAACTGTAAATAAATAGAATCCATATAAAAAATATTTTCTTTCTCTTGAGAGGCTAAGAATACCATGGATAGAACATGTGAAAAATGAATAAGTCTTAAAAAAATGGAAATTAAAAAACACTTTAGAATTTAATTTCTGATATGGATAACATTGCACATTCTTTAGATTTTATCAAGAATCACTAAATTATAGCAGGAGCAGATTAGGCAATAATAAGGATGAATGGTACACTTAAAACATGTAAGATATATTCTGGTAAGAAAAATTGTCTGGCACAACACAACTTATGGTTACATCTAGCCATAAAATGATAAGAATTTACCACCAATGTACTACCATGCATAAAGTTTATGTCGAATAGAGGAAAGTTCACCAGAACAATTACTATGGAAGTATTTATAGAAAAGGCACAGGGAAACTATATTACAATTGTGGGAAAATGACTGAAGTTGAGATCCTAAATCAGGTCCCAAAAATTGCAGATTCTTGTTTGGATTTTATCAAGGATCTCTAAATATTTATCAGGAACATCAGACTAGATGTAGCAATAATATTCAAAGCAAGGACAAATGATAGACAAGAATTAAATATGCAAATTTCATGATTTGATAAGAAAGACTATATCAGTTCAACTTCTGAAGAAGATCAGTATGCCAAACCCTATTAAATGCCTTCAAGATATCCAAAACAACAGTTCGGGCATAAAGATTCTTATCTAAACCTTTGTAGACTCTTTCAGTAATAATCATTAATAAATCAGCAGTTGACCTAGAGAAGCATAAACCATATTAATCATCTGAAAGCAGATCTTGCAAGGTGAGATACTTAACCAATTCAGAGTTAATTAGAGCCTATTAGTGGATAATATTTCTTGATTAGCAGTTTGAACAACACTAATACCCTCAGTCATGATGACTTGTGACTTTGTGTTGACACAATAATCGATGACTTCCAAAAAGTTCTGTCCACCTAATTTCACTGAGAAGGTTTGGGTTAAAACACAGCATGGCTTTTCAGGTACTTCCCAAAGATACTGCATGCTGGGATCACCTCCCTATGAGAATAACTTCAATATATCACCTTCATGATAAATTGACTATAGTGAGATTGAACCTAGTTCTCATGACCAGAAAGCAAATGTTCTAACCACTTTGTAATGTACCCAACACTCATCTATGTTAAGATATTAATATCTTTATTCTTCATCAATTTTGAAAGTTTCTTTGTCGATTTAACTGTACATATTATTTGTATATTCCTTTTTCTTAGTGAACAAATAAATAAAAAATTCAAAGAATTATTTCCTGACATCTCATGTAAGAAAAATGGAATCATCTTACCACTTATATGTAGACTTAACTCTGTAATACTCTGAGTCAGGAGATAAGCCTTTGAAAGTTTGGCAAAGTTTAACCTTCATGCCTGCAAAAAACAGTGTGCCAAAAGGATAGTTTTTCAACAGTAAAACAATGAAACCTAATTGCCAATCTAGTAGTATACTTAAATTTATGTATTTGAGGCACTAAGTTCTAAAAGATGAAATGCATCACATAAAACCTTTTTCCTCTTGTCATAGTCTTCCATCCAGAAGGAAATTCTGCAGGTGAGAAAAGTAAAAAAAATAAGATATTATTAAAGTAGAACTTTACAGTTGCATCTGCAATAATATGTTGTCTTCTAATAGATTCTTTTCTCAAACCTGTAGAATGTCATTACAATTTCTGGATTCCCTGTCCCCAACAACCTTCAAAAATTCAGCACCAGTTGCCAGCTTCTGTATTCCTGAATATCTCCTGACTAAAGTTTTTTCATTCTCTTTCACTCCCAGTAAGCTCTTGCAACTTAGCAACATTTTCACCTTTCATAAGGTTGGGTTTATGATTCCTTCTAAAATCTTTTCATTCTCTTTTAAGATTCTTGCATATTAGTGGCATTATCACCTTGTATAGGTTTGGGTTTATGGTTCTTTCGAAAGTATTTTCATTCTCCTTCATTCCCAGTAGACCCTTACTTGCCTTAGTAGTCTTATTGCCTTGCTTGGGGTGAAATGGTTAAAAAAAGTTTTTTTAATCTACTTTGAAAATCACAGTTTTATTGAAAATTTATATACACATATTGTTTGTACATTCTTTTTTCTTATAGAATAAATAAAAAAATAATCAAAGACTTATTTCCTGACATCAAGTGTAAGACAAATTGATTTATCTCACTATTAATGTGTGGATTTAATCGGCAATACTCTGAGTCAAGAGATAAGTCTTTGAAATTTTTTATATTTATTATGATTTATTTATTCAATATTAATGATCTATTTCTTAATATTTAGCTCTTTATCTACAAAATTTGCTTGCTTTTGCATTATTCCTTTTATATATTATATATATATATATATGATTTCTGTAACATGTTTACATTTGTTGACATTACGATACATTTCAGAGCAGATATGTTTGTTTATGATGGATTGAAAATTGTGTTATATAGGCTTGATAAAAACCTCGTTTAGACTGGAGGCTATTCGTGGTCGAGAAGTCTAAGATGTTACCAGATCAAATGGTAGCTTCCCCTATATAGATAGGGGTCGCCGGTTCGAATCCTGCCGAATGGCACACATTTTCATAATAAAAATATATATATATATATAAAGAAAAAAGGAATAGTGAATGAGTATAAAGAAACTAAAATTATGAAAAGAAGAAATAACTATGACATTCTGCATATAAACACAAACAAGCATGCATACACATGCACACACATATGCACACAAAGATGAAAAAATAAACTTAACACCAAAATGAAACACATAAATTATTTTTCATTATTTCTGAGATAGGGTATTGTGATTATTTACCCTATTTATATTATATGTACTTTTGTCCTCATTTTTGTTGCAATATTCACCTTCAATATTGTCTATATTTCTGATATGAGGTATTGTAATTATTTACATTATTTACATTGTTTGGACTGTTGTCCTTGTCTTTGTTGCAATATTCATCTTCAATACCAGTCTATATTTCTAAGATGAGGTATTGTAATTACTTACACTATTTACAGCGTTTGAACGGTTATCCTCCTTTTTGTTGCAATATTCACCTTCAGTAGCTGTCTATATTTCTTAGATGAGGTATTATAACTATTTTCACAATTTACATTGTTCAAATTGTTGTCCTCATTTTTATTGTCATATTCACAACATTTCAACCTATTGTACACTCACTTGAAAAAAGATGGAGCCTCTAATGGCTGAAACATCATGACTATGACAATAAAGATAAGGGCAACAATTTAAACAATGTAAATATTTTTTAACTTAATATAAAGATAAAAATATTTTAAAAATCAGCAGACAATTGTTGTTACTCTCTGACAAGTGGACTAAATGAGTAAAAACACGTTTGTCTATGAAATTCTGGGGTTGAGGTGCTGAATATAACATCAGTCAGCCAAGTAACAAATTTTATATTTGTATTAATCTTATATATATATATATATATATATATATATATATATATATATAGAGAGAGAGAGAGAGAGAGAGAGAGAGATTTGTTAGAGATACAAAATTATTTATTTCAATTTTTCATACATTATTACTAAAATTCTGATAATATCAGCAATTTATATTTTAATTAAAAAAACCAAAAAGGTAAAATCCCAGATTAAATTGACATTTTTCAGACTGGTGTGCTACTGACACTTTAATGTAATTAATGACTTAATCTTTCTTTAATTATTAAGTACATTTTTTATTGACTTTCTTCTTTTTATATACATTTTGAATTAAATATTTGATTGGCTAACAAAACTTAAGTTATATATCACAAAAAACATTATTTTGAATAGTGTGTTTGTAATACAAAATATTTTGAAAGCTCTGGCCTAAACCTTTTAAAGACTCAATGAATAATGTTTTCATATTCTTCAATAGAATTAGAGATTTCACGTACATTATTCATAACCACCAATCAGACCCAAAACTTTCACCAATTGGGATGAACAGATGTTCAAATTTAGAGGTCCCATGTCTTGAGCCCCTATTGGGATTTGCTAAGCCAGCACTTCAAATGGAACTCCATTGCTAAAGATCCTAGAAAAACCATCTGTCCTCAGTACCACTCCAGCAAGTACCTGACTCCTTCTACCTTTACAAAAGCCAAATCGGGTCAAAAATGGAGTACTGATGCCCAGAAGCTGCCCATTCTTTGCTTTCTACTCTTGATAGTTTACAAAAGTTTTTTCACATCCTTGTGACAAATTATTCTCCATCCTACAACTCAGGTGATAGGTTGCAAGCCTTTCTTTGTTTTATCACTATTTCAATGGACAATGTTCAGATGAACATTTCATAGCTAGGATCCAACATGTCATGCACATTGTAGCAAACCACCCTCATTCTTTTCATATTCCTTGCTTTGATGAGATATAAGTTCCACTCAATAAAATTCTTCTCATGAACTGCCAACTTGTGCAACCAACTTGCAAAAAAATGTTTCCTTGATCACTACAACCTTAACCTATTCAAGTCAAGGTTTAACTATTATCTTCTCCACTTATCTGTATAAAGTGTGCCTCTTACTCTGTAACCCTCTACCTTGAGTGACTTTTGGGCTTTGTACCTGGTTTTTTGTTAAAAAAAAATTCTCAGAATCTCTTTTAATGATGAATTGAATATTTTCTATTGGAGTAATATCCGAAGAGACTATTGCATTAATTTGGACTCTTTAAAAACATTTCTTTTTATAAAAGTGACCAAGTATTGCTGCGTTGCAGAATATAAAGGATCATTGTTTCAGATCAGTGGTTAACAACTGATGTGTCATAAATTTTATATGCCATGCAAACTTTTAAATGTCATTAATAAAGTTATTTTCAAAAGAAGTCCAAGAAACAATAAGTGTACATATCAAAATTAAAACCTGCTCAAATTTATTATATGACTATATCATTGTTATAACAAATAAACCTATATATAATTTATGAAATGATGTAAAAAGTATGCTTTTCTTTAATAAACAATATTAAAAACAAAAATCAATTGCAATTAGAATCCTTGGAAGAAGACTTCAAAGTATGCCTGCTTGAAATTCAACCTTGCAAAGAAAATATTCTAAAAAGATTTAGCATAAAAATAACAGTTACATCTAGCCAATTCAACTGTATATCAATGAGACCTTGTTGCCAGTCTAATACTGTATTTATATTCATAAAGACTAGGTATCATAGCAGAGAGTTCATCCAAACAATTACCATGAAAGTATTTATAGAAAAGGCACAGGGAAGCAACCAGACAATGGTGGGAAACTGACTGGAGTTGAGATGCTAAACCAGGCACCAAAAAAGTGCAAATTCTTGTTTGGATTTTATCAAGGATCTCTAAATATATAGCAAGAGTACTAGACCTTATGTCTGGATGAATGGTAGACTTATAAAAATGTAAGACAGATTCTGGAGAAAAACATGTCTAGTGCAACACAGGGAACCAACTTTCTGAGCAGCCATACTGATAGAAGACAGAAATGGTCTATTAGATGATTAATAGAGAGCAGCTTCAAAATTAAGAAATCCCACTTTTGCCCAAGTTAACAACAGACCGAAAAATGTTTATATATATATATATATATAATGGAAGTAATGGTTATGAATGGAACTACATTCCACAGTTAGGCATTTACTTTTAAAAAGTTCTCAATACAAAAGTAAAGCATAAATATATGGTAATTATTATTATTATTATTATTGTGTCATTTTTCATCATATTTCGATTTCTGCTTTGGTCTCACTACCAACCAAGTCTGCGGGGAGACCTAAGGCAGGTCGTGGCGTGTTGTTATGGCTCCATTTCATGTTTTTTCTATCTTCCCTATCATCCCTAGTATTATATAGATAAAGTTTTCCTTAGTGTGTGGGCTGTACTTAATAAAACAATTTTTTGTATATCTCTTAAGCTGGGGTTTCCAGGGATTCTTTCAATGTGTTGTTTTGTTCCATTTTTTATCATTCCAAGTGCACCTACTATCACTGGCACAACTCTTGTTTTCAATTTCCACATTTTTTCTATTTCAATTTCCAGTTCTTTATATTTTGACAGTTTTTCAAAGTCCTTGGTTGCTACGTTACAATCCGCTGAACAAGCCATATCAATTAATAGACAAGTTTTCTCTTTCTGGTTTTTAACAATAATGTCTGGCCTGTTTGCTTCAATTTTTCTGTCTGGATAGATGGTGTAATCCCATAGAATGGTTACATTTTCTATTTCTGTAACCGGTGCTGGGTGATGTTCATACCAGTGTTTGTTTACAGATTTTCCATATTATTATTATTATTATTATTATTATTATAGCATACTGCAACTCAATATCTATAAAGTTTCAGTGTTAAAGCACCATCATCAGGCAGTAAAATGTCGTTAATTTATTTGGTAATATATATAAATATGGACATTAAAAAAAAAATAAAAGATAAAAATAATAAAATTAAAAATTAAATAAAAACATAAAAATACGGAGGTCATTTGATGAGATGACTTATATGGAGTGGGAGGTTATAACATTTTAAAGAATGGTGTATGTATGACTCACAGACAGTAGTGTATCAATGTTTTGCTACTGAAAGTCAGACATATCAAAAATTTTAAACTGGACAAAAGAGAAAATGATAAAGAAGAAAAAAGGAAAAAGGAAAAAGGAAAAAAGAAAAAAGAAGAAAGAAGAGACACAAGACAAGAGAGAAGAGAAAGAAAATATATGTCTATACATTTATACACCCTTGTGCAAATTAATTGAAATAATTGATTTCATTTCCTTTCTTTTACTATACAATCAGTTTTAGACTCACTAGAGTGTCAGGGTATAATTGATTTCTATTTTTTCCTCAGATTAGATCATTTGCAGTGGTGTGCTGTTATATGAATCTATTTTGGGGGTGTATTATGAAATTTATTTGGCCTTAAAAAATATTGCCTTAACCATGATTGGATTAGATTTTTATTACACCAAGACACTATTGTCTCAACTATTGTCTGTAATGAACGTTACTCCAAGGAAGTGTACAAAAATTGTAATGTGGCACGAACACACTGGCAAGCATTACAGAGAGGTCATTAGTATTGTTGGTGTCTGCCTTCCAACTGTCAGTCATGTCATCAAGGCAAAGAAACCAACTGATCCATCTGTTCAAATCTTAAAGAAAAATGTAGTTGGAAGAGAAAAACAATGCCAATAGACGGCATATATGTGATCAGAGAAAGTGTGAAAAATCTTAGAAAACATTATTCGTTTTGTTTCAATTAATTTGCACAAGGGTGTACATGTATTTGTTGGGAAGAGCCTGAAAGTTATACCACAGATTGATCCAAGGCTTATAACTGAAACAGGGTACATGTAACTACCTGGATGTTATTGATGGGTGTACTAGAATGAAGTCACAAGTCATTGTAACTGAGGGTTTGAGCATACTGGCCTTGTTCAAACTGTTGATCATACCAGATTATGAACTTTCCCCCAGCAACTGTAACTAAGGTCTGCTCAGAATAGTTGCTGATGCTAGTTTCCTGGAGAGTAATACATTGCACCTCCTTAGCTACACTTTTTTAACTAACCCTCAATTATGAGAATGATTGCATTGAATTTATAGTTTTATCTACAATTAGAAAATATGAGTTACTGTGCCAGGTCAGAAAGATTTTCTCATCAGAATCTATCTTGCACATTTATAAATCTACCATTTGTCCATGCATTGAATACTGTTGCCATATCTGGTCTGGTACTCCTGCTATTCATCTCAAGGTTCTTGACAAAATCCAAAGAAGGATTTGCAATATAATTGATCCTGACTTGGCAACTCAACTTCAATCACTTTCTCACTGACAATATATAATTTATTTCTCTTTTGCTACAAATATTTTCATGACAACTGCTTTGAAAGCCCTGGTGCCCTAATCACATAAATTTAAGTGTGCTACTAGGCAAGCATCTAGGTCCCACCCTTTTACCATTGAAATAGTTAAAGGTAGCCACCATTTCTACTCCAGCAGTTTCACTTCCCACCTGTGGAACTCTCTTTCATTTACTTGTGTCCCAGATTGCTACAATCTACAAACATTTAAATGCAACATCAATTGCCATCTTCTTAAATCATGTTCATCTTTTATCCTTTCCTCAATACCTCCTGTACCCAGTATTTTCTCTCACTGTAACTCTCTGTGCACTTGTGGCAGTCACACCTTACTTGGGGTGAAATGATTAAAAAAAATAAATAAACCAGTTTTCTGTGAGTTATGAAGAAGCACATATGATCCTGAGCAGGTATCTGCAACAGGGATTAGCTTTCTACACTTGCAGCTCAGTGTACTTGGAAACATACAGCCATCCACTCAATATAAATCAATAAAGGCTAAATCAGAGTGAACAGATAGATAAACCAATGAATGAGAATATTGATCATTGGCAGATAAGAATAGGAAACTTAAAAAAGATCCACAGAAAAATTGGGAGGCAAGATAATATTGAGAAAAACATTTAGATACATTGGTCAGTCAATAGATAAAAAGATCAAATAGATATATTGATATATTTCTATAACAAATGGATATTTCAGTTTGTACAAGAGAGAGGACAATTATATAACATTCATCTCCTCAGTTAAAAAAGCCTTCATAAAAATTACTTGCATTCAAAAGTTATCAAGATTTGATCATCAATTATAATCACTAAAACTCAGGTAAATATGTTGATGAATGTATATAGATAATTCGGCAAATAAATATGTTAACAGAAATATATAAACAGATTTATGATAGATTGATAAAAAGAGATTTGTGTCCTAATAATGACCATACTGATGGAGGTTTCCTTCCTAACTATTTATTTAAAGTAGTGCAGAAAGCTAACATCATGATTATGTTATCCATTTTAGTTAGTTTATTTAGTCTAATTCCTAAAATATATAAACAATAAAGATAATGATAATAATCTATAAATTATACAATTGCTAATAATACTTCATTTCTATAATTACTACATTATACAAATAAATAAAAGCTTTTTTAAAATTAGTTTTTTAATGTTGTTCATAACTTTAAAAAGAGTTATTAACATAACTAATATTCCTTAGACAATCAAAACTCTTTCTGATATACTTCTTGTTGGTAATGCTAATATTAGCTGTTTACTTATAAGGAAATATTTGCCATTCATTAACCAAGCAGCCAGTACATTTTTTTTATTTTTATAATCATTTCATCCCAAGCAAGGCAGGACTGCCACTAGTGCACAGGGATACTGTGAGGGAAAAGCCTGGGGATGTCTAGGTAAGGATAAGTGAAGGATGATAATTAAAGAGATAAAAGATGGCAATTGCTGTTGCATTTAAACTTTTAGAGATTTTAGTTATCAGGGAAGCAAGTAAATAAAAGGGAGTTCCACAAACAGAAAGTGTGAGAAAAGAAACTGTTAGAATAGAAGAAGCAGTTACGTTTAACTATTCTGATGGCAAAAGTAACCTTGATGGTAATCCAGTAGAATGCATAAATACATATGGTCAAAGAACCAAGAAAAAAGCCTGTCAGTGCAATTGCCATGAAAATACTTGTAAAAAAGATGGAAGCCATGTCAATGAGAAACTGACTGAAGTCAAGCTGCTTATTCAGGCTCAGTTATATTGCTGATCCACCTTTGGATTCTTCTGAGAATCTCATGTTGAATAGCAGGAGTACCTGACCAGATATGGCAACAATATTCAATGTGTGGATGAATTGAATTTATAAATATGGAGTACTGCTGTCATATATAGTCTGGTGCACCCGCTGTTCATCTCAGTGTTCTTGATAGGCTCCAAAGAAAGAACAGTAATGTGATAGGTACCGATTCCAGCCACTTCCCCATCTGTATTCCCATCTTAACTGGTTTGTCTTTCTCTTTACTCTCCTCCTATCTAATTTTTTTACTCTTATGTAGTCCCCTGCACATCAGTGGCATTACCACCTTGCTCAGGGTGATATGATTAAAAAAAAAAATATGCAAAATGGATCCTGATGTGAAAAATTTCCTGGTCCAACACAGTGACCCAACCTTCCTAGCAGTAGATGCAGCTATAGATTAAGGTTTTTAGTTGAAATTTATAAATATTTAATTTCAGGAAAAAAAAGGTTTTCAAATTCAGTCACTGTTAGTGCATTTTCCAGTTTTCCAAGTCTCTTTCCTAACCTTTTATTTCAAATAGTAATTTTACATAAATTTATAAAACATTTCTTATTTGTTCCTTATTCTATCATTCATGTATATATATTATTTATTATTATGTTAGAACATGTGAAAAATTACAAACTACTACAAAATTGAAAGAACAATGTCTCATCAGGTAGTTAATTACCTGATGAGACATTGTTCTTTTAATGTTAAAACAAAATGTACAATTTTGTAATAGTTTGTAGTTTTTCACATGTTCTAACATAATAATAAATAATAAATATTCTATTTTTATATTGAGCACTGTCTTAAATTAATGTTTAGAACATTGCAATTATTTTCTTCATTCTTCTTCATTTGTATATATATATATATATATATATATATATATATATATATATATATATATATATGCAGATATGTTTGACATTGGCTTTTATAAGAAGCTCAGCTGCATTTTGAAAGGTTTGGATTTTTGTCCTCTAGGGTCACCCTAGGTTTGTCACCCTAGGTTTGTCCTTGTTGGATTTTTGTCCTCTAGGGTCACTCTAGGTTTGTCCTCTAGGGTCACCCTTCTCATCAACAGAAAAGCTAATTAGGGAGCTGGTTTAGGCTTCAACCACCTGTCCTTGTGGCAGGTTGTATAGAGTCATCTGTTATCAGTAGCAGTCCTTACCTGATCTGACACTTTTAAATATATAATATTATAGATATATATTTCTGCATTATGTGGACATTTCAGATTTTACAATCAATGAATGTACTAAATGCCAGAACAAAGAAAAAATATTCACCACTCACTGAAATAAGCTTATATATATATATATATATATATATATATATATATATATATATATATATATATAAACTTATTTATAAATGGAACTTTGTCTGTGTTTGTGTGTGTATGTGTGTGTGTCCATTACCTATAGACTCCAAAATAGCTGAACTGATTTTCTTGAAAATTTACACAGTTGTACTATAAGCATCTACGAGTGTTCTTAGCTAGGTTTTGTGTCGAGGTACCCCCGATAAATATCGAAAATCAATAATAAAAAAAATTGGATTATAGAAGGAGTGGTCCGATTTTAATCAAATTTGATACACTCATAGACAAAGACATAAGAAACGATATTCATAAGTTTGAAGGTTGCAGTTTTTACAATAGTGCAGAAAATCGATAATATATATATATATATAAAAGGCAAGATGTTTGTGTGTGTGTCTGTTTATTTGCCTTTGCCTGTATGTCTGTATTTTTTCAGCCCTTTTATTTTAGTATTTGCTTCGGGTTTGGCTCTAAGTAGTTATAATTGTAGTTCTGAGTCTCAGCCATGATACCATTTACTCAGAGGACTTATTTAGCCTTCAAAATTCAGTTTACGATGAAAAAACTTATTTGATATCGATACAAGGAAATAAAAATTTGACTTTCATCCATTCATTTTTCTTTCAGTCTACGGTTTTGCTTTAACTGGAAGCAACTATTGCTTTTTAGTCTTTCGTGCCAACGTCCAAAGAGTCTGAGCTCCAGGACTATGGATTAGTTTTAAAGCTTTCATTACACCCGAGCAATGCCGGGCTATACTGCTAGTATATATATATAATTAAATTTATTTTTATTAAAATATTTTTTACAATGCATGTAAATCATTTTCACTGAGTAATATTCAGTAACTTTGGTGAAAACAATTTACATTGTAAATGTAAATCATTTTCACCTAAGTTACTGAATATTGTCTGATGATGAGATAAAAACTTTAAATCTGAAAATATAGAAATTTCCATGTTGCAATGTAAAAATTATTCTTAATAAAAAAACAAATTTAATTATATTATACTCTATGTTGCATTGAGCACTTTTTTTAAAAGTAAATGCCAGAGAGCTCTTGTGTCTAAACCTGTTGGTTCTCTTCATCTGAATATATGATAATTATTATTATTAAAATAATAATAGCATATTGCAAACTCAATAGCTATAAAGTTTTGGTGTCAAAACACCATCATCAGGCAGTAAAATGTGGTTAATTTATTTTGTAATATGTAATAGATAAAGACATTTTAAAAAACTTTGGTTGCATTTGATATAAAGGGCAACAAGGATTTTAAGTTTTAGTTTATTATTTCCATGGTGCTGTATATTGTTTTGGAAAAACTTCCATAACTATTTCGTAAATAATAAATGTTTGGAAACAGGAAGAAGAAAATAAAAAAGAATCTTTATAAAATATTATTTATGGATTCTGGATCTGATCAGTCTATCAGCTTGCGAGCATATTTTAGCAAGCAGGTTAGAGATTACTAACCCTACCTATTATTTTTTGCGATTTTAACAATAGCTATTAGTACAAGTTGATTCTTATCCTGATTTTGAAATCAAAATTGTTGTTCTTCTTGGCTGTCTGTTTACCTGCAGCTGTAAAAAGAAAATTTAGGTTCATGTCTTTCCCAAGGACATTGGGGTAAAGTTAATGCAAACTGCCTCAGCTGAATTTCAAACACTAATTTGTGATTCCCTTTTCTGTGGTGTTAACCGTTAAGCTACTATATCTCCATTAAAATATGATTATCTAATTTATATACTGAACTGCAGTCAGTGTTAAGTTTTTTTAATAAATGAAACCATTTCTATTAAATCTTAATTAAAACTCTAATGACCTGCTGTTGAAAAAATATTCATTAGCAAGGAGAAAATAAAGCAGGATTGCAGGAAAAATAGGAAGGGAAAAAATGGCAGAAATTATGGAAAAAAAAATTCACGAGTCATGTTGGAAAAAATGCTGTAATCAAGTAAAAAGAGTAAGATCTGAGAAAGAGATCTGAGGCAAAGCTAGAATAATGAAAACGATGGCAAGCCAAAAGGAATAAGTTTGGGCACATGGTTGGAATGGCAAAAGATAGATTAGTTGGGGAAGGGAATGAAAAAAGCAATGTATTCAGTGTTGGTATCGATGCATAAGAGACCAAAAGAATAGCGATGGGCAAAGATCTTCCATGATACAGAATTTTTTTTTTATCTGAAACAAAAGCAGGATGTAAAGCAAAAATGGAAGAAAAGACAAGCAAACAAAGGGGAGAAGGGGAGGAAAATGGATAATAAAGGAAAATAAGTAGGGAAAAAAAAATGAAAAAAAAAATGGCCTGGTGTGGATCAGTCGGTTGGCAAGCATGATGAGCTTAACTGTGCGGACATTGGACACTGTCCGTTTTGCCTTATGGACAGGTGCTTAGGGATGACATCTTATCTGCAATGTGATAATGCCTTTTGAGGGCTGGCTGACACTAACCGATAAGCAGGAAGATCCTCCTCTTTAACCTTCTTTACCTTTCCTCTACCTCATACTCCCACACTCCCATGTTTCTTATTGAGTTCCTGTGTTCCTGGAACCTGCTGTGACTCAATGGAGTCAGCCACAGAATTCTTCTTTCCAGGAATAAAAAAAAAAAGGCTAGTTAATTATGTACTCACTGTCTCCCTTGGTGTTCTTTGCATTGCTCTGCAGGTAGACATTTCATGTGTTGTATGACCAGTAAAAAGCAAAAAAGTAAGATAAGAAGAAAAGAAAAATGGACGGATGGAAGGAAGAGAAATAAAAAAATGAATAAAAGAGAGGCCAGCAATAATGGCCAGAGTGGTGGTAGCAGCAAAAGACTGTAAATCAAAATAAAAAAATAAGAATAACATGATGAAAATAAATAAATAAATAAATAAATGAACAGAAGAAGAGAAGCCAAAAAAAAAAGTACTGAGAAAGCCTGCTTATACTTTTGTAATCCAGATGTCCATCATGGAGAACCAAGTATCTATCACGAAAACCAGCACACAGTACAGGGAGACATTGAGGGCCAAATCACTTTGGACATGACACAGAATAAAGGATAAAGAAAATATAACCCCCCACCCCAAAAAGAATTTGTACCATTACTTCTCTTTCATTTTTCCTTTCCTTTCTTGTTCTTTCTCTCAATCTATCTTTCTTAACTATTTTTCTTGACAATTTTTTCTGATTTACTTTCTGAAGTGAACTCACTCCACCCAACTTCTTTTTAGCTATAGTCTATTTCTTGCTAGTCTGTTCAATTCTGTTTTACCTCAGGCTTACCTGATATGATTGGCTAAGTGTCTTTTGGTTATAAATCAAGAAGCAGTATTGTGCAGTGTGAGAGTGTTGGTTGGGGGTATCAGCTGAAAACAATCAAATTGGGGAGAGAGTTGGCTGTATCTTAGGTTGGAGCTTTTAAAGAGGGAAGCAATAAAACAAGACATAAATTGCCTGCAAAGGCAGGTGTGAGAAGGAATCTTAAGAGCCACCACAGTGGCAACACAGCACACGTCATTGCATCAAACTCATGTCAAATATTTCAGGTGTTATGAGGAAAAAGAAAGATGAAAAAAGAAAAGAATAGAGATTAAAAAGAAAAAACAATAACAAAGAAAGGATTCCCAAATCTGTAAAGTGGAAGAAAAATTTCTACAAAAAAAGAGGATAGATTAAAAAAAAAGTGGTTTCATCAATTCCCATGATCCTTTGCCGTTCCAAATTTGAACCTTAAGCAGAAGTCTTAGCAGAAGTTATTTATTTCTGAAGATGCAATACTTTTGTCAGTTTGCAGAAAAGAAACAAACTGGTACAAAAATTACTATCTTTTTTTTTTATCTTGCCTCACATTCCAGGTGCATTTATCATTTTAATGTATACATATATATGTATATATGCACATACACTATAGGCCAAAAGTTTGAGGATCCCTCTGGATTTTGAAGAATTGTTTAAGAATTGAAGGTCTCATTCTTTTTCCAAAACTAATTTACTACCTCACATCAGACCAGAGAGACTTTCTCTTTCTAAAGGGTTTTATCATATATTCAATAATAATGAAATTAACATATTACTGCATAAAGTTTCTTTAAAACTTTAGCTATTTTGGACTAATCTACTTTGCTGGCTAATGGTAATTTTAAGGGTGAATAATTTTATACCTAAGGTAACTCCTCCTCTTTAAAAAATTGAATGCCATGCACTGATGAGTTAAATAGTTTCAGCATCCTAGCTTAGTAGGGGTTAAGTAACCCCAAGATAGTATGAAACCTAATAATTATTAAATGTAGAGAGTGGCCTCAAGCTTTTGGCTTATAATTTATTTATATATATATATATATATATATATGAAAAGTGTATTTATATAATTATAAATATCAATATATATATATATAAATATGTAATTTGTAATATATATTATATTGTTTACATATTATATATGCGTGGTACTTATTTAAAAACGCTCAATATCAGTGATAGAGCAAGCATATTCATATAGATAGGTGTGAGTTTGTAACCCTGGGTTTCACGCTTTTGCGATCATCAGACAAACTGATTAATTTTTTTTTAAAAATTGGTTATATTCGTGTATTTTTGTGGAAGTGGGGGAAAAAATAAATTAGGTATGAAATCATGAGACCCACTTCCACAAAACTACACAAATATAACCAATTTTTAAAAAAAAATTAATCAATTTGTCTGACGATCGCAAAAGCATGAAACCCAGGGTTACAAACTCACACCTATCTATATGAATATATATATATATATATATATATATATATATATATCCGAGTGAATACAGAATGAAGAATTCTTACAAGGTCCAAAACATTAATTTCAAACAGTGCTTGATATATAATACATAGAGCTGTGAATATTTATTATAATTTATGTTTTAGAACATGTACATAATTATTCTATATATATTCGCTATGAAGGTACGTTCATTTCGACATTGAACTATGATCTGATTAAAAATTAAAAATTTTAAATTTAATAGAAAAATTATATCCCCTAAATCCAAAGTTAAGATTAAATATACAAACTTACATTAATTATAAAGACCCTGCTTAAATAAAACTATCCGTGACAACTATTATCTGCCTTTCTAAGAAACTCATAAAGGTATAGTCTAGTCAGTAGATAAACAAAACTTACAAGTGTCTAGAAATCAAGAACTCTCATTAATCAACCACTTAAGAAACACCCTATCCAAAAATTTCAATGGTCACAGACTTAGTCTACTATAACTAACCCGCACCAACACCTCTAACAAAACACTTTCTCCAAAACTTCCAACAGTCAAAGACTTATTCCACTATCAGTAACTCCACCCACCAACACCTGGGACAAAACTAAATAAATATAAAGAAAAAGGATTTCCAGTACTTTAAACACTGCCTGAAAAGACATTGAAGTTTCAATGTCAAAACAAACGTACCTTTGTAGTGGATATATATAGAATAATTATGTACATGTTCTAAAATATAATTTATAATATATATATATATATTCTAAACATATATTGTTAAATATAACAGACAATTAATATCTATTATGTTTAATCATGAGCTGTTCTGAATATTGTATTTTGGCTTTAATTTCAGGTGAAAATAAAGATAAAAATTATCCAACATTTACATATTTTTTTTATTATGCTGGTTCTAAGCTTTCAGCTCACATGAGCCATCTTCAGAGTGGTTACAGGGACATTAACAAATAGACATCTACCATCAAAGATGATATTATCTTGTGTTGATATAAAACATTGCTATACAATGATAACAATCACCGAATAACAGACGAAGGTCGTAAATTTATATTTCAGGGATGTACTATCTAGGTAAGGAAGGTAGGCAGCAGACATGTTTACTTTGTCAGCTTTGGGGGATTTTCTATTGAGACAGGAGTAAATTGTAGTGTCATCTGCATAAACTTGATGACATAATTATTGCAAAAAATAGAATAATAAGACACTTTTAAAAAGCAAAGTCAACTCACAGCAAGAGCTTTCATAACTGGAAGTAAGGTTTAATAACTAGTAGTAAAGAGAATGAACTGAATGCAGTCATGCTACTGTCTCTCTAATGAACTGAGCCAATGCTACCTTGTTATTGCTTCTCTTTCCATAATCATGACTGGAAAGAAATATATATTGGTACAAAAACGTTTAAAGAGATAAACACTTTGTACCTATCAATGCTCTATCTACACCTTGATACCAAGATTTTATGACAAAAAACCTGCTTACTGAAATAAATTTTATCAGTTCTAAAAATTGAAAAGTAACAAACTTTGTGTTAAATACTATTACAATTAAACACTATATATATATATATATATATATATATATATATACAAATAAATATGCAAGTCTTTCTTATACTTCCTTATGCTTGTCACTCTGATTCAACTATATTTAGTCAATTAATTTTACAAGCACATTATGGCCATATCACTTTTGAATACCTGTTCTCTCATGATCACTGAAGTTAAGCAACATTAAGACTGGTCAGTAACTAGAAGGGTGACCACCTGGGATTACCAGCTGCTGTATGCTTAGGTGAGTGAAAGTGTAATAGATGACAACTCAGAGTTAAAAAATGAAGAGCCAAGTTTCAATTTCAGTTGAGTTTGTTATTATCAACTAAGTTCAAATATCCTTGTATGAATTAACATATTCTTCCCCCAGCTATGGGTTAATTAGCATATCTTGTATCAGTAAATTGTCATTATCTGCTAAAAACAATTTTTACAATCTAAAAGTATTTTCTGGTTTTAAATAATCAGCAGAAATGTTGATAAGCCATAAAAAAAACAAATCTAAACTTATTTATAAATGGAACTTTGTCTGTGTCTGTGTGTGTGTCCATTACCTATAGACTCCAAAACGGCTGAACCGATTTTCTTGAAAATTTACACAGTTGTACTATAAGCATCTGCACATGTTCTTAGCTAGATTTTGTGTTGAGGTACCTCGATAAATATCGAAAATCGATAATTGAAAAAATCGAGTTATAAAAGGAGTGGTCCGATTTTAATCAAATTTGATACACTCATACACAAAGACATAAGAAACAATATTCAGAAGTTTGAAGGTTGCAGTTCTTACAATAGTGCAGAAAATCAATAATATGTATATATATAAAGCAAGATGTTTGTGTGTGTGTCTGTTTATCTGTCTGTATGTCCTTTATACAAATCCACAATATTTATCTGATTCTCACCAAACTTCAAAATTTGACTTACATCCATTCATTTTTCTTTCAGTCTACGGTTTCGCTTTAACTGGAAACAACTATTGCTTTTTAGTCTTTCGTGCCAATGTCCAAAGAGTCTGAGCTCCAGGACCATGGATTAGTTTTAAAGCTTTCATTACATCCAAGCAACGCCAGGCTATACTGCTAGTCATTTTATAAGTCATTACAAGTGCATAAATGCAGTCATGTTTGCAAACATGAAGCAGAGGTCCTGATAACAGAATTTTTCAACATTTCTAAGCAATGACACACCTAGGAGCAAATGAAAATATCATGGCACACTTAGCAAAATTTTTGAAAGGTATATATTCAAATGTTATGAAATAAGTCCTTCGATTTAAAAATAAATACACATCCAAATATGAATGTACTTTATTTCAATGTTTCTATTCAACTAATTATGCAGTGTATTTCCAGTTTCAGTTGAATTCATTGTATTCACTTACGCACAAATACCTTTGGGAAAGGTACTAATCTGTCTTTTCCCTCTAGTTATGGGATAAATAACAGGACAGATTGGGTTCTATAGCCTTGGCTGGCAACCAGTCTACCGCAGAAAGCAATGGCAACCTACTGCAGGATAATCTTCTGCCCAGTCAGTCATGTCTCTTTTGAGACATGATCGCCCAGCATGTTTCACGTATGGCACTTAACTGACTGATTTAGTGTGAAACCTATTCCTGGCGTTTTTGTATGCTGTGACAATATTTTGCAGCACAATTGCACATATATAAATCTACCATCTACCTGTGTATTGAATATTGCTGCCATATCTGGTCGGGTGCCTCTACTATTCACCTCGGGGTTCTTGATAAACTCCAACAAAGAATCTGTAATGTGATTGATTCCGACTTGGCAGCTTGGATGCAGTCGCTCTATCACCGGCGTGATGTGGCTTCCCTGTGTCTCTTCTACAAATACTTTCATGGCTTCTGCTCCAATGAACTTAGCTCATTGGTGCTCTCTATGTATGAATTTACTCCAGCTACTAGACTAGCAACTAGGTCCCACCCTTTTACAGTGAAACCAATAAAATTTAACCGCAATTTCTACTCTAGCAGCTTCTTTTCTCACACTTCCTGCCTGCGGAATTCCCTTCCATATACTTGCTTCCCCAACAGCTACAATCTCCAAGAATTTAAATGTAAGGTCAATAATCATCTCCTATCTCAATGTCTCACATCCTTTCTCTCAAGCTATTTTCTCCCTCAACTACACCCCCATCACACCAGTATTCTCATTCTTCTCTTACCCATTTCCTGACACCCCCTATAACCTGCCCCTCTTTCTCATCACTTTCTCCCTGCACAACAGTGGCAGTAAAAATACCTTGCTTGGGTTGAAATGATAAAAAAAAAAACTTGTGGTGATTCAGAATTACTGTCTTTTTCTTTTTTGTTTCTTTTTATAATTATTTCACCCCAAGCAAGGCAGGATTGTCACTGATGCCCAGAAGATTAAAGTTAGGAAAAATAAACAGGGTACAGGGGATACCAACGAAAGGATAAGAGATTGATGGGATTTAGGGAGATGGATGAGATTTAGAGAGGTACAAGATAGCAATTATCATTGCATTTAAACTTTTGGAGATTGTAGCTATCAAGGAAGCAAGTATATGGAAAGGAGTTCTACAGGCTTGATTTTAATTCTCAAATTCATTCAAATACTACAACTGAAAAATTTATATAATGTTTTGTGAATTTTTCCACTTTTTCTAATTGGAAATTTTACAAGAATACAGTTTTACTATGATGAAGTTATGACTTTAGAGTAAAGTTAGTCTTTATTTTTTTCTCTGAATATGTTAAGACAGGTTTTTGAAAGTACACAAATCTTGATGGCTGCCTTCTGATAGATCAGAATCTCTATCTTTACATATCCCAATGTAGCTTTCTTTCCTAGAAGAGTCAGTTCACAATGTCTGTCTTCTGTATCAAGATTACCATCCGATATCTCAAGTCAGCTTTCTTTCTCTGGCATTATTTCATTCAGAAACTGTATATCATCAAATCCAAGAGGTTGGTGCCAAAATCTTGTTTGAAACAAATCAATCAATTTCTATCAATTCCAATCGCTCACTAACCATTTTACATTTTCACTTCTCACGACTGCCTTCACCAGCAGAGTCAGTTATTAGATTTTTTAGTAAACATTATCTGTCTCTATTTCTGAAATGAAGTATCGTAACTATTTACACTATTTACATTTTTCAAACTGTTGTCCTTCTCTTTATTATCATAATTACAGTGTTTCGACCATTGTACACTCTGGCTTTACTCAGGTGATATATGTTGGAATTTTCAAACTGAACCCTTCATTTAGTCTGAAAGTGAGACATGGCATGTAGAATTAAAACAAATAATACCCATTTTTGTAAAGAATTTATAAATTTATTTGGGTGTGTGACCAGCAATAAAATCTTGGAAAAA
Source organism: Ascarosepion bandense (assembly GCA_037127315.1). Taxonomy (NCBI): domain Eukaryota; kingdom Metazoa; phylum Mollusca; class Cephalopoda; order Sepiida; family Sepiidae; genus Ascarosepion; species Ascarosepion bandense. The sequence goes on along the minus strand of JBBBDQ010001374.1, from coordinate 443,089 downwards.
ATTAATTTAAAAAATTTACTCTTGAATAGGATGTGCATTGTGGTGCAGTTGACATTGGCTCGGAACAAGAAATTGAATGCCAAGTTGAAATTCCAGTTGAATTCGTTGCATTCACTTATGTGCAAATACCCTTGAGAAAGGTATTAATCCGTCTCTTCCCTCCAGGGTTAAATATCAGGACAAATTGGGCTCTATAGACTTGATTGGAAACCAGTCTACAGCAGAAAGTAAAGGCAACCTACTGCGGGAAAATCTTCTGCTCAGTCAGTCATGTCTCTTTTGAGAAATGATTGCCCAAGTGTATATTATGTATGACCCTTAACTGACTGATTGACTCTTGTATAAATAATAATACTTACACTATTTACATTATTGAGGTTGGGTATTGAACTCACACTTTGAGTCAAGTCACTCACTCAACCAATGCTTTTATCTACTGGGCCAGGTACCCTTGGGGACATTAGTGAGTAATTTTTTAGTGAATAAAAGCTTTGGTTGATTGACCTACAGAGAACAGAACAAAAACTTAGAGTTGAGTCACTAAAGGAAATTAACTGATTCTGAGATATCCAAAAAAAGGCATGGCACATGGAATTAGAACAATCTCTCTCCATGGACTAAATAAAGAGTCCAGTTTAAAATTGGTTGATTGATTCAAAAAGTGGCTTGACTAGAAGAGTTATGAGTTCAATACCTGGCCACAGTAGAGGGAAGAAAAACTCAGGGAGTTGAGTTACCAAGGGAAATTGACTGAAAGTGATATCCAAAGACATGACACATGGAATTAAAACAATCTACCCCATAGACTAAATGAAGGGTTTTGTTGGAAATTTCAGTGTATATCATCTGAACAAAGCTGGAGCATACAATGGCCAAATGTCTTGAATTTAGTAGTAAATGTGAGAACAACAATGTAAACAGTGTAAGCATTAATTATTTCATACAAGAGAAAATTTTTTTAAAATTAATTTTATCCAAGATTTTATTCCAGGTTGCAGACCCTGAGAAATTGATGGATTCTTTCCAAAAAAGGGAATTATTTTATTGGAATTAGCTTCCTGAGCATGTGAAATGTGTACTAATGCATATAGCTTTAAAAGAAATCATGATGGATTCCACTAGAATGGCATAAAAGGTGGACTATGTGGAAAATACTGGGACCTGTCATAAGCTTTTAAAAGAATATTAAAACAATTTTAAAAAAATATATTCATTATTTTAAAGAGTTTGTTCTTAAGTTGTTGAATGGGTAGTTTTTATTGTCTTGTTGAGTTGCCAATGAAGTCATAAGTAAGTAAAAAAATAATCCTGAGTTTTAAAAATTTGTTTTCAAGAGGAACATTATCAAAAATTATGGCTTAATTTGTCAAAAGTTTTCCATTAAATTCTGGAAATTTTGGTAGGTCAGTTTCCAAGATTTCAAAAGACCATAAAATTCTCTGAGTGATCAAAGTTGATTTACAGCCTTTTTTCCCCACGAAAAAACCAGAAAGTAAAACCAGCCTTTCAATACAAAAAACTAAGGATTTAAAATTTGTTCAATTGGTCTAATTCTGTTTGTTCCAATATTTATTTTTTTTGATGCAGATAACAAATACACAAAACAAATTTTCAAATTTTAGAAACAAACATATGGTTAATTATCAAATAATTGCAAGTATTTGTTATATATATAAGTATTTGTTATATATATAAGTATTTGTTATATATATAAGTATTTGTTATATAACATTAAACTTCATCATCTAAAATTCCAATGATGATGATTAAATAAGTAATTATAATACATTCATTGGTTATTTTTCCAAAGAAGTATCTGCAATGTAACCAGTCCTGACTTAGTAATTTGACTTTTACTGTAAATGTAACTGCCACTTCTACTCATTCAGTTTCTTTTTTCGCACTTTCTACCTATGGAACTTCCTTCCATTACATGCTTTCCTTATAGCTACAATCTCCATAAATTTAAATGCAATGTCAGTTGCCATCTTCTACCTTCATCTTTTATAATTTCTTCAAAACCTCTGTAACCAGTTTTATCTCTCACTAGTGGCGGTCCTGCCTTGGTTGGGGTGAAATGGTTAAATAAAAAAATACAAAAAATATATAAAGTTTTTCTTATTTTATAGCTGATAGAAATAAGTTGACCAAGTTTTCTCTGATTTACAAATTACCTAATTTTTCTCTCTTGATTTTCATCAGTAAATCAAAATTCCTTTTTATTTTAAGAACATTTTTAAAAACTGAAGTTATGGTAAAGTAAAATATAGAGGATATGAAATATTTGTTTTTGGTTTGCCCAATTATAATTAGGAATTCTTTGAAGCTTATTGAGTCATGGAATGTACACAATTTTTGGATTAGTATTTTCTGCCATATGTTTGCATGATTCCTGGAGTTTCAGCTCTGTGATACAAATGAAATGCATAGAAAATTAAATCTGAATGTCTTAAAATACATCTTTAAATGTTTTATAAATCCCTTAACTTAAAACCTGCAGACAATAGGAATTGCTATCATTTCAATTCCACAATCTGACTATGAATTATGGAAATTTCTGCTACATCTTATAAGTTAATTTTGGGGGGAAAAATTCAAGAATAATATAAATAATGATAAGGTTGATGATGATGATGATGATGATGATGGTTTTTATTATTATTGTTATTATTATTCTCCGTATGAGGAAGACCATGGCTCTCCACAATATCTTATCCTTTGTAGCGCTAAGCAATGTTTGTCCCTTTAAAATCTCTCTCAGTCCATGTTCGGTTCTCTGGAGGGCATGCGCTCAAGTGTTTAGAACGTTCGCTTTCTGACCATGAAGCCACCATGATCTATTTGTCAGGTTGATGACTTCTTGATATTATTGGTCTGGAGAAGACAGTACAAGCATGTGACACCATTGGAAAGCACCTGAAACCATATTATGGGTTGACCCAAGTCTTTTGAGCAAAATTGGTTCAACAGGACTCTTTGGGAAATGTTGGTGGTTGTACTTGTACGAAGTCACAAGTCATTGTGACTGGGGGTTTGATCGTCCTGGTATTGTTCAGATTGTTGTTCACGCTAGATAATGTGCTCTCTCCCAGAAACTCTGTAACTCAGGTGGGCTCTGTGGATGTGGAACAAACATAAATGTGCCTGAGCAGGCGTCTGCAATGAGGATTAGCTAGCTGTCCTAGTAGATAGGCATCCTTGCATAAGAGTGGCCAGCCCATACCAGTCCATGTTCTGCTAGTTACACTCTGATAGTTACACTTTCTATTGGTACACTGCTTAGATAGTTACACGATTGTTACACTACTTAGTTACACTTTCTATTGGTACACTGCTTAGATAGTTACACGATTGTTACACTACTTAGTTACACTTTCTATTGGTACACTGCTTAGATAGTTACACGATTTTTACACTACTTAGTTACACTTTCTATTCACACATTGCTTTCTATTGGCACACTGTCTAGATAGTTACAGTTTCTATTGTTACTATGATTAAATAATTACACTTTATATTTGTACACTGCTTATTTACAATTTACACTTTCTATTGTTACTGTGATAAGATAATTACACTTTATATTTGTACACTGCTTAATTACAATTTACACTTTCTATTGTTACTGTGATAAGATAATTACACTTTATATTTGTACACTGCTTAATTACTATTTCTATTGCTATGCAGTTTATATAGTTACACTTTCTATTGGTACTGTGATTAGATAATTACACTTTATATTTGTACACTGCTTAATTACAATTTATTGCTACACTTTAGATAGTTACACTTTCTATTGGTACTCAGATGAGATAAATACATTTTATATTTGTACACTGCTTAATTACAATTTCTATTGCTACACTTTAGATAGTTACACTTTCTATTGACACTTTACTTAGTTATAATTTCTATTAGTACACTGCTTTGATAGTTATAATTTCTATTAGTAGTTTTCTTATTTTCACTTTCTATTAGTATGCTACTTAGACAGGTACACTTTCTATTTATATCATGCCTTTTATTGGTATACTGCTTAAATACACTTTCTATTAGTTTACTGCTTAGTTACACTTTCTATTTATACACTGCTTAGTTAGTTACACTTTCAATTGGTACACTGCTTAAATTGTTATGCCTTCTGTTGGTATACTGCTTAATTGAACTTATCATATGTGTATGTGTATGTGTATGAGTGTGTGCGTGTGTTTGTGTATGCACTATATATCTTCATGCTTCTCTACAGCTTTTTGGCTCCATTGTTTTCTTGTTTCTCTTGCCTTCAATGTGTCTTGTGGGTGTTAAATTCTACAAGCCTCTTTTACCTCATTTCAGCTCTCTCTCTTTCCGATTGTTAAGAGCACATCTTTGTAGGTTTTATTCTCCTTAAAATCTTCTTCATTTGTGACCTGTTCTGTCTATGCTATTCTTAACTTCAGTAGAAACACATTTCAGTTCTCTTTTGTTTTTCATATGTGATGCAATTATCCAGCTTCCACTCCAATATAGAAGAATAGGTACCGAAATTTAAATACCTGCTGGGAAGTGTTCTAACAAATGATGGAAAGTGCAGAACTGAGATCCAAAGGCATATTGGCATGACCAAAAATGCATTCTAAAGGCTGAGTAGTGTATTGAAAGACAGGATGATTACATTACAAACAAAGAAACAATTACTGGAAAGTTATATCATATCTATGCTCCTTTATGGAACTGAGTGCTGGACAATCTTCTCAAGGATGAAGGAGAAACTTGAAGCAACAGAAATGTGGTTGTGCAGAAGGATACTGAGGATACCATAAACCAAACTTGTGAGAAATGACAAGATTTTGAAGAGGATGGAAATGGAAAGAAAACTTATATTTAGCATCAGAAAGAAACAGTTAAGGTTTCTGGGACATGTAATGAAGAAGGACTGCTTAGAGAATCTAATACTCACATGACAGATAGAGGGAAAGTAAAACAGAGAAAAGCAGTGTCAGATATAGTTGATGAGCTTCAGCAAGAGGATGGTGGAATAGGGTTTGGAAGAAATATCAAGAGGAGAAATGTTTAGAACAAGGGAAAGGGACTGAAAGTGGAAGTCCATAATAACTTACATCCTGAAGAGACATGACACAAAAAGAAGAAGGCATTGCATAGCAGTTCAACATTCTACCTTGTTGCTCGCGAACCTTGGATTTGGTGAACATTTGTAAAAAAGTAGTTTCAGTCATCTTCTGCTCTAAATAAATATCTTTAGAAATAATAATAAAAAAAAATGATTCAGTACTAAATTTGACAATTTCTGACCTAAAATTTGTCTGAGAGAGTCTCATTACTCAGTTTCAGTTGATATGTTGAACATTGCAACTGAAGAAAAATTATTGTCAGTGGTCAGGAATTAAATCAAGTATTACTTTTCATAACTTAATTATATATCTAATTACAAAGTAAAAATATGAAGGCAGTTAAAATAATAGTAGTCTCAATGTAAAAAACATTTTTTGTAGACATGAAGGTCCAAGTTGCCTGAAGTTTTAATGTAATTAGTTACTCATATATTATTTAAATAATTATTGTTGTTTATCTAAAATCATTTAATGACTTTTTGTTTATTGTCTTGACTGTTTTATTGAGAAGTCAACATGAAAGAACATCTTATTGTATGATTTTTCTTCTTTTATGAGTCTTGACCCTCCAGGACGTGGGAGATCATGGTTCCTCACAACTGTCTATCCTTTGTAGCTCTTAGCAATGTTTTTCTTTTTAATATCTTTCCCATTCTCTATATTGTCATTCATTTACTCAAGCTCATCATGTAGGTCACTCACTGTTTCTCTTATTCTTTCAGAACGTGGGTGATCATGAATCTCCGCGAGAAGATTTTTTTTACTATTTTTTCATACGAACAGAGAAAGAATGAAGAGGAAAGAATATGGCAAAAGTAATCGAATATGGTATAATGTTTCTTTGTGAAACCTTTTTAATGTTTAGTTCTTTTGGAAGAATCAAATAACTGAATGATGTACAATGGTTTCAGGATAACAAGTTTGTATTGCATTTTCTATACAATAAACCAGTCATGGATATGAAACTGAACAGGACTGGCCATACAACAAAACAATTGACTGAAAATAGCAGTTCTAGGTGATAGCTCAATGATCAAAGCATCAGAACAGAACCATGTGATCTATGGTTTAGTTTTTTTTATAATAAAAAGCTTCATTAAGCAATATAAATGTGACTTTAATATCAAAAAATATTTTTTGTAGTTATCGAGAGGATCAGAGCTTAGGATGCTAGTTGTCAACCTTTTTTGCTCACTGCCCTCTTTTTGCCATGTGTTAGAATACCATTACCTCTATTTCCATGATTGTCCGACTCAAGACATTCATTTCAAATAATAGGCCATATTATTGAAAATCTTCATTCTTTATCATATGATGCCCCATCTTCATGAATTTTCTCAAGCAACTAGACTAGCATCAAGGTTGCATCTTTTTACTCTTAAAATAGTTAAATATAAACCTCTCTTCTACTATAACAGTTTCTTTCCTCACACTTCCCATTTGTGAAACTCCCTTCTGTATTCTTGCTTCCCTGATAGCTAGAATTTCCAGATGTTTAAATGCAACATCAACTGCCACCTCTTATCTCCTTGACTCCCATCCTTTCTTATCCTTTCCGTGACACTACTGTATCTTGTTCTAGCCCCTTTTCACTCTACTATTATGTAATTCTTTTTCACTCCAGCACTCCCATCCTTCTCTTACCCATTCTCTCTCACACTTCTTATAACTGGGTCTTCTTTTTATTCGCTCCCTACTTATGTAATCTTTTGCTCTCCTCTTATGTAGCCCCTTGCACACCAGTGGCAGTACTGCCTTGCTTGTCAAAAAAAAAGCATATACTTTATTTACACTGTTTTGGACTGTTTATTGTCATATTCACAATGTTTCAGCTGTTGTGATCTCTGACCTTTTTCAGGTGATAAAATAATGTAAATGCCATATCTCAGAAATATAGACAAAGATAATACATATTCATTTTCATGGATTATTTTTGGCAAATTTAATAACATTGAAAATTATTTTAATTCATAACGAATCTAAACTTATTTATAAATGGAACTTTGTCTCGGTGTGTGTGTGTGTGTGTGTGTGTGTGTGTCTGTTACCTATAGACTCCAAAACAGCTGAACTGATTTTCTTGAAAATTTACACAGTTGTACTATAAGTGTCTGTGAGTGTTCTTAGCTAGGTTTTGCGTCAAGGTACCCCCAACCCAATAAATATCGAAAATCGATAATTGAAAAAATCGGGTTATAGAAGGAGTGGTCCGATTTTAATCAAATTTGATACACTCATAGACAAAGACATAAGAAACCATATTCAGAAGTTTCAAGGTTGCAGTTCTATCCTTGGATGACTTATTTGACTCCGATATTGGAAATCGATACCCCAATATCCTACTGGTCTGATCAAAATCAGTTTTTCAGCCCTTTTATTTCAGTTTTTGCTTTGGGTTTGGCTCTAAGTAGTTCTTAGTCTCAGCCATGATACCATTTACTCAGAGGACTTATTTAGCCTTCAAAATTCAGTTTACCGCAAAAAAATCTTATTTGATATTGATACCAGGAAATCAAAATTTGACTTACATCCATTCATTTTTCTTTCAGTCTATGGTTTTGCTTTAACTGGAAACCACTATTACTTTTTAGTCTTTCGTACCAACGTCCAAAGAGTCTGAGCTCCAGGACTATGGATTAGTTTTAAAGCTTTTATTACACCTGAGCAACGCCAAGCTATACTGCTAGTTATTGAATAATAAAGGTTATCAAACTTCAATTTAAAAAAAACATAATGAAATATCAAAGCATTGTAATTCAATTAACACTAATTGGTTAAAGTCAATAAGAAACTTATGAAAAAGTAAAAGATTTTTCCATTTCCATTTCCCTCTGAAACCCAGGAATTATCCCATGACTTCTGGCTTAGCAGCTGATCACTCTTCTTAACTAGCTTCAACAACTCAATTGAAGAAAAACTGCCTTGTAACACTCAACACCATCAAAACCAATCTAGTAAGTTACCATTATCACTGAATTTTTTCCAGTCATGATGAGTAGTTGTCCTCTCAATAAAACTCCTTGCCTTGAACATCTATTGAGACTCAAATGGAAAACATATATATGATTCATCACTAAAGATGTTTGAAAAATAATAGGTTCCTTGTAGTATTCCAGAAAGTATCTGATTCCTTCTGCCAATAGATAGATCTAGGCTGGAGCTACCCTATCCTTACATACCAGACTTGATAAACTGGAAGGTTTTTTATGTTTCCTTTGCCTTGTGGGTGATGAATTATTTTCAATTTTACAATATCTTCCCTCCAGATGAAAAATTGCAAACCTATCAATAAGTTATCTCTATTTCCTTGGTAAATGTTCAGATGGGCTACATTTTTAGTTCCACCAATTCAGTACCTTTACACCTAGGACCTAACATGCCATGTACCCAGGGTCAAATCATTTTCATTCCTTTCATATTCCATTAGTAAGAAGGAAGTTCTATTCAAACAGCTTCTTCCCAAGAGCTGCTACTTCAGGGAACATAATCCCAAGAGGATGTTTCCTTGATAACTACAGATTTAATTGCTTCAAGTCTAGAGTCAGCCATTATATAACCTACATATCCTCATAATCTACATCTTTTGCCTCATTCTTTTATGTCTATAAAACAACCTAATTCAATAAGTCTTTAACTTGAGTGTCTCTTAAGCCTTGCATTAAGGGAACATTTAGTAAAAAAAGAAAAAAACTATAAATAAATCAAACTTGTTTCAATATCAAAGTAAAATAACATTTCTGTCGTTGCTAAAAGAGACCAATTGTTTTTCTGCAAAATCTATACTGTGTAAATAAGATAAATATCATATGGGTTTGCAAGGGAAACTGACATTTGAATATTTAAATTAAAAGACCATTGGCAAATATCATGCCCAAAGAGAAGAAAAAAATGAATACTAACAAAATAGTAATTATCCCAAGTAGATCCAAAGCAGTAAATCTACAAATTCAGGTTTCTATATTTATCAATTGAGGTCTGTTTGACCCATAAGCATTTATATACCATAAAATGACATTAATACTGAATGTTTCTTTTTCATTCTTAATATTATGTATCATTACATCTAATGAATATTATAATTTCAGTTGTAGTTTTAGCATTTACTACAAAGAGAAATCTCCCTCCCTCCCTCTCTCTCCATCCATCCCTCTCTCTCTCTCTCTCTCTCTCTCTCTCTCTTTAATATGTATATATATATATATATATATATATATGCACATATATATCTGATATATATTATATATATATAATATATGTATAGGATATATATAGAGAGATGTTATATATTATATATATACATGTATATATATACATGTAAAATGTAATATATATATATAACATCAAAACAAAGCTTGAGTTAAATTTAATTTCGTCATATTTTATGAAAGGTATTGGATTCATAATAAAATTTGTATAAAATGTTTTGTAAAAATTCAGGTAAAAATAAAATATATCTGTGAAAAGGCAATGTGAACAAAGAAAAAAGGAAAATATTTCTTTATCATTTAATATCTTTTACCATGATAAAGTCAATCAGTGGAAAAAATGTGTTGGTCAAGAAAATTTTTCATTTTGTTTTTATTTTCATATGTATAGATACACACACACACACATGCACACGCACACACACACACACATATATGTGTGTGTGTGTGTGTATGTATATATATATATATATATATATATATATTTTTTTTTTTTAATCATATCACCCCGAGCAAGGCGGTAACACCACTGATGTGCAGGGGGCTACATAAGAGTGAAAAGATTGGAAAAGAGAAAGCCGGAAACAACATCCTAAACAGGGAAAAAGGGATGAGCCTCTTCACCTGTTCAATAGACGTGGGTGGAGTGTGAACCGGGTGATAATTTAGTCTATCTTCTCCAATTAAATATATATATATATATATATATATACAAGATATCTTGGGTAAATTGTTACTATTTTATATTTTTTTTAATCATATGCATGTGTGTTGTCTGTTTTTCATTTTGTTAACTGCACAGTATATTACCGGCAGTTAGGAACTGTCTGTGAGCAAAAGACCACTATGAAGTAATTCATGTATTGCTGCTACATACATACATATAAATATTTATGTTGCATATATATATATATATATATATATGGAGTATCAAAAAGATGTTTTTTCTGTTGACACTTCTATTAGAGCCAATTGCTTTGAACTTTATAAAATGGTAAATAACAAGGATTTTCTTAAAGTTTGTTCACATATTTTTTTGTTAATTTTAATAATTTAATAAATGTTTATAAACACATGAATAATATATTGTTTTCATATTTATTTCTTTATAAATTGGTAAATGATAAATATTAGTTTTAATTGTATTATCTTTTAGAATGTTGTAAGTCTAAAATTATTCTTACAATAAACAATCTAATAAAAAATAAGGCTTAATATTTTTGTTGTAAATGCTCAAGAACAAAAAAAATGTATAAATTCACTTTCATCATATGTTTAAGTTTTATTACATTTCTAATTATCACTCTTTACAGCAATAAACATTACTAAGGAGTGAAGGTAGTTAAAATAATAGTGGTGTCAATAGCAAAACCATTCTTTTGACACTGTTTTTTTTGTTGTCACAAGGGTTCAAGTTAGCCAATGTTTTTACTTGTATATTATTTACAAAATTATTGTTGTTTATCTAAAAAGATTTAAAGACATTTTTGTTTATTGTCTTGACTGAAAAGTCGACATGAAAGAACATCTTATAGTATGATTTTTCTTCTTTTATAAGCCTTAACCCTTCAGGTCATGAACAATCATGGCTCCTCATAATTGTCTATTCGTTGTAGCTCATAGCAATGCTTGTATTTTTAATATCTCTCCTATTTCCTGTCTTGTCATTGATTTACACAAGCTCATCATGTAGTTTACTCGCTGTTTCCCTTATCTTTTCAGAAAGTGAGTGATCATGACTCTCTACAGCTTCCTTTGTAGTTCTTAACATTACCTTTTTACTATCCCTCCAATTCCTTGTTCAGCCATCCATTTGCACTAAATGAGCAAGTAGGGTTCTTCAGGACATGGGTGATCATGGCTCCCCACAATTCTTTTATCCTCTGAACATGTGTAAATGCTTAATAATGTTTGTCTTTTTACTAATCCTGCCCTTCTCTTCTTTGCTGTTCACTTGCACAAACTCTTAAGGTAAGTTACTCAGTTTCCCTCTGCTCAACTTGCCTTCAGCATGTACATCAAATTCTCCAAGCCCTCTTTTCTCAGAATAAGTCCCCAAAAATTTCATCTCTTTTTCTGATTCTAAGTATAAGCATTTATTTTTTGTCTATATTTTAGGATAAAACTGTTGGTTAGATTCAGTGACTTGACCCAAAGAGTTGTGAGTTCAATATCTGGCTACAACAGTGGGAAACAAATAACTTAGAGAGTTGAGTTAAAGGGAGATAACTATATGACATCTGAAAGTGGCACAGAATATGGAATAGAAATGATATACCTCAGTGATTCAAATAAAAGGTACGGTTTGAAATTCCAAGCACCTGAAGAAGGCCAGATTATATAACAGCTTAAATGTCGTCAGGATGACAATAAAGATGAGGCCAACAATCTGAACTTCCCATTTTTCTTAAAATGTCAGCATTGCTCACATGCACTGTCAATGATATTCTGAGTATCCTTCTGTAGAACTACATCTCTGTTGCTTCAAGTTTCTTCTTCATGTGTTGACTTCCTCATTTCTCACATGTTCTGTGAATTCTCAGTATCTTTCTGTAGAACCACATCTCTGTTGCTACAAGTATCCTCTTCAGTTGTAAAGAAAATTGTTCAGCATTCTCTCAGTGTATAACAGAATCAACATTATGTTGAAGTTCAGCACACTTTGATTTTGTTTCTAATGAAATGTTCCTGTTTCTTAATACTTTGTTTAGCTTTTGGGAGGTATCTTTAATTATTCTATTCTACCTTTGGATATAGGTCTCTTTGGCACAATAAAAATTTTAGGCTACAACATTTTTTTGTCTTTTTTTACTTACCTACCCACACCCAGTGGTGCAGTGGATATCAGCTTGGAACGAGTAATTGGGGAGCCAAGTTCAAATTCCAGTTGAACTCATTGCATTCACTTACGTGAAAATACCCTTAGGAAAGGTATTAATCCGTCTCTTCCTTCCAGTTATGGGTTAAATAACAGGACAGATTGGGTTCTTTAGCCTTGGCTGGCAACTAATCTACCGCAGAAAGCAATGGCAACCTACTGCGGGATAATCTTCTGCCTAGTTAGTCATGTCCCTTTCGAGACATGATCGCCCAAGCGTGTTTCACGTATGGCACTTAACTGACTGACTCACACCCTTTTGCACCATCTATTTATGCAAGTTCATTAGATGTTTTCCTTGTCCCTTCAGGATGTTGGAGATCTTGGCTCTCCACAACTTCTTATCCTTTGCAGTATTTAGCAATATTTTTCTTTTTACTAACTCTCGCATTCTTTATTCAGCCATTCATTTACACAAGCTTAAAAATTTTTGGCTACAACCGTTTTTATGGCGATTTTTTAATGTTTTTTTTTTTAACATCTTTCTGGGCATAACAATTAAAACTCGTCCACAGATGTAGGAAATTAAAGCTGTTCACACATGTAAGAAATTTCAAGATCACTACATTCAATAGTGATGATCTACAATAAATGCTTCTAAAATATTAGGGTTGATATATGTATCTTTTTATATACATACCAACATTTAAAAAAATGTCCACTGTATACTTTGTGAGATGCTTTGTTTATTTATACTTCAGTTCAATGGTACTTCTTCTAACCTGATCCTATACATCAAATATACCTTTATTCCAGTTCACACACATGCACACATATGAATAGATATACACTATTAAAAAATGACCACTACCAAACATTTAAAGGTGCGTGTGAATGGTTCAGTATAGTGTTATTATTATTAACACTAAGCCAAATAATTCTTGCAAAAGAAAAAAGCTGCGGACATTTTTCTTAGATGAGTGAGCAAGTGGCCTTTCTTAGACCAAGCAAGGGCCAGTACACACACACACACACACACACACACACACACATACACATATATATATATATATATATATATTATTTTTCTTTTTTTTGGTGGGAAAAGTTGGCTGCTATATCAGCTAAGCCAAGGCTGAGGGGGATATATATTGATGCATGGTCAGGATTGTGCTGTTGTGGGTGGGGTAGGGTAATGGGAAGGAGGCAGGAATGGAGTGATGAATGGAGGAGAGGTATGCAGAGAGAAAGGGAAGGGGTGAGTGGATTGAGAAAAAAAATGAGGGAGATGCTTAGGTAAGAGGGTGAGTGCCAAGTGTAAAAATAACTTGCAAAGGATAACGAGGTAATCTGCCATGACTTTTCAGAGTTTTTTTTATTTATTTATTATATTTTTTTGTGTATGCAAAGGCTCTGGCTTAAATTAGGACCCAGAAGAGAAAAAAAAAGATGGAGGTTTTGGGAGGAGGAGGGAAGTGGAAATACAAAGAGAATGGTAAATGGGGGTGGGGGGAAATTAGAAAGATAGAGAGAAAGGAAAAAGAGGGACAAAAAAGCAATAACTGGACAAAAGGATCAAAATACTGAGAAAGACAGAGAGAGAAGCAGAAATGGAGAAAACCTTCAAAAAATAAGAAAAAGACTAAAATTAATATCTTAGTTTTTCTTTCTCCTCTTTAAAGCTTTCTTAGGAACGTTTGCTTACTATTTTCCATTTGCTTTGCTTTATTCATGTCTTAGAGAGGGAGTACAAAAAATAGATAAAATAAAAGGTTAGTTCCCATAAAATTAAGCTGTATGGACCTTCCCAAAAAGCAGTGCCTCAATAGTCTTCCATTTTTTATCATTCATTTTCATCTTATCTTTACTTTTTTTCTATTCATTTTTTTTCTAATTCATTTTCTTCCAGTTCATTAGCCTTTCATTTTTTTCACAATTTTTACATCCTTTTTACTTCTTTACTGAAATCTTCCTTCTTTTTATTCATTCTTCATTTTATTCCTTATTATTTTTTCTTCTCTGTCTTTTTATGGTATTTTTTTTGTATAGCTTTCCTTAATCTTTCTTTCCTTTCTTCCTCTATTTTCACCATTGTCTTCCTTCTTTTGATTCCTTCTTCACTTTAATTTTTTTCTATTTCCAGTTTCCTGTCTCATCATCAACATCATCATCTTTTACCTTTTATACTTTTCCTTTCTTCTCCACCTTTTTTATCTGTTTGTTCTTACTCTTCATTATCATCATGCCAACCATTTTTTGTACCCATTTCTCTTTCATTTTTTTTATCAGATTTTTTTCTCTTCCTTCAATCATTCATTCATGATTGGATCTTTTTATTATCAATTCTCTTCTTTTTCATCTTTCTATTCCAGCAACATTCCCCCCATACACTTTTTTATTTTCCTTTATTTCTTTATGCAACCAACTCCACCCTACTGCCTGATGGTAGAAACACAATGAGGCCAGATTCTATGTAATTCATTAGATATTTCATTGTGTATGTGACCTTTTGTGATGGACTCTGATACCTTTTTACTACAGGGTCTACATTCTATCAAATATATTGCAGCTCCCACTTAGTGCAATACTGCATTTTAGGTATCTTGTATATCCATACTTTTTATACAAGTGTGTGCATATGTGTGTGTGTGTGTGTTCTTCATGGATCCATTAGTTGGCCAAGCTAGCAGTGGTCAGTTCTTATCACCATTATTTTTTCTCCCCTTTTAAGGGCATTTTTTTATCCTCCCTTACTTGCACAAGAATTTGCTCAAGCCATGATTCATAGCAGACATTTTGGAGCTTACATTTTTTACAGCTAAATGCCCTTTCTGGTTCATTTTTTTTCAGTTGTTATAGAAATGGAAGTACAACTCATAAAGAATAAACAAGGACATTATAATATTCACACAGTATATATATATATATATATATATATATATATATATATATATATATATATATAAGAGTGTTGAGAAGTTCTCAGTCCAACCAACTTCCTAAAATCTGAACAAATATATTCAAACAGTGTATATATATATATATATATATAAATAAATAATAATATATTTTTATTTAGGGAACATTTATACATTCTTTATCTTAAAAAACATTTAAGAATACTGGAAAAATTAAATAGAAATTAATAATTATTAATAATAATAAAGGTTTTGCTTTTTTATAAATATTTTTATTTTGATAAATAAAGGTTTTGCTTTTTTCTTCATTCATATTGTCTTTTTACATATATATTTTATATTTATATCTGAATTTTTGCACGAATATGTCTAATAAATTAACATAATACTGTCTATCATGACTGAAGAACTTTGTACTTTAAAGAAAACTTGCTGATAATATCATTACTAAATATTACTTGAAAAACCCATTGTAAATTAATAATGACCTTGTTGGTCATTTATAACAAAACATGTTGGAAAGTAAGATTTCTCCCCAAATATATATATATATATATATATATATATGTAAAACAGTACTGTGAAGTTCTCAGTACAACCAGCATTTTAAAATCTGACCAAATATCATATTCACACAGTATATAGAAAGATATTTTAAGGGAGAGTTTCTTGGTTAGGATGAGAACTTTTCACCACATCTCATATACAAGTATAAATAAAAAAAAAACTGTTTCATCAGAGGACAAAACACATTGATAAATAAAGCTTTTGCTTTTTACTTCATTCATATTGTCTTTTTACATATATATATTTCATACTCATATCTGAAGTTTTGCACAAGTATGTCTAATAAATTAACATAATACTGTCTATCATGACTGAAGAACTTTGTATTTAAAAGAAAACTTGCTGATAACTTCATTACTAAATATTACTTGAAAGACCCATTGTAAATTAACTCAGAATCTAACTCACAATATTATAGGCATGATTTATTAAACTAATGTGTGTGAACTTTTAGTCACTCTAATCAGGTTGGTATAAGGGTCTTTTGATCCTTCAAATCTATGATATGTGATCTACTACATCTCAGTTTTTATAAGGTAGAATTCATAAAAAATACAAATGTTAATGCAGCCTAATTATGTAATATAATGGATCATGTGCAATTTAGGTGAACAATTTAACAAAAAATATTGACAGTAAATATAATGTATCTAAATACAAATTAGAGACATGTCACCACTTGGCAGTTCTGCCTTGCTTGGGGTGAGACGGTTATTATGTTATAATAGATCATTCCATCTTAAATAAATCAAAAAAAGTTTTGTGTCAATTTTTAACATCAACTTGAGATTTCTCTTGTTAAAAACTTTAATAATTTTAATACATTCAACATTATGGATGAAAAAATACTGAATTTTATACAGTGTTTTTTTTTTTTTAGATATAGCATGAGTAAAACAAATTCACTGATTTGAAGGAAAAATAAAAGACCCCAGAATGACGTCAAAATCTTCAAACATTATTCATCCTCAAATAGTCATTTGTGTTTAGTTTACTTTGTAACATATATAAATGTAGGTAGAAAAAAGCAAACATTGATGAAAATGAGGGTCACAAAGTTTGGTAATATATGCCAGCCCTGATACTAATAATTATATTTATATTGATACTTAAGTGAGCAGATGCTATAATTTATTGGGAGAACAGAAATAATAACTAATAAACATAATATTCTGACAAAAATATTTAAAAATGGGTTGAGAGTACACTGACCAAAACATTGTGAGTATAAAAACCAAAATGAGAATACTAGACAAAATAACAAAGCATATAATAATAATAATAATAATAATAATAATAATAATAATAATAATAATTGCTCATTTAAATTTTTTTAATATAAATAATGAAAAAAGGTTAGAGAGTGCACTGACCATTATGAGTATAAAAACCAAAATGAGAATGGTAGTCAAAGCAGTAAAGTATGTAATAATCTATGCTAAAATAAAAGTAGCATCTGTCTGTCACAATTTCATATCTATACTATAAGAGCTGTCTCTGTCCATTATACAAATCAACCAGTAATAAAATATGCAGCATTTCCTTTACTAATAAGATATTTAGTATTTCTTTCATTAATAATTTAATTTAGTTTAAATTAAAACTTAAAAATAAAATTGAAATTAAAATTCTTAAAGTTGAATTAACAGGTAAAATATTTTTTGGGCAGAGAGTATATGTTTTGTGCCTTTGGGTCAAGGAGGATTATTAGTGATAATAATCAGGTTGGTATAAGGATCTTTTGATCTCAAAATTCTGATACAAATAATGAAGGAAAGCTGGAGAGTATACTGACTACAACATAGTGAGTATCACAACCATTATGAGAATGCTAGTTCAAATAGCAAAGCATATAATAATAATTGCTCATCTCAAAAAATTCTGACATGAATAATGAAAGAGGGCTGAAGAGCACAACAGCCAAATTATTGTAAGTACAATAATCAAGATGAGAATGCATATACAAATAGAAAAGCATATGGTAATGATGATTCTTCATCTAAACTTATTTATAAATGGAACTTTGTGTGTGTGTGTGTGTGTGTGTGTGTGTGTGTGTGTGTGTGTGTGTGTGTGTAGACTCTGAAATGGCTGAACCGATTTTCTTGAAAATTTACACAGTTGTACTATAAGCATCTGTGAGTGTTCTTAGCTAGGTTTTGTCGAGCTACCCCTAATAAATATCGAAAATCGATAATTGAAAAAATCAGGTTATAGAAGGAGTCATTCAATTTTAATCAAATTTGATACACTCATAAACAAAGACATAAGAAATGATATTCAGAAGTTTCAAGGTTGCAGTTCTTACAATAGTGCAGAAAATTGGTAATATATATATATATATATATATATAAAAGGCAAGATGTTTGTGTGTGTGTATCTGTTTATCTGCCTGTATGTCTCTATTTTTTTCAGCCCTTTTATTTTAGTTTTTACTTCATGTTTGGCTCTAAGTATAATTGTATTTCTGAGTCTCAGCTATGATACTATTTACTCAGAGGACTTATTTAGCCTTCAAAATTCAGTTTACGACAAAAAAAACTTATTTGATATTGATACCAGGAAATCAAAATTTGACTTACATTCATTCATTTTTCTTTCAGTCTACGGTTTCACTTTAACTGGAAAAAACTATTGATTTTAAGTCTTTCGTGCCAACGTCCAAAGAGTTTGACCTCCAGGACCATGGATTAGTTTTAAAGTTTTCATTACACCCGAGCAATGCCGGGCTATACTGCTAGTTTTAAATATTCTAACAAAAATCTTGTTGCAGGATGAAATTATCTGCAGAATATTTTCTTCTTTATTGCCTCCTGTTTTAGCATTAACACAAAAAATGAATGACAGAATCTCCACATTTGTATTTCTTCTGAATTTTAACTCATTTAAATCTGGGAATTGCAGATGTCTTTCTACAGCATAAATTTTTGTTTGCTTAGAGTTTTCAATATGGAGTGCGGTATTAAAAGTAAATAAACAATTATTTTTTTTAGTTTTGAGGACACCTTGATCTATATTTATCAAAATTATTAAAATTTCTCATTCTCATTTTAAATTCTGATACCTGGGAAACTTTTGCCACTTCAACCTCTTATGTCTGGAGATTCTATGCCACTTCAACTTTTGAAGACTGTAATTAATTTCTACCGAATTTTTCATTGATATGTTTAAAAAGTAAAATGATGTGACCTATCTACCAATCTAGTGTATTGCTTAAATTTTTGAATTTGAGGTATTAGAACAATTTATAGAAAAGGCACAGGGAAGCTACATTATTGTTTTGAGATGTGAGATTATATAAAAATAAAAGTCTTCTTCAGCAAACTGAATTACAAAGAAAAACATAAATCTAAATAAACTGATACACAAAAATTTTTCACCTTAAAATATGACTTCAATATGTTGTTGAACATTATATGAGTTTGCAGAATATAAAGACAGGTGAAAATGTGACTAATGTTTTCATCAGAATATTAATAATATATAATCTACATCAGATGTTCACAACATTTTTTTGCGTCATTGCACATTTTCCCATGAAAAAATTTCTACTTCCCACCTCTATAGTAAATATTCAAAAGCATAAAAAACTTTTTGGGTACAAGTTTGTTACTGGTTCTTAAACTGATTTCATGACGTAAAAAATATCCCAAATGGTGGTATCATAATAATGCTGATTTATGTGACAGCTGCTACTAATACTATATTAAAGAACAAATGAAAGCAAACTTGACCATTTAAAACTATAATTTACTTTTATGGTCAAGGTTTTTTATGGTTAGGGTTAGCATTGCTTTTGTTAACAAAAAACTAAATGATTTGGTCCATAATTATAAAATTAAAAAGGAATATACACTACTAGCAACTAATAAAAATTCAGAAAATATTTTTTCTTGTTCTTGGTTTCCTATTATCTGATTTATATCCAAAACAATGTCATTTCATTTGAAGAAATAATGTCAAAGAACTTCCTCAAAGCTAGAGAAAATACCAAAATATTCATTGTTTGTGGATGGGGAGGGATAATATTATCTTATCTAGGAATGTGACCTAGTTATTTCCATTTAACCTCTAGAGTTTTTGTACATGTTCTTTGCATGTCTTCTTTGAATATTCTTGGAGAGTAGAAAATATTGAAATACGTTTTTAATACTCAGAATCTTATATCGACCACCAAACTTTACAATTGCCTATCATTTTCCATTGAGTTAATCATCACTCCAAACCCAATACTTGAAATCGTCCACCAGTGAACAATATCATCCAAGTTTGGAAACTCTGATTTACATTGTTAATATGTTCATAAACATTTAAGTTTATGAACATATGAGTAATGAACTCGACTGGAATTCAAACTCTGCTCTTCGATTCCTCAATTAAAAATCGCTATCCATTATTCCACCATACCTCTGCAGCATATCTATATATATATATATATATATATATATATATATAAATGTAAAAGAACAAAAAATAAAATTGTAACATCCAAAACATTAATTTAAAACAGGGCTCAATAAAAAATGGAGCAAGAAATATTTATTACTCAACTTTTACATTAGAATATGTAAATAACTACTACAAAATTGTATATTTTGAAATATATATATATATTTCCTTTGTAAATGAGTTATTATGTGACCTAGGTTCCTACTATGTGGTATCTTCAGGTGATTTGCAATAACTGATTTTACTGTTCTTTTTAAGAATGCACACATGACAGGGATTTTTTATGAATGCGCATAAAAAAATAACTTGTTTTAATAATAACTAATAATTCATAATAACTTGTAATAACAAATTCATTTACAAATGAAAAATATTCAAAAGTTCTACAATATAATTGTACTGAACACTTTTAAATACAACTCTGTACTTATCTAATTTAATTATGACCAAAAACTAAGTGACTAAATAATTATATATATATATATATATATAATTGTACCACAAAATGAAAGTAATCTTGAATGACTACTCTTCTAGATCTTTTTGCATTGATGCAGGCATCCTCCAGGGCTCTATCCTTGAACCCTTGTTGGTCATAATTTTTCATCAATGAGCTTCCTAATGTCATCAGTTCTCAACTCAGCACATGTTCTGATGACACAACCATTTTGTCCTGTCTTAATATTAAATCTGAGTGGTTCAATAATGTAAAATTAACAGCTTATCTTAAAAAAAGATCTACTTTCTGTTGTTACCTAGAGTAAGGAAGGACTTGTTAAGGATAATTATATTTATTTAGTTAATTCTAATGATAATAAAATGAAACTACTCTCTTTTAATCATCTGAGATAATCATTTTTACATTCTACCAGCATGGCTAATGCTAGCCTCTATACCGGTGATTCACTGCGTCGTCTCAGGAATTCGAACTCTGATTCCTCAATTCAAGTCACTATTCATTACTTCATTGTTTCCCACTTTCCTTATTTTAATATGCAACTCCAATATAAAAAACAAATAAATTATGTTAAAACTCACCAAATATTCTAATGTTTTGCATTTTCCCAAAACGAGACCAGAGTATCTGATTTTGCATAATTAGAAAGTAAAAAGAGCAATTTGTGAATTCAAAACTCCTAGAAGAGTGGCTTCCATAATTGGCTTTCAAATATCAACAATTTGTTATTGAGGGACATTAAAACTAAGTTGGCATTTCATAAATATCATTGTTATCTAATGCATGCCTCTCTTCGGACTTTGTATTTAGATATAGGTTAATTTAACAAGTGATTTGTTTGTTTACAGCTACGATCTCTGACCAGGATCTTGAAAAAAGAAAGAGAATAATAGTAATGTTAATGGCAATATTAATTGTTTCCTTATAAGGAAATATTTGATATTTATTGCCACTTTCAGTTGAAATTTAAAACATTTATTAAGTGAAAAAAGAGTCTTCCACTTTAATAGTTTCTTTTCCCACACTTCCTGACTGTGTAACCCACTTTTGTTTACTTGCTTCCCTAATAGCTACAATCTCCAAAAGTTTAAATTCAATTTCAATTGCCATCTTCTATCTCCTTGAATACCGTCCATCTCTTATCCTCCCTTTGACACCCACTGTACCTTGTTTTTTTCTCTCACTGTAACCCACTATCCACCAGGGGTACTCTTGTTTTGCATGGGATGAAATGATTAAAAAAAAACTAAAAAATAAAAAACAATTTTCAGGAAAATAGGTTTCTCAATACAGTAACTGTTATTGCTCTTTCCATTTCTTATGATGGCTATTTGAAAAGCTTTTCTCTTTTTTACGTTTTATAATCAGTTCACCCTAAGCAAGGTGATAATGCCACTAAGATGCAAGGGGCTACTGGGAGTGAAGGAGAATGAAATGATTTTAGAGGAAACTGGAAACCCAGTCCTAAACAAGGAGAATAAGTGAACTTATCTACTCCTGTTGAGAAGAAAAAAAATCAGTGAATAAATTTCAGAGTTCAGGTGGAGACATTATTTTGTAATACTACTTTTATAAAGTCATAGATACAAGTATAATTATGCTTTTAAGCAATGGTGTGTCAGACACATATTCTTCATAATGGTGTGTCAGACACATATTCTTCATAATGGTGTGTCAGACACATATTCTTCATAATGGTGTGTCAGACACATATTCTTCATAATGGTGTGTCAGACACATATTCTTCTCCAACTTTACTCTCTCTAATCACTTTATACCCATATTTTAAATCCAAAAAGAATGAGCAAAAGATAAAAATCCCCAAAACCAGATCCTATTAATATCAATTTTATTAATGTTATGATTGATCAAGGTGGAAGGCTCGATGTAAATAATATTATCTATTTACATAGACAAATATTTAAATTTTAACTTTTGATTCTTTCATACAGACATAATGTAAAGTCTTCTAATATCAAGTCATGAATATCTCTGCTTTTCCTTTTTCTTATGTCTGGTCAACAAATTGAAATAAAAATTTATTTTTCTTTCTTAATCCCACCCACTCTTTTTTTTTAACTTCCAGTGTATGAATATGTTTTTGGGCTTCTTCCGGTATAGAAATTTTGTACCATACTTGAATTAATAAATTTTTGTTTTTGATCGTTGCTGATGAAATGAGAATGGCCGTTCAATGAATGTAAATATTGAAATCTTTTGACATACTATGCATATATATATATATATATATATATATATATATATATATATATATATTGTGTCACATGATATATATATATATTATGTGTCACATGATCTGAGCAGCAATGTACCACTAATTACTTGAAAACGACTGTTTACTCCCTGGCAATCCATGTTTGAACAAAAGTGCCTATATATTGTTCCTATATGTTACATTAGAAATAAAGAGAAGTAGATTTTTAGAAGGAACCAGAAACTCAATCCTAAACAATTAACATGAGATAAACCTTTATGCCATTTCAAAGGACCAAAAAGGAGTGTAAACCAGATAATAGGCAAATGTATCTACATCTATTGAAAAAAAAATGTAAATAAACAAAGGAAAAGCTTTATAACCAAGAGTTTGAACATACTGGCCTTATTCAAACTGTTGATCACTCCAGATGATTCACTCTGTCTTAAAAACTGTAATTAAGGTCTGATCAGTGTAAACCAGAGGTAAACAAATATAAATATACCTAGATAGGCATTTGCTGTTCTAGGAGATGGGTGTGTTTGAATAATAAGTTATTAGTGATTATTACTTACAAATTTTACCAATAAATGAATTTTATAGAACTTAAATTAGATTAAAAAATGATGAATTTATATCAGAATGTTTCAATTTCTATCTGTGGGTATGTTTGTTTGTTATCATAACAAAGCAAAAGTGGCAAGAGTGTAGCAAGAATTTTCATTGCACAATCCCTTTAAAATGCTCTAACATAAATTATAAAGAAATGTCTTGTTCAGTTTACTTCTTGATAATTGTTTATTCTAATGTTTACCAAAATACAAGAATAAATGAGGGTTAGTCGACTGTGTTATGCCTTGTTATTGTCTTGTTGGTCAGAATTTTCCAACTTACAAAATAAGCATGCCAGTCTAAATAATTATGTCACCATGTACTTTTATATAAGTTTAATAAAACTGGAACAAAACAATAATTCCATGAAGAACCTTATTTGAAGAATGTTAAGAATGCCACTCCAGATAATCACTGTGCTTGGGTGGGAGGTATTGAAGGAAATGATAAAACCCCTTCCCTGACAATTATTTTGGGAAAAATGTTTCGTTTTTCAGACAAATTTTTGGGTTTACTTGGAAAGACTAAGAAACTGAGGTACTTTGAAGTATTTGAATAGTGGCTAACACCCATACCAGATGTACAAGTTGACATTTGGACACGTTTCAAGCTCAGAAGGGCATAAAAAGAATCAAGATTAATGTGTCTGTAGCTGGTTTTTGAATGTTATATTTTGGACATGTTTATTCATACATGTCTGAAAAAAAATGTATATATATATCTATGCTTGGGAAGGGATTAAACATCCTGGCATGTGTTGCTTTTTTTATTTTTTTATACAAGTTTAATGGGAATTGAGCAGCTTAGAAAATCAGCATCCAGTTTCCAGGTATGTTTATCTGAACTTGAAAAGTGACTTCTGGCACTGGTGTAAAATATACAACTATCTCATCTGCAAGGTAGGACTTATTATATAATAGTTATGTTGCTGAAAATTTCTTCCCTCAAAATAACTATAGGAATATAATAAAATTCTCTTGACCAGAATATTTGATAGAAAATAAGAAAGCAAATTAATTTCTATTTCAACCAGGAATAATAGCAAAAAAAATAAAAATAAAATAAAGAAGAAAAGACAAGAAGATGAAATAGAAGAAGCAAGGCTTAGCAAATATAAATAATAATCAATATTATGAAATGAAAAGAAATTACATGAAGTAACAAATGATATAAAAAAATATGGCCATGAATAGGAAATGAAATTAAGATGACTTGATGATTATAAAACAATGAAAGAGGAAAGTAAAATTATAAAACAGTAAGAAAAAGAAATGGGAAATGCTATACATAGAAGTTAGCATAAGAAAAATTAATGGAGAAATTGAAAATAAGATGGAATAAATATTAAGAAGATGATGTAATAATTAACAAAATGGAAAGAAAAAGCTCAAAGCCAATAACAAAAATGTTACCCTTACCACAATAGAAAAAAAATAAAAATGGCAAAGAAGCCAGGTATTTATGGCAGCTCAATGGTCTCTGTTTCCATTGTGGCAAGGGTAAAAATGACCATAGTCAGCTTCAAATATATTGGGCAAGTCAATCAATCTTTATGAGATCTTCATGAAACACTTCCAAACCAAATTTGCAGCCTGGTGGTTCGTGTTCGAAAAGGAAGACAGTCAATCATTTTGACATATTAAATCATTGCATGGCGCAAGAAGAAAGGGGAAGAAGAAGAAAAAAATTGCAGTGAATTGGAAAATTGAAAAATTACCATGTGGGATGAACAGGGAAATGGTTAGTGTGTGTAGTATGGCAGAGCAGGGGGGGGAAAAAGTTATGTCGTTGCTGTCTGCCCAAAGTTTTGTGATTATTTATCATGTTTGGAAATGTGCAGGAATTGAAAGGGGTGTTGGGTATAAGTTATATGGCATTTAACCATCTTTCGAGTTTTGTATGGTCATTTCGGGATTTCTGAGCAGGATTCTACATATCTGTAATCAAGGATCAGGTGATTAACAATGAGCTCTGTTTATCTTTCCAAGGAATAAAAAAATGGTTGAAAGAACATTTTTTTTTCATTTTATCATATTAAAATTGTTTATTTTTAATTTCATGCAAACCATTTTTTTTCAAGGAATTTGAAAGAGTGCTAATAGATCCCCCATCAGGTACCAATATATGCATAAATTATTAACCAAAAAAATAAATATAGAAAAATTATTACATTTTTCCACTTTTTAAATAAAGTCAAGTGGAGTAACTAAATTTTTAACACTGCAGGTAAATTAACAATTTTTTTTTTATCAGTAGTATGACGTGCATTGTGGTGCATTGGATATTCGCTTGGAATGAGAATTCGGGGAGCTGAGTTCGAATTTCAGCTGAATTCATTGCATTCACTTATGCGCAAATACCTTTGGGAAAGGTATTAATCCATCTCTTCTTTCCAGTTATGGGTTAAATAACAGGACAGATTGGGTTCTATAGCCTTGGTCGGCAACCAGTCTACCGCAGAAAACAATGGCAAACTACTGTGGGATAATCTTCTGCCCAGTCAGTCATATCTCTTTCGAGACATGATCGCCTAAGCGTGTATCACGTATGGCACTTAACTGACTGACAACATGCAAGGCAGTAAAAACCACAAAGAAACAAGGGGTTAAAGTATGTTGAAAATTTATAAACTGGAATATTAATAATAAACAGGAAAGAGTAATCAGGAGGACAGTAGATAGCAATTGAGATTGCATTTAAATTTTTGCAGTTGGCTGGAAAGCATGGAGCAGGAAGGGAGTTCTACAAGTGAAAAGTGAAAGAAAAAGAAATCTTTAGCATAGAATTTATGATTACATTTAGCCAGCTCATCTGTAAATTGATGAAATCTTGAAACCAGTCTAGTCAGTCAATCTATTAATTGCCATATGTGAAATACGCTTGGGTGATCATGTCTCTTTTGAGACATGACTGACTAGATAGAAAATTTTCTCCATATTAGGTTGCCACTACTTTCTGCAGTAGCTCAGTTTCTAACCAAGGCTGTAAAACCCAATCTGTTTTACTATTCAACCCTTAGCTAGAGGGAGAAAAGACAGATTAATATCTTTCCCAAGGTTATTTGTTCATAAGTGAATTAAACAAATTCAACTAGAATTCACACTAAATTCAAAAAGGCTACCTACAATAGCAAAGAGCTCACTCAAACAGTTACCATGAAAGTATTTATAGAAAAGGCACATAAAAGCAACCTAATGATAGTGGGAAAGTAACTGAAGCCAAGCTGTCAGCTCAGTACTAATAATATTACTGATTCTTCTTTGGATCTTATCAAGAATCTCAAGATAAATAGCAGAGGCTCTGAACCATATGTGGCAGCAATATTCTAAGCATGGATGAATGGTAGACATAGATATATAAAATAGATTCTGGAGAAAAATTATCTTGCTCAATACAGTGAACCAATTTTTCAGCAGCTAACTTAGCAATGGATTCAATATAATCTTTCCACTACATGTCAGCTGAGAACATTAGCCCAAGAAATCAAATTATTGTCTCTCCTCTCTCGATTTCCTGTAAAATATGAGACAAAATTTAATGTCAACAATATTTTTATCTTTGATATAATGAAAGGGACATTTTATGTTGATGCACAGTAGTGTGCTGAAAACTTTTTGGCCTGACCAATAAGTGTTGAAGGGAAAAAACTTACCCAAATAATTGATGTTTGGACATATAGTTTAATTTTAGGATGTGGCTCAGTCTGAAAACTTTTCAGCACCCTTTCTTATAAATGTTTCTAACATTAAAATCTTATGGTCACTTCAACATTGTGTAATGGTTAGAAAGCCAGTCTCACTAGATCAATTATAACTGAGTAGTGTGTTTGATTTTCACTGGGTGCTCCATACTTGTAAATTGCAGAACTAAAATTTTGAAAAATATATTGGAGTATTTTCCTGAAATTTCTAAGCGCTATTTTTTTTTTTTTTTTTTTTGTGGACAACCTTTAAATTAACTTTGTAATTTCATGTGTTTTAATAAAAAAAAAAGCCAATATAAATTACATGATAATGTGCTCTTCAAGGAAAAGGAAAAAGTAAAGGAAAAGTATTCTTATAAAAATTGTGTCAAAATAATAACAATGCTTCAAAAAATTTAAGGAATGTTTATAAAGTAATGCTTTTGCATGTGTAACTTAGTGTTTTTTTTTATTTAATAGCTCCTATGATACAAGGCTTGAGAGCCACTCAAGTAGAAGATTACTGTTAACAAAGGCTTATGATAAATGAAGTGCAATATGATTGAGAGAGGAGATAGTAGTAAGTGAAAATTATGAGGAAATGGGGGATAGATAATGTTTGACCCTCAACTTGATGAGGTAAAGGGTGTAGTCTTTTGGGAAGCATCCATGAGGGAGTCTATTACACAAAGCAGCAGTTTTTGGGAAAAGTCAAGTGGAACTTAGTCAAATCACCCTCATTTTTTCCATATTCTAAATGTAAACTCTTTGTGGAAGTAACAATTGCATGTCATAGAAGTAAAGGTCTGAACTGATAAGACTAACAAATGGAGTTCATCTGAAACTTGACATGGAAATAGCAATAAGGTAACAGTAGGATTACAATATTACATCTGTGAGAAAGTAGGTTGCAGAGTGAAGAATAAGTCTTCCTCTAAAAGACTCCTTAAATGATTCTGTACTCTATAAATTCTTTGCATTCACTTACGCACAAATACCTTTGGGAAAGGTATTAATCCGTCTCTTCCCTCCAGTTATGGGTTAAATAACAGGACAGATTAGGTTCTATAGCCTTGGCTGGCAACCAGTTTACCGCAGAAAGCAATGGTAACCTACTGTGGGATAATCTTCTGCCCAGTCAGTTATGTTTCTTTCGAGACATGGTCACCCAGGCGTGTATCATGTATGGCACTTAACTGACTGACTCTATAAAGACTGGAAAATGTGGATTGAATGACTCCAGCTCATATATGGCAGATGCAAAATATCTCTGCTATGATTGAAAGCAAAAGATGTAACTGCAACTCTCTATTCCAGCAGCTTCTTTTCCTGCACTTCCTGCCTGTGGAATTCGTTTCTGCATACTTGATTCCCTGATAACTGCAACCTCCAAGAGTTCAAATGCAACATCAATTGCTATTTCTTATCTCCTTGACTTCCATCCTTTTCCCGATAACCTCTGTATCTTTTTCCCCCTTTCTTCTCTACTCTTATACAGCTCTCTTCACACCAGTGTTTCCATCCTTCTCTTACCCCTTACACACCCTGTTACCTGTTCCTCTTTTTTTTTTCACTCTCCTTTTATATAACCCCCTGTGCACAAGTGGCAGTAATGCCTTGCTTAGGGTGAAATGACTATAAAAAAAACATCTGCTATGGTTAGAGGCAAATATCTAAGCTATGATTAAAAGCAAAATATTTCTGCTAGGATTAGAAGCAAAATATTTCTGCAATGGTTGGTGATTTTGGTCATATGGATTTTCAGCAAAATATCTCTGCCATGTGCGTCGTGGTGCATTGGATATCGGCTCGGAACGAGAAATCGGGGAGCTGGGTTCGAATTACAGCTGAATTCATTGCCTTCACTTATGCGCAAATACCCTTGGGAAAGGTATTAATCCATCTCTTCTTTCCAGTTATGGGTTAAATAACAGGACAGATTGGGTTTTATAGCCATGGTCGGCAACCAGTCTACCGCAGAAAGCAATGGCAACCTACTGTGGGATAATCTTCTGCCCAGTCAGTCATGTCTCTTTCGAGACATGATCGCCCAAGCGTGTATCACGTATGGCACTTAACTGACTGATTTCTGCCATGATTGAAAACAAAATTGCTTTTATTAAAAAAAATATCTATTGTAATTATTAAAAGCAAAATATCTCTGCTATAGTTAGAGATTTTAGCTATATTCATTAAAAGCAAATCATCTCTGCTATTATTAAAAAGAAAATATTTCTTCTATGATTAAAAGCAAAATATTTCTGCTATGGTTAGAGATTTTGGTCATAGAATTAAAAGTAAAATATCTCTGCTATGATTAAAAGCAAAATATCTCTGCTATAATTGAAAGCAAAATGTTTATGCTATGATCAAAAGCAAAATATCACTGCTATTATTAAAAGAAGAATGTCAGTGGTAATTATTAAAAGCAAAATATCCCTGCTATGATTAAAAGCAAAATATCTCTGCTATGATCAAAAGCAAAATATCACTGCTATTATTAATGGAACAACATCTATGGTAATTATTAAGAGCAAAATATCTCTGCTATGGTTAGCGTCTTGAGTTATATGCATTGAAAGCAAATCACTTCTGTTGTGATTAAAAGCAAAATATTTCTGCTATGGTGCTATGGTTGGAAGTAAAATAGTTTGGCCTCACTTCTGGATAGAAATATCTTTATATATATATATATATATATATATATATATATATATAACGAGGTGTGGAAATTAAATTTAAAATATGGAAAAGACCCAGACATAATGTAGAGCATTGTAAAAACAGCCAAGCCTTACAACAGTAGATTGCGCCAAGGAGAAGTGTTAAAGATTATGCTATTCCCAAACAAAAACGAACTGTTGAATGCAAGAACAGAAATTATGACTAAGTGTATCCATACTAAGAAATACCTCTTAAGTTCATACAACCATGGATAAAAATGCATAATTTTTAATTTAAAAATTGCGCATTCAAAAATTCCTTGCCGTGTGAGCGTTAAAAAAAACACACCATTACATGAGCGTTCTTAAAAAGATAAACGGTAAATAGTAAAATCAGTTATTAAAAATCGCCTGAAGACACCACTCAGGGTAGAAACCTAAGTCACGTAAAAACTCATTTAAAAATGGAATATATATATATATATATATATATATATATATATATATATATATGTATGTCTCTCTGTGCGTGTGTGTGTGTGTGTGCATGTTTACTACTATGTTACTCATTTACTAGTCAAATAAATTCTGTTCCAATTTTATAATACTAATTTGTAAAGGAACACTGCATGTTTTAGTGATGCAATCAATAACATACATTGAAGTGTTTTAACATGTTTACTGCCATAAAACACATATGTCCATATTGTGGTATGTTGCATATTGCCTCTGATCCTTATCTCTATCCAATCCATTGTTTTATATAACATCATATAAATATCTATGGCAACATAAGCTATTTACAGTGTTTCAGTGTTATTTTTATTTTGATTTGTATGGTCATTCTTTGTTAAAATTGGTCATAGTGACCAAATGTGTCACATAATACCATAAAGAAAAACACAAAGTCAGTGCCATCAATGCATATTAGTATAATTTCTTATAGTCTAAGAAATCCAGTTTTATTTTGCAAAATCAGTCAAGTATTTTATATTGTAAGTTTTTATGGTAACACAAACATAAACATAGATGTCATTATATAAGTGAATTTTTCAGCACGTTCATGTCTCTACCAAATGTGGCATAAGGTTGAAGTTTCAAGTGGATTTAATAAATAAAAAAATTGCTCAAGCCTCGTCAACACTTTCTCTTTTGAAGATGCCTCAGGCACCAGGTAAAGATCCCAGCCTCTTCTGAAGGAAGGGTACTGCCTGGGAGGATGCTACTCCAGGTTTGAGCTGATATTATTTTAAAACTATCCCGCTGATGCCAGGTAAATATCCACACACAAACAAAAACATAGATGTCATTATATAAAATTTCAAATATCCAAAATAGAGTTGATCTTGTAATAAATATGATTTTATTTAGCAAAATCATGATTAATTAGATATATACCAATTTCTAATGATAACTCATGTTCTTATGTATATTATTAAACAAAATAATTTTACATTCATAGTAGTACAGATCCCAGCTCCCTTCTGAAGGAAGGGTACTGTCTGGGAGGATGCCACTCCTTGGGGTTTGAGCTGATATTAATTTAAAACTACCCAACCAAAGCCAGGTATATATGCATGGTAGAGTGAATCTGCAAATATATGTGATCTTATTTACCAAAATCAAGCATAAGTAGTTTTATATTGTAATTTTTAATGGTAACAAAAACAAAACCATAGACGTCATTATATAAAATTTCAAATATCCAAAGTAGAGTTGATCTTGTCATAAATATAGTTTTACTTACCAAAATTATGATTAATTAGACATATACCAATTTCTAATGATAACTCATGCTGTTACATATATAATTAAATGGAATAACTTTTCTTTCATCATAGTCAAGTTCTAATCTATTCTTGCACTTTTTTCCACTCTCAAGCGGTTGGAACACAAGAGAGGTTAATCTCAAAACAAAATCAAAAGGTTAATACTGATGTCAATACTGGCAGAACAGTGTGACTTGTCTGCTCTGATTTCTGTATGGGTCCTTAAAAGTTAAATGGAAAAGAAAATGCATGATTAATTAGACATATACCAATTTCTAATGATAACTCATTCTCTTACATATATAATTAAATGGAATAACTTTTCTTTCATCATAGTCAAGTTCTAATCTATTTTTGCACTTTTTTCCACTCTCAAGCGGTTGGAACACAAGAGAGGTTAATCTCAAAACAAAATCAAAAGGTTAATACTGATGTCAATACTGGCAGAACAGTGTGACTTGTCTGCTCTGATTTCTGTATGGGTCCTTAAAAAGTTAAATGAAAAAGAAAATGCATGATTAATTAGACATATACCAATTTCTAATGATAACTCATTCTCTTACATATATAATTAAATGGAATAACTTTTCTTTCATCATAGTCAAGTTCTAATCTATTTTTGCACTTTTTTCCACTCTCAAGCGGTTGGAACACAAGAGAGGTTAATCTCAAAACAAAATCAAAAGGTTAATACTGATGTCAATACTGGCAGAACAGTGTGACTTGTCTGCTCTGATTTCTGTATGGGTCCTTAAAAAGTTAAATGAAAAAGAAAATGCATGATTAATTAGACATATACCAATTTCTAATGATAACTCATTCTCTTACATATATAATTAAATGGAATAACTTTTCTTTCATCATAGTCAAGTTCTAATCTATTCTTGCACTTTTTTCCACTCTCAAGCGGTTGGAACACAAGAGAGGTTAATCTCAAAACAAAATCAAAAGGTTAATACTGATGTCAATACTGGCAGAACAGTGTGACTTGTCTGCTCTAATTTTTGTATGGGTCCTTAAAAAGTTAAATGAAAAAGAAAATGCATGATTAATTAGACATATACCAATTTCTAATGATAACTCATGCTGTTACATATATAATTAAACAGAATAACTTTACATTCATAATAGTGGAGCTCTAATTTATTCTTGCTTACTTTTTCTACTCTCTGTTACTGGCAGGGTTACTTATAAACACTGAAGATGAGGTTCAGTTCCCCATCTGAGAGGCAACTCTTTTGGATGTATGGATAGTATAATAGATATTGGTACAGAAAGTGATAAAAGGATGTCTTCTCACTGGCATATAACAATGGCCACTATTTTATAAGTACCTTACTGCAAGGCAGAAGTAATAATATAAAGCTTTTATACTTCTTATCAACCTTGACAAAGGTCAGTTGTATTTGTACATATTAAATTTAGAAAACAATAAAAAAAACTGCAGTGCCTTTAAAATCTACTATCTTCCTTATAATCTTCGCTTCCTACCACTGCTTTCATTCATATCACACAACTCATTCATTGCTACAATAACTCACAGCCTTGAGTGGCTCTCTATCCTTGTATCAAGAGAATATTAACATAAAAAACAAACATAGTAGTACATTCAATCTCAGCTTCATAGGAATGATGCCTTTCATTTACGCTGGCAAAATACCAGAATAATTAAGCTCATTAAAACCTCTTGGGTTTATGGGCAAATCATGCTGAAAACACTAGTTCTTGTTCAATCACAAAAGTTAAGCAATGTTGAGTTCAGTCAGTACTTAAATGGGGACAATTTCAGAACACTAGAGATTTTAAGCAACCTTTTACAATTCAAAACGTTTCAGCTTTAAATCCACAAACATCATAAAAATAAATCAATTGATCAATCAATAAAATCTCTTGATTGATTAAGATATAATTGTGGTCAGGACAAATACTTAGTTCTAAACCATGCATGGAAACATTTTAATATAGTATTCTCTTTGAGATCAATTAAATGTATTTTGATAAAGATTTTTCAAACTGTCATTCTTTTGCGCTCTAAAATATATCCTGCATGTTAATATGAAGAAAAATGTTTTTATAATTCGTATGAAATTAGAAATTACAGTTTTTGTGTTTTTATTAGAAACTTAGTGATTTTTTTACTGAATCTACCTTAGATGGCAACATACCAGGATCATTAAGCTCTTAACACTTCTTGATTGCTTGAGTTTTAATTGTGCTCAATATACAGAAGCAATTGTACAGGGGGAGGGGGTGAAAGGGACAAGCTCTCCCCAATTTTGGCTGGCCCATCGATTGCACTACTCACTTTTATAAGCTTCAAAAATTTATGAAACTGATCAGTCTCTGATTTTGATAAAATTTGGTCTTCACTTTTTTTTCAGCGTTTTCTTTTTTATTTAGCTTTTTAAGAATACATGCAGAAATCAGAGAAAACAAATCACACTGTTCTGCTAGTATTGACGTTAGTATCAACCCTTTGATTTTGTTTTCAAATTAACCTCTCTTGTGTCCCAACAGCTTGATAGGGGAAAAGAGGGCATACTCATTGATAGTGGAAAAGTAGCATACTCATTCCTAAGTTGCGTATGTGGTACCGTATGAAAATGAAGATGCTGCTTGAGTTTTCTCCTCTCCTACTCAGAAAGATCTTGGCTCTGAAGTGCTGCCCACCACTTTCAGAGCTCTACAATTTTGACTGTTAGTATACATATCTGGTTTTAAGTCATTTATTATGGTGTTCTCTTTAAACTGATCAGTTAATAAAAAATAGCATGCAAGTTAATTTATAAAAGAATGTTTTTTAATTCTTCTGAAATTAGAAATCAGTTTTGGTGTATCTCTTAGAAATTTGGTGATTTTTTGACAGATTTTAATATAAAAAATACATTATTTTTCTATTCAGTAAAAAGTCATCATATTTTATATTTCTATAAATTATTGCTTAACATTTATACTCACTTTTGTGATCAATGCAACGACTTAACTACACCAGTTTTTCACTAATATTACTCAGCTAACTGAATGCACAATATTTTATTAATAGTTATGTAAATTGAAAAAATTGAGATAAGCTATATCAGAATTACTAATATTTTATACATTGGCTTATATGTGAGAAGATGCTTCTGGTTTAATAGTCATTGTCTACTCTTGAATTCATGAATGACAAATATTTCTGTGTTTTTTTCAGTATTGTCAATGTCTTCATAATTTCCTTCTATCTATTTTCTTATTTTCTTTTAGAGCATACAACAGCCATGTTTGATTCTTTTTTAATTTCGGCATTAATGTCTGTTCTCAAAGGTTATAAGACTTGGCCATTGATGAGTGAAGAGAGTTTCCTTTTATTTGGCTTCTACCTGCCATGTCTGTATAGAATACTTGCTTCCTTAGTATATGAATTGGCATTATTACAAAAGCAGACAATCTAAGTTCCTGTCTATATGCAAAAATAATATAAAATAAAATAAAATGCTGAATTTATATTAGAATGTTCCAATTTCTGTTTGTGAGTGTGTTTGTTTATTAACATAACACAACAAAAATGGTACATTGCAGCAGGATTTTTTGTAGAAAAATACCTTTAAAATCCTGTAACATGAAGAATAAAGAAATTTCAAGTTCAGTTTATGACTTAATAATTTTTATACTAAAGTTCACCAAATGCAAGGCTCAAAACTCACTTAAAGTAGAGGGTTTCTGTTAAAATAGTTATGATGAATGAGGTGCTTGATATGAATGAAAAAAGAGATGATATAAAGTGTAGCTTATTAACACAAGGATAGATAACAACTGACATTAAATAGTATCTGAGGAAATTGTGCAGCATTCACTGTTATATTAGTTCAGGACTCTTTTTTGTTTCCAATGAAGTTTTCTTGTTTCTTAATAGTTTGATTCCACAATTACAAAGTAGTTCTTATTTAGTTGCCATAAAATAAACTCTGTAAATAAGAAGTGACTTGAAATTGATCTTAAGGGTCACTTTTAATGGCTTTAAAGAAATTGTAACAAAGTGCTAAATCCTGATAATTCATGCCAACTACTATAGCTAGTGATCCATTTTTTAGACTGTCAAAGCCATATAGTCCCAATATTAACTTATGACTAATTTATATACTTTGCCCTTATTTGATCATATCGATTATAGCATATCTATTTGACCAACTTCAATGAAATCATGATACTGAATATTTCATAAATTATAATACATTATAATGAAACAGAAGAAATATAACATTTTTTCACAGAATTGACTCACTGATTTGTTTTTTACATCTTATCAACCCTTTATGGATTATTTAAATCCAAAACATATTTCAGATTGAAAGAATAATTCTTTTCTTGAATTAACAATTTTTTGAGAATAACAATGATTTTTCCAGATACAATTCCTACTCTTTAACTCATAGCTTGGGAGAGGAGATTTTTTTTCTTTTCTATTATTATTGTTCATCCGATACAAGGCCTAAGAGCCACTCAAAGTATAGGATTACTGAATGGGATTGTCATAAGAGTATAAAGGGGGAAGAAAGAAGAAGAGGTACATATTATGAGGCTATGTAGGATAAATATTTGTGGACCCAAGACTTGAAGGGGTTAAGATTGCAGTAGTCAGGATTGCATCCTCTTGAGAGTTTGTTCTAAGGAAGAAGTTGTCTGGGTGAAACTTAGTCCTTACCAATGGAATACAAAGGAAATGAGTATGATTTTATTTGGTGTACATGTCATAGTAGGTCCAAGTTGTGAAAATCTGAACTTGTGAAAATAAGAAATATAGCTTGTGTTCTAGTTTGTCTGAGCTGCTGAATAACTTCCTGAAAAAGTGTATTTTTATGAAACAGCAAAAAATATGCAAAATGGCTAGCAAAAGAAAAATAAACATTGTTTTGATAAATATTTGATTGTTTTCAAAATTAAGAACGTGAGTAAAATTTTCCATGTCAGGAAAATATTTGATTGTTTTAAAACCAGCGTAGCTAAGGTTAGATAATGTGTGCTTTTGGAATTATATAAACATTGTGTCAGGATATGACATAATTGCTGACATAAGAAACAGAGATTATTAGTAGTAAGCAGTCAGTCGGCAGTTAAGATTGAAACGGAGATTGAGAAAGACACAGGGAAAACCACGGACGAGCATGGCCTCTGGGCCCTTGATGCATGTGTACTGTCACCTTTGAACATACCTCCACTCTACAACACATCACCTGATGAGCAAATAAATGATATGCTGTTTACATTTGTTTATATATACATGTCACAGCCTTCATTTTATTAAATGAGAATATTGTCATTTTAGCAGCATGGAAAAGACAAGCAATTTTTGGTTGCAGTATAAAGTTCATCATTTTTAACTCCAGGTATACAACACATTGATCATTTTGTTTTTCATGTTATACAGTATATGTCACTCTTGTATACAATGAACTATATACAACATTTGCTTGAATATTTGACATAATAAAAGTGATATAGTGAGATGCTAGTAATGTTTTCTTTTTGAGAAAGGGGTTGCATGGTGGAAAACAATTTGTGATGGATTCTTACCTTTCCCAAGGGTATTTGTGCATAAGTAAATGTAACAAGCCTGGCCTGATTTCAAACTCAGCTCATTTCAAGCTGCTATCCTTTACACCATGAATAAATCCACCTTTTGAAAAAAAAATATTATGCTTTATAAATTAAATTAAGTAAAGTTTCTATCAAGCATATCTTAATCTGTATCAGTTAATTTTGTTAATTCTATCAAACACACTTCTAAAAAACTTTGTTTAAATGTCTTAAATATATACATATACATGATATCTGACCACCTCTAGCTCATTTTGTTTTTTTTTTGGTATTACTAAAACAGATAACTTTAAATTTGATTCCTCGATTATAAAGACACACCACAAAATTTCTATATGTTTTATTATTATTGTC
Source organism: Ascarosepion bandense (assembly GCA_037127315.1). NCBI lineage: Eukaryota > Metazoa > Mollusca > Cephalopoda > Sepiida > Sepiidae > Ascarosepion > Ascarosepion bandense. The sequence continues at coordinate 405,692 of JBBBDQ010001374.1, read as the reverse complement.
ATTATTTTTAATATCTTTTGATTACAGAAGAGCATTTGGCATTTTTCACAAGACCAGAGAATGTTATAAAAGGCCAGACTAAGCCTATATAATGTTAGTTGGTTAAAAGTGGTTGTTGTAGCAAAGTCTTTGTACTAGAGCAGACAAATAATTTAGCTCCGTGCTCGTTACTAACAGCCATTTGCATAGCAAATTCAAACATATTTAGTTTGAACAGTGATTCCCCTCCCCTCTTGATTCTATGGTGTGGTTCCCAGCTAGTATGGAACACTTGAAAACCAACTGATAATGAAGAAGAAGAAAAACAATATATAATATTAGCACAAAACAGGGTCTGGTGACATTGTTCTTATTCTTAAGTACACTTTAAACATAGACATAAAAAAACATGCATGACAAACCAATAAGAAAAGGGAAAAGGCTTTTTGCTGTCTTCTTAAGGTAATATTCTTGGGCTTTTGTGAGTTGAACAAATAGAAAACTTAGTTATTTGTTTTGGGGTTTTTTCTTCCTTTTATATTTAAGTATTATTGTTATTATTTAACTGAAAGAAAAAAATTCATTATTCTGAAACAATGGTCCTAATTGAAGCTTTTGATCAGAGCTTGTTGACAGAGTGTGGGGTGTAGACAAGCCTCTCACCAGCTCTTTTCATCAGTATGATTTCTCTTTGTATTGCTTCAATGTTTGGTTTGTGCAGTAACAATGGAGCACAAAGCCCAAGCAGCTATGACTGGACAGAAATAATAATAATAATAATAATAATAATAATAACAGCTACAACAACAACAACAATGATCATATCATTAGTAACAAAGATGGTGAAGGTAAGGAAAATCAAAAAAAAGTAAAAATAGTGGCAATGAAAAGAATTATCGTAATAATTCCAGCTGACAAATCCCGGCAACAAGGCTTCTTATCGAGAGTTTTTGAGAAATGGGAACCACCTCTTAATTGCTGTTATTTCCAGGTCCACCCTAATCCAGGGTGGTAGTAGCTATTAGGGAACTAGCTATGGGCAAATAGTTAACCCCCAAACTGGGGTCAATGCACTATAAAAGTATAGAAATAGATTTTTGTATTAAAAATACCAGCAATACATATTTGAAAAAAAATATTACTAGCAATTCATTTGACTCTCAACAAAAATCCTCTTTTACAAAATTACACCAATGAAACCTGCTCTACAAAATGATTTCTCACAAAGAATACATATTCTATTTATAGGGATCTATCCTAAAAATCTTGTTGGCATTAAATAACTTAATGAGGTTGATGAGCTGTAAAACAAAATAAACTAAATAAAACCAGCTGACAGATTTCTAATACCGGTCAATGAGAATAATTTTGTTTAGTGAGCAACATTGAAGATATTGATGTTGCTGTTACTATTAATGGCGATGAGGATGAAAGCAATAATTGCAAACAAAAACTAATTGTAATATGTATGCAGGGACTAACAGTGATGATAAAAAAACAGGCGATAATGATGTGGGCAAATATAGCTGTTAAAATAAAGACAACAAAAAGGGAAAGAAAAAATCTTTCTCTTTCTTTCTTTGTAAAGGTACATCAATGAATAATCCATAGTCACCAGTGTAGAAGTATTAAGTGGTTACCCGAAACAATAATTATTGTATCCTAAATAAACTCAGTTATGGTAAATTTATTTTTGAAACTAATACTTGGTTTTTATTGTTGCTGGTTTTGTTAAGGAAATCAACACATCGATATACGTTTTCTCACAAACGAATTCAGTAAATATACAGAAATAGAAAGAGATGTGAGACGAGAATGTGCCTTCTCACCCAGGATTTATTCCCTCTAAACAGTGAGGCAATTTCGAGAGAATTAGAAGTCCTACCAGGATTCAATATTGGCAACCATACTCTTAACAACATAAGATATGCAGATGAAACAATGCTGATAGCAGACATAGAAAGGAAACTACAAGAACTCCAACAGAAGGCAATGAAGGAAAGTGAGATGAAAAGACTAAACATTGATTGCAGGAAGACAGAATAAACGGTTGTTAATAAAAGAAATTCATCAATGGTGGCCATAATCTTAACAACACCAGCTCTACAAATGACACAGTGTTGATAGCAAATAAAGAAAAGAAACTACAAGAACTCCCACAGAATGTAGTAAAGGAAAGTATGAAGAAAAGACTAAACGTCAATTTTCAAGATGGCAGAATACATGGTTGTTAGCAAAAGAAATTCATTATTATTAGTGGCCATAATCTTAACAGCATCAGATATGCAGATGAAACAGTGTTTATAATAGACACAGAAAGAAAACTACAAAACTCCTGGAAAAAGTAAATAAGGAACGCAAGAGAAAAGAACTAAACATCAATTGTAAGAAGACAGAATATATGGCTATTAGCAAAAGGAATATTCCAACATGCAAATTACAAATTAGAGATACCAAAATTAAAAATTACACAAATTTAATATCTGGGAGCTGCTTTAACAAAAGATGAAAATTGCGACACCAAGAATCAAGAAATTTTTTTTAGAAACAAAGAAATGTGGTTTTACAGAATGGCACAGAGAATAACAAGGACTGAACATATGAGCAATAAGAAAGTTTTAGAGAAAATAGAAATCAAAAGGATACTTATATATAACATCAGAAAGAGGCAGTTGAAGTTTTTAAAGCACTTTTAGCTCACTGGTGCCCCCTTTGCATGAATTTACTCAAGCAACTAGATTAGCAACTAGGTCCCACCCTTTTACTGTGAAACCAATAAACTTCTGCTCTATCAGCTTCTTTTTTCACACTTTCCGCCTGTGGAATTCCCTTCCATTTACTTGCTTCCCCAACAACTACAATCTCTAAGAATTTAAATGTAAAGTCGCCATCTCCTATCTCACTGATTTGCATCCTCTCTCTCATGCCCCTTTCTCTCTCTGTCTACACCACTCTCTTCACATCAGTATTCTCATCCTTCTCTTACCTACTTCCTGACAACCCCAATAACTTGTCTTTCTTTCTCATAACTTTCCTTATATGTAACCCCTGAGTACCAGTGGTAGTAAACTGCCTTGCTTGGTGTGATATGATTATAAAAAAAAATATAGTGATGAAAGAGGGCTTGGAAAATTTGATACTCGCAGGACATATTAAAGAAAACAGTGCCTAATGTATATAACAAGCTTGTGTAAATGAATGTCAGAACAGAGAGAAAACAAATAAACAAAATTTACTAAGAGCTACAAAAGATAGGAGATTGTGGAGAGTCATTATCACCAGCTTCATGAATAGACACCGCATAAAAGAAATTTCCTATCAGCTCCTTCATTTAATCATAGGATTCTTTGAAACAATAAAGCGTTATAAATTTCTGAGGTGAAATAATTTTTTATTAAATAAAGCTCATCACTAGATAAGACACAAGTAGTGTCAAAACAAAATTGTATATATTGTATATATATATGTAATTTAATGATTTCTCCCCAAACAAGGCAATAAAGTTGCCAAGACTCAAGGTATTACTGAGTGTGAAAGAATAAGAAAATCAGTATTAAGAAGCAAGAACAATAAAAGAAGAGGAATCAGAAAGTCATGTGGTCACCTGAGTATGTATCATGTATGGCACTTAATTGACTGAGTATACAACTTACATTTATATCTAGTCAGTTCAACTGTAAAAGAATGAAACCCTGCCTATTGTGCCTAAATTCATAGTCTGAATACCACAGAGGAAAGTTCATCAGAATAACTATGATGAAAGTAGTTATACAAAAAGCATATTGGAAGATATGTGATGGCAGTGGGAAAGTGACTGAAGTAGAGATGGTAGTTTAGGACCAATAATATTGCAGATTCTTTGGATTTTATTAAGAATCACTAAATATATAACAGGAGCACCAGCCCAGCAATGTTGCAGCAATATTCAAAGCATGAACAAATGGTACTTATAAATATGTAATATACATTCTGGAGATAAAACTTATTTTTTGTTTTTTTTTTTACAATGGAGTTCAACTTGTACAAGGTCTGAGGCCCACTTGAGATAGAAGATTACAAAGTAAAAGGCTCAGCTTATGCAGATATGTTTTGAAGATAATGATTAGCCCTAGAATTAAACAGGTTAAGATTGCAATCTTTTTGGACTTGGTTCAAAAAAGTAATGGTTCATAGGGAAAAGGTGCTCAAGTGGGACTTACATCTCTCTATATCTGGCAAGAGTACTCCATTTTTGGCCAGATCTGGTTCTTGTAATGGCAGAGGATAGCAGCAGAAGTGAGGTACTTACTGGGGCAGTACAGAGAATATCTTTAGTGATTGACAGTATGTACAAGTTTCAACTGAGGTTCCTATTGAGTTGCAATAGGTGCTCAAGGCATGGAGCTTCCCTAGCACAGTGAGCAGTCAATCAGTTAAATGCCATATGTGATACACGCTTGGGCAATCATGTCTCGAAAGAGACATGACTGACTCAGCAGAAGTTTATCCCACAGTAGGTTGCCATTACTTTCTGCAGTAGACTGGTTGCCAGCCAAAGCTATAAAACCCAATCTGTCCTGTTATTTAAAGGGAAGAGATGAATTAATACCTTTCCCAAGGGTATTTGCACATAAGTGAATGCAATGAATTCAACTGGAATTTAAACCGTTTTCTCATTCCAAGCCAATATCCACTGCACCACAAAAAACTTTTTTCAGCATAATCAACAAACCCAGAAAAATATGAAAAAATTATTCTAATAAGATATCCAAGTATATTTAATGGCCTTGATATAATGTTACTTGATAATGTCATAACATAACATTATATAAATGTCTCGGTATGATTTTACTTGATAATATCATCATATAATGGCCTTGATATAATTACTTGATGTTACAATCTAACATTATATAATGGATGTGACATAATGTTACTTGAAAATGTTGTAATATAATATTATATAACACCCTTGATATGCTGTTACTTGATAATGTTAGAATATAACATTATAGCCTTGATATAATTTTATTTGATAATGTCATAATATAACATCACTGCCTTGATATAATGTTACTTGATAGATATTATAATATAAGATTATATGACAGCCTTGATATAATAATATTACTTAAAATGTTTAATAATTAAAGATGCTACTCCCTTAACAGAATGTAAGAAGCCATTTTCAGACAGTTTGAAATTATTTAGTACAGTGCTCTCCAGAATGCACCAGTTTGTCTTGCTATTTAACTGATAGCTGGTGAATAGAAGAGATAGATTCATACCTTTCTCATGGGTATTAGCGCAAAAATAAATGTAATAAACTTGACCAGAATTTTTTTTGTTTTGTTTCGAGGTTTAATGACCTATGGGATCATTTTAAGGTCATACCAAATGAGTTTGGGTAAAGTTATTTTATTTTTACAACATTTTTTTTTTCTTTTCGAGTATCAAGATTCATTGGGATTTGTTTTTAAGAGCAGGGTCCCCAAGTTCTACCCTTGTTATTTAACCCATAACTGGAGGGAAGGGATGGATTAATACCTTTCCCAAGGGTACCAGTGCTTAAGTGAATGCAGGGTATTCAACTGGAATTTGAACTCGGCTGACTGATTTCTCTTTCCGAGTCGATATCCACTGCACCACAATGCACATCCATCACTCTATGCTTACAGCATCTGGTATTCCCAAGCGGTCAGCCATCTAAGTACTAACCAGGCTCAACATTGCTTAACTTCAGTGATCGAGTGAGAACCGGTGTATTCAACGATAGGTCGTAAGCCTTGACCAGAATTTGAACGTGACTTTTTTATTTTATTTTTTTAATCTATTTCACTCCATGCAAGGCAGTAAAGCTACTGAGATGTGGAAGAATTAAAAATATCAAAATTGCTAAAGAGCAAGAACAAAAAAGAGTTATCAGGAAAAGAATAGATAATGATTGATATTGCATTTAATTTTTTGCTGATTAAAGTTGGCTGGAAAACATGGAGTCAGACAGGAGATCCACAAGTGAGAAGTGCAAGAAATGAAACAGTTAGCATAGAAATTATGGTTATATCTAGCCAAAACAACTGTAGAATGATGAGACCTTATTGCCAGTCTAGTCAGTCAGTTAAGTGCCATACGTGAAACACGCTTGGGCGATCATGTCTCAAAAGAGACATGACTGACTGGGCAGAAGATTATCCCACAGTAGGTTGCCATTGTTTTCTGCAGTAGACTGGTTGCCAGCCAAGGCTATAGAACCCAATCTGTCCTGTTATTTAATCTATAACTGGAAGGAAGAGACAGATTAATACCTTTCCCAAGGGTATTTGCACGTAAGTGAATGCAATGTATTCAACTGGAATTCGAACTCGGCTCTCCGATTTCTTGTTCCGAGCCAATATCCACTGCACCACATGCTTAAATTCAAAGAGTCTAAGCATCTTAGCAAAGAGCTCATCCTAACATTTACCATGAAAGTATTTATAGAAAAGGCACAAAGAGGCAACCTTACGGCAGAGATGCTAGAAGATTTCTGATTCTTAAGCTGAGATGCTAGAAGATTTCTGATTCTTCTTTGGATTTTATTAAGGCTTGCCAATTTCTCATTCTGAGGTTCTAACCATTACACTACATCCATATTGTATTTTCAGAAAAATTATTTTAATATTCATCCTCTTAATACATCTCCAAATATTAATGACAAATATTATTAAATAAGTAATTAATCAATGTTTGGCAAAGGTGTCAAATCAGAACTTTATAATAATAAAAAACTTTGTAATAATAAAAATTTATAATTACTGGTAACATTGATATTCAAGAATTTGATCTATTCATGAAATGCAAGAAAATAGCATAACTTTTCATTCGAATATTATGGAGATTAAATTCTAGAAATAAGATTCTTTAGCATTTCTCCATTGTGCCATTGTTATTCACTGCTTTGTTAAAATTACCCTACAAAGATTAATAATAACTTTGAAGCTGTTGAATTAAACATGCAGGTGTATAATTTTCTCTCAGGTTGATGTTAAATATTCCTGCATTGTTTCATCAAAATCTTTAATTCATATTTTTTTTTTATTTTTAACCATTTCACTCCAAGCAAGGCAGGACTGATACTGGTGCACAGGGGGTTACAGTGAGAGAAAATAAAAAAATACAGGGGATCTTGTAAAAAGGATAAGAGAAGGATGGGAATCAAGGAGACAGAAGATGGCAATTGATGTTGCATTTAAACTTTTAGAGATTGTAACTATCAGAGAAGTAAGTATATGGAAGGTTGCCATTGCTTTTTGTGGTAGACTGATTGCCGACCAAGGCAATCATGTGGAAGGGAATTCCACAGTCAGAAAGTGTGAGAAAAGAAGCTGTTGGAGTAGAAGTTGAGGTTGCATTTTATTGGTTTCACTGTAAAAGGGTGGGATCTAGTTGCTAATCTAGTTTCTCATGCAAGTTCGTATCTAGGGGGCAGCAGTGATCCAAGTTCATTGGAGCAGAAGCCGTGAAAGTATTTATAGAAGAGACATAGAAAAGCCACGTCGCGCAGGTGAGAGAGAGACTGCAGGCGGTATGCCAAGTTGGTATCGATCACATTACAGACCTTCCGCTGTACCTTGTCGAGGAGCCCGAGGAGAATAGCAGGAGCACCCGACCAGATATGGTAGAAGTATTCAATGCACGGGTGGATGGTAGATTTATAAATGTGTAAGATAGATTCAGACGGAATAAACTTCCAGGCCCTGCACAAAGAACCAGCTTTCATAGCAGTGGATTTAGCAATGTATTCGATATAGTCATTCCATTTGAGGTCCGTTGTAAGTGTGAGACCAAGGAGACATAGTGTTTTACTCTCTGGGAGGCAAGCCTGGTCCATGCTAATTGGCACAAAGCTGAAAGTATGGGGTACCCAATGATGATCGAACTTACTAATCAATTGTTATGATTCTAGCAAGACAAGGATGCTTACATTATTGGTGGCCATAATCTTAACAACACAAGATATACAGATGACAAAGTGTTGAGAGCAAACATAGAAAGGAAACTACAAGAACTCCTACAGAAGGTAATGAAGGAAAGCAAGGACTCAATATCATTTGCAAGAAGATGGAATACTTTTCATCCGAGGTTCCCAAATCTCCAGTGAAAATCACTGAAAAAACCTCACCCCTCTGCAAATTTATAGATAAAACATACAGATGCATGCTGGGATGTTTTTCCTAGCTTTTAAGATTGACCACTTCTCAGTCTCAATCCCTATATTTCTTTTCTTTCTTGTCTTGAAGTCAGAATGATGTGATCACTTGTCTGTGTCCCTTTTGTGTATTAACAGAATTCTTAGTTTGTGCATTTTTTGTCTTATGGTTACTTTGCCTAGTTTTGTCCTGCATATATTATTTGCTTAATATATTTTTGCCCTGTTCTTTTTTTTATGATTGTTTATCGCAAATTTTGAGCTTGAGTTTTGTTTAACGGTATATCAACTTCCTTGGGTTATTTAATGCCAAAAAGGTAGGATTTTCAGGTATTTTTTTTTTAATGTTTGGTTATAGTGAGAGGGTTGATTTAGTCAGATTTTGATGAAACTTTTTTTTATTTTAAAAAATTGAAGATGCCTTCTAGTTTTGTATTTAAAAATGTATTGCTGGTAATTTTTTCCTTCACAAATATATATTTTTCTACAAAATTATTTTCATGTATATATTTCTATAAAAGTCTATTTTTATACTTTCATAGTGTTTTGACCCTAGTTTGGGGATAAACTATTTGCCCGTAGCTGGGACCCTAACAGGCGCTACCACTCTGGGTCAGGATAGACCTAGGAAAAATAGGAATTAAGAGGTGGTTCCATGCTCCTCACTACCTCCCTTGCTGCCGGATACAGTTTACTGTCATATCCAGGACCATGCAAATTTTGTCAAATCTACTTATTGGGAATTTCTGTCAATTACATGGATAATTATTCTACACTCTGTAGCATTTTCTACTATCACAACAATGTTAATAAGAAAATAAGCAAACAAATATTCTATTTTCAGTAAAATTATTTTAATAATAATGCTCTTGGAAAAGGTATTAATCCATCTATTCCTTCCAGTTATGAGTTAAATAGCAGGACAGATTGGGTTCTATAGCCTTGGTCGGCAACCAGTCTACCACAGAAAGCAATGGCAACCTACTGCGGGATAATCTTCTGCCCAGTCAGTCATGTCTCTTTCGAGACATGATCGCCCAAGCGTGTATCACGTATGGCACTTAACTGACTGAATTAATCAATGTATAGTAAAGATATGTCTTTTTGGTCCCATTTTCCAAAAATATTTGCTGTTGCTCACATTTTCAGTTCATGGTATTCTCAGCATCCTTCTGTAGAACCGCCTTTCTATTACTTCAAGTCTCTTCTTCATCTCAGTTTACAACCACGTTATGTTAAATCACCAGATCCTGTGCAATCACAGAAGTTAAGCAACATTAAGCCTGTTCAATACCTAGAAAAGTGACGGCTTGAGAATGCAAGGTGTTGTAAGCTTGAATTTATTCAAAAATGAAGAGACTTCAATCAACAATAATGTGGTTCTTCAAAAGAATGCTGAGGATACCATGGACCGAATATGTGAGCAATGACAAAGTTTTAGAGAAAATAAAAAGGAAACTTATACTTAACATTAGGAAGAGACAGTTAAAACTTTTAGTGTGCATAATGAGAAAAGAAGGCTTGGAAAATCTAATGCTCACAAGATAGATTGATAGCAAGAAGGTCAGAGGAAATCAATGCATAACTTACTTAGTGAACTTACTTAGTGAACTTGAGTAAATGGATGATGGAATGGGGTTAAGGAAAAATAACAAAAAGACAAAATTAATTAAGAACTATGAAAGCCAGGAAATTGTAGAGAGCCGTGATCACCTACATCATGAAGCAACACTGCACATAAAGAAGAAGAATAATATGCTCAATTTCTTGTTTATGAAGCTTACCTCTCAAAAGAAATCAGTGATTGTAATTAACTTCTCTTTAGATTGAGTGTACATGGTAATTATGTGACCCAAATTTCAAAGATCTCATAATTTAAACTACCAAAATTCAACTTTCTTCTTCTTCTATGTGCCATGTCCCTTCAGGACGTAGGAGATCATGGCCTTCCACATCTCGCTGTCCCTGGTGGCTCTTAGCATGCTTTCTCCTGTTACCCTACCCAAACCAAACATGTTACATGCTGCTTTCTTCATCTATCTGAACTGGGAGTATCATATTCTCCAAGCCTTCCTTCCTCATTGCATGTCCCAAGAACTTCACCTGTCTTTTCCTGATGCTCAGTATTAGTTTCTTTTTTGTTGCCATCCTTTACAAAATCTCATCATTGCTCATACGCTCAGTCCATGGTATCCATAGCATCCTTCTGTAGAACCACGTTTTTTTTTGCTTCAAGTTTTTCCTTCATCTTTGATGAGATTGTTCAGCATTCACTGCCATATTGAAGAACAGTTATCATATAGCAAGCCAGTATGCTCTTTGTTTCTAGCAAAATTTTCCTGTATCTGAATACTTTACTCAACTTCTGGAATGCATCCTTGCCAATTCACCTTCAGATTTCAAAGTCGCACTTTTCGTCTTCTCTTAGAACACTTTCCAGGTATTTAAATTTCTGTACTTGCTTGATGTTAGTATCTCCCACCTGTTACTGGCATTTTGGACTCCTCCTTTTACTGATTAGCATATATTCAGTTTTCTTGTAGTTTATTTATAGTCCTTTCTTTCCACTTTCTTCAGTTACCTTCTGTAGGTGGTCTTGTAGCAGAATTTTACTCAAGTAAAATTCTACAGTAAAGCTTATTTAATTTTTTCATTTCATTGCAATAACAAAAAAGTTTTCCGCATAATTTTTTTGACTAAACTTTTATTACAATGTTATTGGCACGTAATAATGGCTAACAGAAAAGAGTAGGCACTTGAAGAAACCACTTTTTCATGACTGCCTTATGGCCAAGCAGTCTTCTTTTTCTTCTATGTGTCATGTTACTTCAAGACATGCCTCTCCACAATTTCCTGTCCTTTTAGTCCTTAATAAATTTTTTTCTTTTTGTTATATCTCCTAATTCCTGTTCTGTGAACTGTTTGCACAAGTCTCTTCTTCTTCTTCTTCTTCTTCTTCTTCTTCTTCTTCTTCTTCTTCTGTGTGCTGTGTTCTTTCAGAAAATCATCAATCATGACGCTCCACAACTTTCTAACCTGTAGTAAGGTTTGTTTTGTTTTTTTTGCCGTATTTTCTAATTCCTGTTCTGCCCATCATTTGCACAATCTCATTAAATAGGTTACACACTGCTTTCCTCTCTCCCTCTTGCCTTTGATTTGTTCTGTGAGTGTCAAATTTTTCAAGCCCTCTTTCTTCATTATGCACCTGAGAAATTTCAGTTATATTTTTCTGATTCCTAGCATAAGTGTTCTTTTTAATTCCATTTTTCCATAAATTTGCTATTGCTCACATTTTCAGTTCATGATATTCTCAGCATCTAGCTGTAGAACCAAATTTCTATTACTTCAAGTCTCTTCTTCATCTCAGTTTATAGTCATATCATGTTAAGTCACTAGTTCTCATATGATCACAGAGGTTAGGCAACATTGAGCCCGGATGGGTTCAGAATACCAAGTGTTGTAAGCTTGGATTTGCAGGTGGTTAACTAAAGAGCTGAGTTCTAATTCCAGTTGGGTTTGCTATATTTACTTACATGCAAATACTCTTGAAAAATGTATGAATCTATCGCTTCTCTCTCAAGATATGGGTTAATTAGTAAGACTTGTATCACTTTTATCTTCGAAAATAAAATAAAATTGCATACAAAATATTTAGATTTTCGTATTAGAGATTTAGATTTAGAGACTGATATGCTGCTAAACTAAAGCAAGCAACCAACAACAACCAATCTTCTTTATCTGTGATAAGATTGACTGGCATTCACTGTGATATTGCATAACAATCTAGTTCTAGTACTCTTAACAGTAAAAGGCTTATAAAAATTTCAGTTTTATTTGATGATACAAAAGTTTTCAAACATAGATTGTCTGGCATTCACACAAACGCAGGTGTTCCCCAGGGCTCTATCCTATGCTCGATGCTCCTTCTGATCTTCATCACTGATCTTTCTGATGTGATCAAATCCCAAGTAGGCATTTATGCTGACAACACCACCATTTACTCCTGCCTCAGTAAGAAATATGCCAAGGTGGACAAAGATAACCCCACTGCTGATTTTGAAAAGGACTGCCAATCTGTGAAGAAAAATGGCTTGTAAATTTTAAAGCTTCCTAAACAAAGTTTCTATCTGTTAACCACCATAGACAGTCCTTCCTGCTCCCATCTGCATGGATCAAGCCAGTCTCCCTGAAAGTAATACACTGCTCTTCCTTAGCCTCACTCTCTCAGCTGACCTCAAGTGGAACAACTATATTGCATCAATAGCTAAAACTTATGTTAGGAAGGTTGGGTCACTGTTGGGCTAGGAAATTTTTCTCGCCTGAATCATCTTACATATATACAAATCAACCATCCACCCATGCATTGAATACTGTTGTCATATCTGGTCAGGCACCCTTGCTATTCATCTTGGGATTCTTGACAGGATCCAGAGGAGAATCTGTGATGTAATCCATCCCAACATGGCAGCACAACTCCAGCCACTTTTTCACAAATGGGATGTGGCTTCCATCTGTCTTTTCTACAAATATTTCCATGGTTTCTCCTTTGACGAGCTTAGCTTCATGCCCCCTCTACATGAATTTACTCAAGCAACCAGACTAGCAGCAAGATCCTACTCTTTTACAGTCAAAACAACCAAATACAGTTGCTGTATCAGCTCTATCAGCTTCTTTTCTCGCACTTTCTTACCTGCAAAACTCTCTTCTGTATACTTGCTTCTCTGATAGCTACAATCTCCAAGAGTTAAATGCAATGTCAATTTCCATCTCTTATTCTCTTGACTCCCATCCTTCTCTTATCTTTTTCCCAACACTTCCTGTATCTTGTTCTTCTCCCTCATTGCTCTACTCTCACACAACTCTCTTCACACCAGTATTTCCATCTTTCTCTTAACCATTCTCTCACACCTGCTGTAGCCAATTCCTCTTTCTCTTTACTCTCCTCTTATATAACCTCTCACTTTTCATTTCTGTACCCCCCTGCATACCAGTGACAGTACTGCCTTACTTGGGATGAAATGATTATAAAAAAAATTCACTGTAATATTGCCTAACAATCTAGTACTCTTAACAGCTTGTACAAATTTAAATTTTATTTGATGATACAAAAGTTTTCAGTATCTTCTGACAAAATTTTCGAACAAAAAATTAAATAACTTATCTGAAAATATTAGAATATTCCATTTCTTGTTTGGATAAAAATTACTCTTTGCACTATATTAATAGTATCACTCTCTCAAGCTAGTTCAGTACAAATAACCACAACCATAGGTAAGACTGCTAACTTGAAAGTTATCCAGAAAACATCCATGACATCCCCTTGCATATAGCAAGCCACAGAAGGTCATTGCTGAAAGAGATGAAAGACTGCAGAATGCTGAATCAAAACATATTCATGAAAAGTTGACTGGAAGGTAAAAGTGTGGTAGGAAATGGTGCACAAGCAAAAGGGATGATCACAGACCTGAGAGAATTATCAAGCAATGCCAATTAAGGATCTTGGGAGAGCTTTGCAAGGAGTGGACCGAAACTGCAGTCTATGCATGAAGAGCCACCACACATGTTCAGGAAATGGGCTGTAAGTATCACATTCCAGAACCAAAGACAACATCAGAAGTATCACACGTGGACTCAGAAGAAAAATAAATGAATTATTTAGCGGCAGTTCAAGGTCTTCTTTCCAGATTAAAGTAAATTTTGCATTTCAATTGGAAATTAAATTCTGAAAGAAAATTGAATTCTTACATTGGTCATGCATGCAACACACTTTCTCATGGTTTAAGTTGTCATATATCAAAATTTAGTGCAATTTGTGCATATATTAATCCTTATATCACAAGCAACCTAAATACAATTCTTAATATATGATAACTGTTAGTAGATAATATAAAAATACTCCCATGAAAAACTCAAAATTAACAGAGCCAGGGTTAAAAAAAAGAATCAACATTAAATCAACAGCAGATCTTTGTATTTGTCATCGTGCCTGAAACTATTAGTAACTGGTTTGCTAATCATAGTATTAATGTTCTTGATTGGCCAGCCAACTGAGGCTTACAGCCATATCACTTTAAACAAATAGTTCTCATCCAATGAACAAAGTTAAACTTAGTTTATACACATTTTGTTAAAATTTGAGATCAATTAAGTCAGAATCAGCTATGTTATTAGACAACAAAATGACGTCAATTTTTTGAGAACACCCTGTATATTCAGGAATAGCAATGTTAGCAGTAAAACTTAACAATAATAAAAACAGATGTAACAGTAACAAAAATACTACTAATATCATTAATAAATAAATAATCAAATTCAAAACAAAGAAAAGAGTGCTGGATTGCTATGTGATATTTGTACTTCTGTATGAAAGTGAATGTTATACAATCCCATCAAAGATGAAGGACATGCTTGAGGCAGCAGAAATGTGGTTTTACAGAAGGATGCTGAGGATAACATGGATGGAGCACATATGCAACAATAAAGTGTTAGAGAGGATGCAAACAAGAAGAAAACTCATACTTAACATCATGAAAAGATAGAAGAGGTTTTCCTAGGACATGTAATGAGGAAAGAGGGCCTGGTGAATTTAATACTCACGGGACAGATAGAAGGAAAAAGAGACAGTGGAAAGCAGCACGACATATTTGATAGGCTTGAGCAAATAGACAGCAGAGTGGGGTTTGGGAGAGATACCAAGGGGAAAAGTATTGAGAACGACAAAAGACAAAGTCAAATGGAAGTCCATGATTGCCTATGTCCTGAAGGGACACTGCACATGAAGAAGAAAAATAGCAATAAAAGGAATAAAAATAACTAATTATATTAATGAAATTTAAGAAGAAAAAAATTAGTTCAGAAGCTGTGATGGCAGCATATAAAAATATTAAATATGACAAAAGAATTAAAAGCATTGGATGATACTCTCTTTCATAGCCTTATTTGATGGTATTGTTTACCTAGTATAGTGTAAGAACTAAATTAATCATATTGTATCATACTTAGTCACTGATCAAACTAAAGAAAAATACCTTGTATTGATTAACTTTATTGGTCAAATGAAAAAAAAAAAATTGTTTCTGAAGTGGCATGAAGATCACTATCCTAACTACACTTGTGTTGTTAAAAAGATTCTTTTTTGTTTTTTGTTTTTTTCTTTGTTCTTTTTTTCTTAATTCTATACATCAGTCAGATTCAACCAATCTTTGCTTTTATTTCCTTTTTCAACTTCACTGGTTTCACAACAGAATTCCATGCTTTGCACAGACCAATGTATTTTCCTTTTCTGCTTAAAATGTGCCATCACACAATGCATGTCTTGTGATTTAGTGTTCTTTTCAAAGTACTTCTTCAATATTTCTCGTCAAAGGAATTTTGAGTCGGACATTTTTTCATCTTAAATTCCATTATGAATACAATTTCTGTTATTTTTCATTTATTCTATTGCTATTAGTTTGACTATTTATTTATTAGTTATATTAGTAGTATTTCTTCTCCTGTTTTTATTATTGTTATATCTTATTGATAACATTGCTATTTTCACTATTACTACCTCTGTTTTTGTTATTATTATAACTATTCTAATAATTTCTACTACTATCTTCTTTTCCTGTACTCTTTATAATATTATATCTTAATAGATATACCTGTTAAAATATTTCATTAATAATCATAAATAGGAATGCTGGTTACTTGTTTAAAGAAGTAAGAGGGTACAAACAAAAAGATTTGAAATTGACAACTTTTTCTACTTCACTGAAACAGCCTTTAAACACTTCTGTCTTTCCCTTTTTTCTTTCGTTTTTCATTTTCTCTCTGAAACCAAGTAGTATCTCTGATATGTCATTAGTTCCACCGTTCCACTCAATGAAAATGAAATAATCCATTATTTATGAGGTATTGGCAGGAAACACAAAACACTACTTTCTTTCATTTTCTGACTGAAACCAAGTAGTGTCTTATATTTTGTTTCCATCTTTCCACCTGATCAAAACAGTATAGTCCATTATTTATGAGGTATCGGCAGGAGATATTAAACACTTCTATCTCGCGTTCTTTTTTTCATTTTCTTACTGAAATCAAATAGCATCTCTGATATGTATTTTCTGTCTTTATATTTATCAAAACAGAATAATTCATTATTTATAGGATATAGGCAGGTGACATTTCCTGTGGTCCTCTTATCTTTAAATTGTTATGTGAGTATCTTATTTTCCAAGCTGTCTTTCCTCATTATTTGTTCCAGAAATGTCAACTCTCTTCTTGATGTTAAACACAAGTGTTATTTTTCTTGCCATTGTCTCTGGAACTTGTCATTTCTCACATGTTTGGTCCATGATATTTTCAGCATAGAATGAAAAACAAAACCTATCAGAGGGCAGAAGAGCTCTAGATGAGTCAATGGCCAGCTGGTGTCTCAATAAATCACCATGGAGAAGGCAACAGGAAACTACTCCACCATCAATCCCAAGAAAAATCATGACATTATAGACTTAGATATCCTTAATATATTAAAAAAAATACCAAAAGGATAGTTCAGTAAATGTATTAACCTTTGAATGCAGTCTATCACTTCACACATTTAAAAATTTCAATAAAAACATTTTTTTCTGTTTCTTACACTTGTAAATGTTTATTTCAGAGCTTGAAAGTACATAAACACATAATCAAAAGTGCTATTCAAAGAATTCATTGTCTAAATAGTACAGTGTTCTTTGCAAGTGTATGCATTAATGGCGTCAACAGTTGTAGAGAAAATGAAAACAACTAATATTTCTGATTGAATTAAATTCAACATCAAAATGCAAAGTTAAAAATATCACTATTATAATCTAAGAAGTCTGATATTTTAAACTTGAACAGTAGCAATTTTTCTATACTTCTCTTATCTTCTTCTATAAGCCATGCCCCTTCAAGACATGGAAAATCATGGTCCTTTACAATTTCCTGTCTTTTGTAGCCTTTAGTAAACATTGTCTTTTTTCTGACTCTCTCATATATATATATATATATATATACATTATTCCATTATAGTTTGAAAATATTTTTTTTTATTTTCATGATATATTGAATATTTACAATTGATATTATGAAAAATGTAAACAAACAAAACATAAAAAAGAGGCAGTTTTAGGGCATGTAATAAGAAAAGAAGGCTTGGAAAATGATACTCACAGTAGGAAAACTGCATAATCTACCTAATAAGTTTGGGCAAATGGTTGAGAAAACATGGTTTAGGATAGTTAGCAAAAATACAATATTTACTAAGGGCTACAAAAGACAGGAAATTGTGGAGAACCATAACTGCCAATGTCCTGGAAGATAGGAGAAGTATAGAAAAATTGTTACTTTTCAAGTTTAAAATATATGACTTCTTAGACTATAATAGCGATATTTTTAGTTTTGCATTTTGATATTGAATTGAATTCAATCAGAAATATTAGTTATTTTTATTTTCTGTACATCTGTTGATGCTATCAATACATGAACTGGCAAAAAACACTGCTCTATTTAGACTGTGATTGTGATTACTTGTCCCTATCCTCTTTTGTGTCTTAACACGATTCTTTGTTTATGATCTTTTTGCTCTATGTCTGTCTCTGGTATAAAATTATTTTCACCCTGTTCTTTTCTTTCACTTGAAATTTTTTAATTGCAAACTCTGTTAATTCTGTTTGCTGGGCATTTCTGCCAATTTCATTGAAAGATGACCAATTGCTTTACAGATCTAAGCTATTAATTGATGAGACCTAGCTGCCAATCTAGTACTACACTTGAATTTGTAAAGTCAAGATACCAAAGAGAAAAGTTAATCTGAACAATTACCATAAAAATATTTATAGAAAAGCACAGGGAAGCTATGCTACATCAGTGAGAATGTGACTCTAGCTGAGTTACTGTATCAGGACTGATAACATTGCAGATTATTCTTTGAATTTTTATCAAGAATCTCTAAATATATAGCAGAAACATCAGACCACATGCGGCAGCAATATTTATATATGAATAAATGGTAGACTTTTAAATGTGTAAGATAGATTCTGGCAAGAAAAATTGTCTAGCATGACACAGTAAACAAACTTTTTGCTGTTCTAATGCACTTTTAGAATTTTCTGTCATGTAGTCACCAATCACTTTATCAGAAACAGTTATTACTTCACCAAATACTAATTCAGAATGAATATACTAAAAACTTTTCCGTTATCTAAATGATAAATTTCCTATCATTAAGGTTAGGGGTGAGTGTCATGGTTCATAACAGCAAACACTGATTCAGTTTAAATTACTGACAATTTTAGTCAGTCTTGTTCTTACAGAATTTGTGACAACGAAATGGTATAAATATCTATTACCTTGCCACTGTTGACATGAAGTTTAATATCAGACAGACAAGAAATCTTTCAAAAGTAATTGTATTCAATCGCACAGAACAAATAAGGAGACATTTTTTCCCATTTTCTAATTTATCTTCAAAAACTAAAGAAGCCAAACAAATTTCTTCAATAATGCAAAAAAATAAGATAAATACAGAAAAAACAAGACAAGATGGAGAAAATAATAGTATCCATAATGATAATGGCAAAATTTCAAGGAGGAGGAAGAGAAGGAGGATAGGAATAGAATGAGGAGAGGAATAGAAGGAGGAGAGGAGTAGGAGGAAGATAAGGTAGTGGAGGGAGGAGGAGAAGATGTAAGCATAATGAAAATAGGAAATAAATAAAAAGAACACGAAGATGAATTAAAAGAGTCAGAAGAAGTAAAATTAGAATTTATATAATTCATAATAATAACAGCAACAAATATAAAATTATAAATATACAATTAATATTATTGTTAGAATTTTCTTTTAGATGAGGAATTATCATTATTGCATTTTCTTCTGTGTAATATGACTTGAGTATAATGCAACTCTGTGTTTCTGAAGCTAAAAACAGGGAATTAATTACATCCTTGAGTATAATGTAACCCCTTGTTTCTGAAGATTAAAACAAGGAATAAATCCCATCCTTGAGTATAATACAACCCTGTGTTTCTGAAGGTAAAAGCAAGGAATAAATCACATTCATGGGTATAATACAGCCCCGCAGTCCGGCCATCTCTATGTAATTTTTTTTTAAATGCTATACCATATTATCCATTAAAATGTTAATGTTGCACATATTTTTCATTAAAATATTTAATTTTCATGATATAAAAGAATAGAAACGAACCAAATGTTTTGCTATTACATTGTGGTGATACCGACCAAGCAAAAGTGATGAACCGGATGTTTGCACTCTCATGACAAAAAAGCAAATGACCAAAAGTCGTCAGTGCGCAGCCGGCTTCATGCAGATGTTCTGGTTGAAAAATAAAAATTAATTAAATATTAAATTTCCAAGTCGCGATCTTACGCGAATTTTATTTATCGGCCAATGGGAAACCCAGAATCAAATACAAGTGTGAATCCCAAATGATCTGCTGCGATCCAAAAAGTAGATATAAAAAGCCAATACAGAAAGCATCGGCAGCCAGAAAGACAGACTGACTCGAGAGAGATGAATGTAATTAGTATCTCCCTTGACCAAGTCAAGTGGCTTACTATGCTCATCGCCTTCACCTCTCTTTTCTTTCTTCCCTGTCTCAAAACTACTGACTGACCTAAGGAGCATATACATCAAAGACATTCCTTACTTACAGTGCTCCCACATACAAAAGTATTAATTCTGTTTTCAGCATTTTATTGCCATGAACATTTTAATGTCCATTGGACCTATACTTCAAGATTACTTTAATTGTAAAAACCTTAATTGATATGTGTATATATAAAATGTTATTTTTCAACTCAATTTGCTTTTCTTGATTTATAATCATTCTATGACTTATAGTGGGCTATCTACAATGAGGCCAAATTCTGTTAATCTGCAACAATATACAGCTACCCTTCACTAGAACAGACTCCCACTATAAACTGGAAAAGAATGGATAACCCGCTATAACATATTTCTTTTCTTTATTTTTCTTTTGTAATTTTCCAGGAGAAACATACCTGGTAATATATTTTAAGGTGTTAATTAATCTGTCATACTTTTATGTTTCATATGACTTCATTATACTTCTATATATTAATAAACTATGTAAATAAAAAATTCTCTATTCATTAAGAATGAATAGAGAAAACTTGCAAGCCTCTTGCTGCTCTCTCGCTATTTCCATTGGAGATTGTTCAGATGAACTACATTCCAGTACTAACCTTTACACCTACCATACCATGCACATTGTAGTAAACCACCCTTATTTCCTTTGTATTTCTTTGGTGACATGTAAGTTCCACTTGAGCAGATTCTTCTCATGAATGAATGTCTTGTGGAATGGACTCCAAAGTGATTGTTCCTCTAATCTTCTTCTTCTTCTTCTTCTTCTATGTGCCCTGTCCCTTCAGGACGTAGGCGATCATGGCCCTCCATGTCTCCCTATCCCTTGTGGTCCTCAGCATGTTTGTTCCTGTTACTCCTGGTAACCCCCGTTCTGTCATCCACCCAACCAGGCAAATATGTTATCCGCTGCCTTCCTCTGTCTCTCTTTCCCTCTACCTGGCCAGTCAGTATCAGGTTCTCCAAGCTCTCCTTCCTCATTGCGTGTCCCAGGAACTTCAGTTGTCTCTTCCTGATGCTCGTATTAATTTCCTTTTGGTTGCCATTCTTTCCAACACCTCATCGTTGCTTGCATGTTCAGTCCACGATATCTGCAGCATCCTTCTGTAGAACCACATTTCCGCTGCTTCCAGTTTTGTCCTCATTTTCGATGATATTGTCCAGCACTCACTACCGTATTGAAGAACTGACATCACATAGCAATCCAGCACTCTTTTCTTTGTTTCTAGTGAAATTTTCCTGTGTGTTAGTACTTTGCTCATCTTCTGGAACGCGCCCTTTGCCATGTCCATTCGCCTTCTGATCTCTGTGTCGTACTTTCCATCTCCTGTTAGAACACTTCCTAGATATTTAAATTTTTGCACCTGCTTTATTCTGGTATCCTCCACCTGTATTTTGGGTTACACCTTTGGCTGATGACCATGCATTCGGTTTTCTTAAAGTTTATTTGTAGTCCTTTTTTGTCACTCTCCACTGCTACCTTCTGTAGGAGGTACTGCAGTTTCCTTTCCGTGTCTGCAATCAGCACTGTATCATCTGCATACCGTATGTTGTTCAAGTTGTGGCCTCCAATCAAAGACGACATGCCTCTTATCTTACCTTGTTCAAATCTAGAGTTAACTGTTATCTTCCACACATATCTGTATAAGCTGTACCTCTTACTCTGTAACCCACTACCTTGATTAACCCTCAGGCCTTGTACAATTTGAACATCATTGTTAAAAAAAAATTAGGAAGATTAAAATATAAAGAAACTTTATCTTGTGAGAAAAACTGAGTGTATTTGCAATCTTGCTGTTTCATATAGTTTTTTTCAGCTGTGTAAAAATTTCTGTGTGTTGTGGTGCAGTGGATATTGGCTCGGAATGAGAAATTGGGGAGCTGAGTTTGAATTCCAGTTGAATTCCCTGCATTCACTTGCACGCAAATACCATTGCAAAAGGTATTAATCCATCTCTTCCCTCCAGTTATGGGTTAAATAACAGAACAGATTGGGTTCTATAGCTTTGGCTGGTAACCAGTCTACTGCAGAAAGTAATGACGCCCTACTGCGGGATAATCTTCTGCCCAGTCAGTCATGTTTTTTTCAAGACATGATTGCCCAAGTGTGTATCACGTTTGGCACTTAACTGACTCACTGAAAAATTTCTAAAACATGCATTGTGATGCAAAAACATTGTGAGCAGGACTGGTGTGTACTACCCTTGAATCACTCAACCAGAGAGACTAAAGTTTGATTGGGGACCCCAGGCAGTGCTTTGTGACCATCATTATCTTATCAACATTTCCTTTTTTCTACTCCATTTATATAAATTCCAAATTAAACTAAGCACAACTGATTATTAAAGACAGAAATTTTTTTTCAGATACTGACGTCATTCTGATTTATTTTTTCAACCAAATTTGTGAATTTGTTTTGCTTGTCTAAAAAAAACACTATAAAATTCACCATTTTTCATCCATAAAGTTGAATGTGTTAAAATTGTTCAACTTTTTAACAAGAAAAATATCAACTTGACATTTAAAATTGCTGCAAAACATTGTTGGTTTATTTAAGATTTATTATGTTATGCCTCTAATCACTATTTAGATATATTGTACGTATTTTCAATTTTTCACCTCTACTGAATATGATAAATTACTGTATATAATTAAGTTACAATAAAATTTGTATTTTATATGAATATTAACTTCTGAAAGTTGAGATGTAGTGAAGTGGGGGCCTGATATCATAGATTCAAGGGAAGTATATAAATGGTGGTGGGGAGACACAAGACTCTTGCACTGGCCCTGATTATAAGCAGAGCAGCCAGAATGAGCTTGCTGGCTTGAATAGTAAAGCATATAATAAAATTAATAACCCATTCAATGACAGAAATAATAGGTTTGTTCAGGACCATTCCATCTTAAATTTTACAGGTAACCAAGAAAATCATTGACAGTGAAGGTGACAGTTATGCCAGTCTTTATCAGAGTATTCGAAACGGTTCCAAAGTGTGTAAGAAAAAGGCTGGAGTAATGGTAAAAGAGTTATGGCCACTTACACAACAACATTAATATATCAGAAATATGTTAGTTGCTTAGGTAAAATATTTTGGAAAGGACCAGGTTCAAGAAATTCTAAGAACAGACAATCTAAAATGCCATTAAGAGGCAATCTTATCTGCAATCTGAACTTTCACTTAAAAAAAATCATTATTAAAAGGGAAATAACATTGGTTTGTAATGAGTCAGCAAATTTTTATG
Source organism: Ascarosepion bandense (assembly GCA_037127315.1). Taxonomy (NCBI): domain Eukaryota; kingdom Metazoa; phylum Mollusca; class Cephalopoda; order Sepiida; family Sepiidae; genus Ascarosepion; species Ascarosepion bandense. The sequence continues at coordinate 382,670 of JBBBDQ010001374.1, read as the reverse complement.
AATTTATCAGTTGGTAAAGAATGGTTTATTTTCTACTGTACTAGATTTTTCTTTTATTTGAAAATGCAAGCATTGTTGACAGAAATGTTGGTATAAATGGATTTGACATCTAAACCAGGTGTAAGTTTATCTGTCATATTTATCTCCCTTAGTTTTTTTGACCTGAGTTGCCTGAATTTTTAATATGTGAATATAATTCTTTTTTGTAATCATATCACGCCAAGCAAAGAAGTAAAGCCACTGAGGCTCGGGGGTGGGTGTCATTGAGTATGAAAGAATAGTAAAAAAGAGATATTATTTAGGAGTGAGAACAATAGAAGAGTAATCGAGAAGAGAGTAGATAATGATTGACATTGCATTTGAATTTTTGAAGACCAAAGTTAGCTGGAAAGCATAGAGCCGGAAGAGAGTTTCACAAGTAGGACATATATAGAAGAATCTGTTACCATAAAACTTACAGTTACAACTAGCCAATTCAACTGTGAACTGATGAGGCCAATCTAGTACCGCACTTAAATTCATAAAGTCTGGGTACCATAGTGAAGAATTCATCCAAACAATTACCATGAAAGTATTTATAGAAAAAGCACAGGAAAATTATATTATGGTGGTAGGAATGCGAATGAAGTTGAGATGCCAGATCAGGATGAATAATATTACTGATTCTTCATTGGATTTTACCAAGTATTTCTAAATATACAGTAGGAGTATCAGACCATATGTGTTAGCAATATTCAACACCTGGAAGAATGGTCGACTTATAAATATGTAAGATAGATTCAGGAGAGAAAAATTGTCTAGCACAACACAGTGAACCATTTTTTTTAGCAGCAGACCTAGCAATTATTTCAATGTTGTCCTTCCACTTTATGTTAGCTGAAAATGTTAGCCTCAGAAGGTGCAACAATTCACTCCTGTGGGGTTCTTTCAGATGATTGATTGAGAGAAGTTTTATTTTGGAAGTATTAAAATTAACAAGCTATTACTGAAAGCACTTTGAAGACTAAAAAGACTCCTATAGTATGAAGAATACTTGCTATCACTTAATCACCCATGTAAGTCACCAGTTGCTAAAGACATAAATACTCAATGAAGGAATAATAATAATAATAATAATAATAATGATGATGATAATATTTTTTTTTACAAAAATGGTCAGTGGAAAATCTCATGAAACCATTTCTGCCCTTAGGTCTCCAGCAGGGACCCAGAAGGAAATGTGTATAGAACAGAAATCTAAGGAAGAAGAAATAATAATAATAATAATTTAAACAAACACTGGTATAATCATCACTCAGCACCAGTTACAGAAATAGAAAATGTCACCATTCTATGGGATTACACCATCTACACAGACAGAAAAATTGAAGCAAATTTGTTAAAACCAAAAAGAAAAAATTTGTCTATTAATTGATATGGCTTGTCCAGCAGATTGTAACATAGCAACCAAGGAATTCGAAAAACTGCCAAAATATAAAGACCTGGAAATTGAAATAGAAAAAATGTGGAAATTGAAAACAAGAATCATAACAGTGATAGTAGGTGCACTTGGAATGAAAAAGAAATGGAACAAAACAACACATTGAAAGAATCCCTGGAAATCCAAACTTAAGAGATATCCAAAAAATTGTCTTGTTAAGTACAGCCCACAGACTAAGGAGAACTTTGTTTATGTAATGCTAAGGATGTTAGGGGAGATAGAAAATAACATGAAATAGAGCCATAGCAACACACCATGACCTGCCTTAGGTCTTCCTACAGACTTGGTTGGTAGTGCAACCATAGCAGAAATTGAATTATGATGAAAAATTATATAATAATAATTTTATTGAAAAAATGATTGCTACTACTCTTCCACTATTTTACCACACTTCCAGAAGTGCATGATTCCCAAAAAAGAAAAAGAAAAAACACAATATCTAACATTATTTTGACAGTACATCTGTTTTCTTCAAGTTATATACAAAACAAGAATGCATACTTGCTTAACAAGACTTGAAGAAGACAGATGTGCTGTCGAAATATTGTCAAATATTTATACATAACTTGAAGAAAACAGACATAATGTTGGAATATTGTTAAACATTGGGTTTTTTTCTTCCTTTTTCTTTTTCTTTTCTGGAAATCATGCTATTCTGACAATATTGCACCATCACCACCATCATCGTCATTGTCATCATCATCATTCTTCCCATCCCAAATATCATATGTGAATATAAAACAGCATGTGATAAAGATAAAAATGCTTTCTGTTGGTAGTAATAATAGAAATAGTTATTTTCTTAAAGTACCCAATATCGGAGAGCCGAGTTCAAATTCCAGTTGAATTCCTTGCATTCACTTATACGCAAATACCCTTGGGAAAGGTATTAATCACTCTATTCCTTCCAGTTATGGGTTAAATAACAGGACAGATTGGGTTCTATAGCCTTGGTTGGCAACTAGTCTACCACAGAAAGCAATGGCAACCTACTGCGGAATAATCTTCTGCCCAGTCAGTCATGTCTGTTTCGAGACATGATCGCCCAAGCGTGTATCATGTATGGCACTTAACTGACACAATGTGTCCAATATTCTTGCATATCATTTTAAATGCATCTTAGCAAAATTCAGGTGCACACTCATCCACGTATGATTTCTTTAGAAGTAGTACTTTTTTCCTTTAAAAGACATGCTGGTAGAGTGTGTTGCTGATACTCAGAAATCTTCTAACAACTCTTCAAGAATAATCCTTGATTACCTTTTTATAATTCTGCTGGCAGCATGGCTGAAAGTCTTTCAATGGGCACTAGATCAAGGACACTTTATTGTCAATGTTCCTTCCACTTGTAAACTAATGAGCTAAAAGTTCACAAATGATGTTGTAACTGTTTACAGTTATCAAAAAGACTAACTACAGTTTATTTCTGTAGAATGGGCCTTGGTACATTTTATGGAAGTAGGGCAGCTACTGTGCTGATGGTTAGTGGTCAAGAACTTTATATATATATATAATATTTAGTGTATCATGGCAGCAGATAATTTTCTAAACATATATGGTTAAATATAACTGACAATGAATATCTATTATGTTTAATCATGAGCCATTCTAAACATTGTATTTTGGCTTTAATTTCAGGTGAAAATAAACACAAAAATTGTCCAACATTTGGGTATTTTTTATTATGTTGGTTCTAAGCTTTCGGTTCATATGAGCCATCTTCAGAGAGAGTACAGGGATGTTAACATTAAGACATCTACCATCAAAGATGATATTATCTTGTGTTGACATAAAACATTGCTATGCGATGATAACAGTCACCGAGTAGAAGATTCAGTTCATAAATTCGTAATGCGTGAGAGACCAAAATGTTAACAGAACCATATGTCTAAATGCAATGTAATGTGCTATGACTAGATTGAAATGTGATTTTATTGAGTGTGGGTTGCTTTGATTTAATGTAGATGGCTTTGAATATCTGAAGGTTCTTAATACTGTGTGCATGTGTGAGTATTACAATGTTATCGACTAAAATCTGTCTAATATTACATACATGGTTATGTTTTTGTATTACATGTTGATTAATTGAACTATGATCAGAAACTATGATCATCTGAGCCAAAACATTAGAACCAGTATAATAAAAAATGTTCAAATGTTGGACAATTTTTGTCTTTATTTTCACCTGAAATTAAAGATGTTTAGAACAGCTCATGTTTAAACATAATAGACATTCATTGTCTGTTATATTTAACAGTGTATGTTTAGAAAATATATATAATATTGCACATTTGGGTGCTGATGTTAATAACATAGAGCCATATTCTTTCTTTGTGAATCTCATTCATCTTTTATTCTTTTAATACCTACTTTACCCATTCTTTTCTTTCCCTGTAAACCCCCAGTGCACTAGCAGTGGTCTCACCTTGCTTGGAGTGAAATGATTAAAAAAACAAAAAAAAGATTTTAATATTAAAAAAAAAATTACTAAAGCTCCCCCCAAAATTAAATTTTAGCATTAAATGACCCATAAGGTGTTGATATGCTGTTAAACATCCAAACAAATTGTACTGACACAACTTAGGGCTTTATAGTGAAAAAGAGTTTTTATTTACTATTGTTTCTATATTAAAACTCTTTAACTACTTTTTTCCTTTCTAATTTCAAATAAGAAAAGATATTTTCTAAACACTCCAACTATAAAATAACATTAGTTAAAAGAAAATTAATTAGAAAAAAAAAGTACAAAATATGCTGTATCAGGAAAATGGAGAGTTCCACTCTTACTTTCCAATTTAATTATCTTAATGCATAGATATTATGCTATTCAGTCCTAATTGCTTTTATTATTTTTTTAGTTTTAAAGTAGAGCCTGTGTAAACAGACAGATGCTTACTCCATTGAATTAAGAAAGATTTTTATCAATATTCTTTTATACTGAAATGATCAATGCCTAAATAAGTAGCTACCTCTTAGTAACATCATGGATCAAAGAGCTTAGTTTGATACTTTGTGCTTAAACTAAAAGAACTGCTACAAAATATACTGAAGGAAAGCAATAAGTGACAATTGAAAGAAGACAGAATGCATGGTTGTCAGCAAAATGAGCAGCCCAACATGCAAATTACAAATTGGAGATACCAATATGAGGCAAGTAAAAATGTCTGGGGGAAGCGTTTTAACAGAAGATAAAAACTGCAATCCTAATAGCCAAAGAAGCATTGGAATAGCAAAAGATGGCTTCCAAAACCTAAACAATGTTTTAAGAAAAAGGAAATTTTTGTTAGAAATAAAACAAATAGTACTTAATTGTTATGTAATATCTGATGTTTGTTGTGGATATCGACTCAGAACGACAAATCAAAGAGCTGAGTTTCAATTCCAGTTGAACTCCTTGCATTCACTTATGCACAAATACCCTTGGGAAAAGTATTAATCCATCTCTTCCCTCCAGTTATGGGTTAAATAATAGAACAGATTGGGTTCTATAGCCTTGGCTGGCAACCAGTCTACCATAGAAAGCAATGGCAACCTACTGCAGGATAATCTTCTGCTCAGTCAGTCATGTTTCTTTTGAGACATGATTGCCCAAAGTATGTATCACATATGGCACTTAACTGACTGACTGAATATTGGTTCCCCTATATAACAGTGAATGCTGGACAATTTTTTCATTGAGGAAGAGGAGACTTCAAGCAGTAGAAATCTGGTTATACAGAAGGATGCTGAGAATACTATGGACTGAAGATGTGAACAATGGTAAAGTTTTAAAGAGAATGTAAACAAAAAACAACACTTGTGCTTTGAATAAGAAATGTATTATTGTAAGAGATATGGTGCATACAAAAAGAAGAGAAGGATGGTTAAATGTACTATTACTCATCATTATTGGCATGCTTAGAGAATTGAAAATCCAAGAGAATATTGAAGATATCTTAATATTGAAAGCATCCCTAAAATCAGAGAATGAAGAATATTGAACAAATTTGCTGACGCTTGAATTCATCAAAACCATCAGATTCTACTGGTATGCAAAGTAGATACAAATACTTGGAAATCTGATGATGAATTGAAACTATTTAGATGAGAACATTACTAAAATCAGATTGAATACTGAGGAGGATGCTGGTGTATTGATGAGACTTGCTGTCACTTGATCACCAGTCAAAAGCTACCAGATTTTACTGATGCACAAAACAAACAGGTGCAAATAACTGGAAACTTGATGGTGAATTAAAACCATCCAGATGAGAGCATTACTGAAATCATATAAAATACAAAGAAGTGTGCTTTAAGTGCCATATTTGATACATGATTGGGCAATCATGTCTGTTTTGAGACATAACTGACTAGGCAGATTATTTTTCTGCAGTAGATTGCCATTTCTTTCTGTGGTAGACTGGATGCCAACCAAGACTATAGAACACAATCTTTCCTGCAATTCAATCCATAGTCAGAGGGAGAACAGATGAATTAATATCTTTTCCAAGAGTATTTGCATGTAAGTGAATGCAATGAATTCAACTGGAATTCGACTTTGGTTCTCTGATTTTTCATTCAGAGAACTAAGATATTACTAGTACAGAAAAATATTACATGTGTGTAAAAGGTTCAGTCAGTCAGTCAGTCAGTTAAGTACAATACTTGCTTAGGCAATCATGTCTTGAAAGTGACATGACTGACTGGTCAGAAGATTTTCCTGTGGTAGGCTACCATTACTTTCTGCAGTAGACTGGGTGCAAACCAAGGCTATAGAACCAAATCTGTCCTGCTATTTAACCCATAGCTGGATGGGGAAGTGGCAGATTAATACCCTTACTATGGGTAATTGCGCATTAGTGAATGCAACAAATTCAACTGGAATTTGAACTTGGCTCTTTGATTTATCATTCCAAGCTGATATTCACCACACCACAAGGCACATCCAGGTAAAAGGTTCCAGAGTTTTAAAAACTCAAACAAAAAAAAGATAACCCCCACCAAATACCCCCCTCCCTTATACACAAAAAAAATCATAGAGATGAAAAAACTGTTTAGGGGTATGCTGAAAACTTTTGTACGCATTTAATAATTATATATCCTATGATTATAGATAAAAAGCTCTTATTTCAGAAAATTATTTCTAGGAGAGAGAAAATGAAAAACAGAATCTTTAAAAATGCAGGAGAAAACTTTTGCAGTAACAACCAATTTTATCAAAAATATTTCAAAGGAAAGAGACAATTTCTATTTTACGTATAAATGGAATTCTCGCTGTATTTGTTTACTAAGAACTTAATTCTTTCCTTCTGAAATTTTACAAGTAGCCTTATCAGTCGATTTTTCTTTGATTAATCCATATAATAATCCATATTTGAAATTCCTTTAGAAAGTTAGAAACGCAATGAACCTGCATCAAATTTTGACGTTTATAGATAAAAAAAATGTCTCTAGTGTGTTGTATTGTTGCACAAGTTCAAACAAATTTTCCTTTGCAGTTCCTATTGTTCTCTGTTCCATATTTAATTAACTGCTCTGTTAAATGCAGTCCAGACAAAGTAAAATTAACCAAGAAAGATTAACAATCATCTGAGATGTTATAAAAGCTATTTAATGCAAGCAACTCAGGGAAAGCTGGAAATTAGAGTGCAAGAAAACAAAATGGATTATTTTCTCTTCGGTTTAATGTTCTTATCTTCATTTTTATTCCGACATTCAATTTTTGATCAAATGATGTTATATAGCAATCAATTCCTTTTATCTGGCTGTCTGAATAATGTAGAGTCAAAAAAGAAAAAAAAATCAAATTAAAACTATTTAATGTTCTGATCATATTATCTTTTTATGTATGTTCAAAAGTATGAACTGATTTCATTTCTATCTTCATTGTTATTTAAAAGTATACCTGGTTTCTTTGTGTTCTGAACACTGTTCCTTCTTTATTTTGTGCAGATAAGCATATAACAAAATATACAGGTTGCACCAAATTCTATTTTATCACATATATATTGATGATAACAATATTTTAGTCTTTTCTTCTTAGTTTTCTTCACTACCTTCTGTAGCATTTCTTGTAGTTTAATCACACTGTATAAAACTAAGCACTTTGATCCATGATGTTACTAAGAGATAACTACATATTTAGTGTTGATCATTTTAGTATAAAATATGACCTGGCATCTCAGCTTCAGTCACTTTCCCACCACCAAAATATACATATTTAGTACTGCTCAGTTATTGTTTGCTTCATTTCAATGAGTCCGAGTCTACACTTCCTGGACCAGGAATTAACTTACAGCAATGTGGATGGAAAGAATATTCTTATTTCCAATTTTAAATCATTAATAATTTCATTAATTATTGTTCAATTTTCATAAAACATTTTATTTTGAACAGTGTACACTACTGGCCATAATTATTAAGCCACCCCAGTTTAAAAAAAAAAAATGATGTATTTTATTCTATTTTTAGTATTTATTGCCAAGTGGATAATTCTAAATAAAAATAAAATGGTTATTTTGTTATTATTACTTTGCAAAATTTTACAAGGCAACCAGGAAGCCTTTGCTTTTGCCAGCCAATAAGAAGAAGAGACTAGCATGGGGAAGAGAGCACAAAAAACTGGACACCAAAACAGTTCATTTGAAGTACATGTTATTGTGCAGTGTTAACAAAAAAAAATTCTATTTTCATTTAGAATGATACACTTGGCAATGAATACTAGAAATACTATGAAATACAAACATATTTTTTAAACTGGGGAGGCCTAATAATTATAGCCAATAGTGTACATGATAAAATGGATAAATTGTAGCCATTTTATATTTTTAATTTCATGCATGCTTATTGTTTGCTTTTGTTTTTGCCAACTGTGCAGTATAGCAAGGTTAGTTGGGCACTGTTTGTGAGAAAAAAAGCATCATGACACAATTAACTTTGCCAGAAATTTGGAACTGCAACTGCTTTGCATTCATGTCGGAAACTCCAATACAAACATTTCAGAATGTTTGGATGTCCATCTGAAAACAGTGCAGAAAATTCAGAAAAAGTTGGATGAGTTTAATGGTGATTATGAAGGTATTTAAGTGATCACTAGTGATGGCAATGTTATGACTCCATTCATTGTTCCACAGGGCCTCAGTCTCAACACACTACATCAAGTACCTTGAGGAGGTATGCTGCCATGGGTCAAGAGGATGGATGGATGCTGGCAACAGGACTCCGTACATGCCACACAAGCAGGGGAACCCAGTCAAGGCTGTTAGACAGTTTTTATGACCACATCACCCCCTTATATCTGCTCACCTAATTCCCCAGACTACAAACCCCTTGAATATTATATGTGGGGTGAGAGATCAACAAAATACCTAGTAACACCAAAGATGAACTGAAGGTATAGATTATGGTAGCATTCACCAACTTAGACAAGGAGACCATCCAGAAGATATATAAGAGATTCCAGAGTCATCTGGAGGCCATTTTTGAAGCCAATTCCAATTTTATTGAATAAATTTATTTAGTATTTCAAGATATATTTATGCTATTTTGGTAAATATATCTGTTAAAATAGGATATCAGTGTTATTTTTCTTTTTGCTTAATTTAGATGAAAATTCATCCATCACAACCTATTCCAGTCAGTCAGTCAGTTAAGTGCCATGTGAAAAAAAAATGACTGGGTAGAAGTTTATCCCTCAGTAGATTGCCTTTGCTTTCTGCAGTAGACTGGTTGCCAGCCAAGGCAGTAGAACCCAATCTGTCCTACTATTTAACCCATAATTGGAGGGAAGAGACAGATTAATACCTTTCCCAAGTGCATTTGTGCATAAGTGAATGCAAGGAATTCAAATGGAATTCAAACTCGGTACCTCAATTTGTCATTCTGAGTCGATGCGCCACAACACACATTACAGTACAGTGTTAAAATTCTACCTTTTGCACATTTTCTTCTGATCTGGATTTTGAAAACTGCTTCTGTGGGTATCTACTAAAGATCATCATCAGCTTGAAATGACAATTTCTGATAGTTTTGGCATGAGGTCCATGAACCTTGCATCACCATCTCTGTATTTGTACCATGACCTGCCACACTTTGTAACTTTGAAATAAAAACAAACATTTATGTGGAAATTCTATTACTCTAAGAATCACAATATATTTTGGTATTTACAATGAAATAAGAACAATATTCACCTGTAGATCGAATACCATACATATTTGTGCATAAGCCAATTTCATGTATAGTGCAATCTCTGAAGTTTTTTTTAAAAAACCTGATTTTTTTCAGATATCTTGTGTGTGCATTGGGGTGCAGTAGATATCAGTTCAGAACAAGAAATCAGTGAGCTGAGTTTGAATTCCAGTTGAATTCATTGCATTTACTTTTGCAAAAATACCCTTGGGAAAGGTATTAATCTGTCTCTTCTCTTTTCTCTGGGTTAATATGTTAGATTAAGTTGTATAGTCATGGTTTGCAAGCAGTCTACTGTAGAAAGTAATGGCAGCTTACTGCAGGGAAATCTTCTGCCAAGTCAGTCATGTCTCTTTCAAGACATAATTGACAAAGTGTGTATCATGTATGGCGCTTAACTGACTGTGTACAATGCAACCCCAGTTTCTAAGCAATACTGGGCCTACTGTAGTCAAATATTGCCATACTGGGCATCATCCTGGACCAGTGACATGCAGAGATTTGATGATGTTTGGTGATACCCAGTGCCAACTCCTTGATAGTATGCCCTAAAGCTCAAATGGATGTGGGCTATAAGGGCCTAGTACTGAGAAATGTGAGAAAGGAAGAAATTTTATATATATAAAACAAATGAAACATGAAACAAATGCTTTATTCAAATTAGATATAAACTAAATTATATTTCACTTTTTGATTGGATGCCCTCCTTATATTGATGTTCAGAGCCATTATACATTCTGACCTACCCACTTATGCATGCTACTTTCCTGGACATAATTTATTGCAAATAAATGGTTTTCATTAATTTTTGTTCAAAGCAACCCTAAAATGGTGAGAAAAAACACTATTCATGTAGCAACAGAAATAATTGCTAGTTCTTCGTTTATATAAGATATTTGTAGATTTTAAGTGGAACACATAGTGAATGACATTCTGCTGTTCATGTAGCAACAGAAATAAAGAAGGCTTCAGGAGGCAGGCTAAAAGAGTGCAACTGTACCATTAAAGTTAGCCAATTGTTGGTTGGTTGGATGTTTTGTTTTATGGCATATCAACCTTGACGGGTCATTTATTGCCAACTAAATTTTTTTTTATTTATTTATTGCTGGCAATACCTTTTTCTTTCAACAATTTATTGTTGTTTTCATATAAGTTTTTGTGTCTGGTAGTACTTTTTCTTTTCGAGTATCAAGATTCATTGGGATTTGTTTTTAAGGGCAGGGTCCCCAAATCTTACCCTGTTATTTAACCCATAACTGGAGGGAAGGAATGGATTAATACCTTTCCCAAGGGTACCAGTGTTTAAGTGAATGCAGGGTATTCAACTGGAATTCGAACTCGGCTCACCGATTTCTCTTTCCAAGTTGATATCCACTGCACCACAACGCACATCCGTCACTAAACGCTTACAACACCTGGTATTCCCAAGTGGCCACCCATCTAAGTACTAACCAGGTTCAACATTGCTTAACTTCAGTGATCGAGCAAGAACCGGTGTATTCAACATGATATGGTTGTAAGCCTTAGCCAAATGTACCATGAGAATGTAGGTATTCCAGGTAGAATATAGCTAATGGCAATTCTATGTGGGAAGGGCTAGAAGGAGCCAAGGCTCCACCAGAATTTTGACTGGCTCCTTGGTTGGAGTCTTTATTTTTTAAAACCTTCCAAATTTTTGAAACTGATGAGTCTCAGATATTGATCAGATTTGATCTGCAACGCTTTCCCTCTGTGTTTTCTTTTTCATTGAGCTTTTCAAGGACATATGCAGAGTTTTGTATAGGAAAAAAAATCAGAGCAGACAAACGACACTATTCTACTAGTGTTAATGTTAGTATTAACCCTTTGATTTTGTTTTGAAATTAACCTATCTTGTATTCCAACAGCTTGAGAGAGGAAAAGAAGGCAAGAATTGATTAGAACGCCACTACTATGGATGAAAAGTTATTCCGTTTAATTTAGAAAAGTAACAAACTTATACTCAAACTCATTCCTAAGTTGTGTATATGATAGTAGTGTCACATGAAAATGAAGACGCTGCTTGAATTTGCCCCCCTCCTCCTCAGAAAAATCTCGGCCCCTAAGTGCCCACTTTTAAATGCATGAATTTTAACATATACAAAAAAAATTCCTGTGCATTGCTACGTATGATTGTAATATGGACCCCATATTTTTTGTATTCACTCTGATCATAAGAAATTGCACTATACTTGAACATATACAATAGCTTCCCTATGCTTTTCCTATAAATATTTTCATGGCAATGGTTCTGATGAACTTTCCTTTATGGTACCTAAACTCTATGGATATAGTATGCAGTACTAGATTGGTAATAAGGTCTCATTTTACAATTGAAATGGCTGTATATAAACATAAGTTCACTATTAAGAGTGCACTTCTTATTTGTGGAACTCTCTTCTGAAAGATGTTTTCCCGTCAAATTTGATCTTCAAAAATTTAAATGCAGTGTTAGTCATTATCTTCTGTCTTCTTAATTTCTGTTCTTTTATTGTTCTCACTCTTTAATAAGGTTTTGTTTTTTCTTATATTCTTTCACATTCCTTAACTCCCTGCATTAGTTTGGGGAATAGATTGTTTGGGGGAAAATGATAAAAAAAAAAACACTTTTTTAAATCACTTTGAATAAAATTTCATTAGCACGCTATAAATGATAATAGTGATGGTAATAGCTATTTTTTTTTATGAAGAAACATTCACCAGCCTGTACTGCATTCATTTGAAATTTATAAAATCTTCTCCTAAAACAATTTTTCAAGAAAATAGGCAACTCAAGTCCAGTAGCTGTTATTGCTCTTTCTGTGTTACTTTGTCTTTCAATACTGAAAAAGACACACATACACAAAATAAATCAGGAAAGAGTGAAAAGGTTGGAAGAGAGAAAGCCAGAAACCACATCCTAAACAGGGAACAAGGGATGAACCTCTTCACCTGTTCAATAGACGAGGGTGGAGTGTGAACTGGGCGATAGTTTAGTCTATCTACTCCAATTGACAAAGAAAAAAAAAGTTTTAACTTAGTTAAAGTCGAAATGAAATTTGAACGGCAAAATCATTTACAATAGCAAAATAGTACCTATGTCAATAATTAAAAAATTCAAACAAATTCAAATGGAAATTAAGGCTAAAAATTGCAAATTTAAACAAAAATTAAGGACAAGAATTAAAAAACAAAAAAGCATGCAGGATTCAACGTACCAGATAGTTAAGACATACTGAAAAAGTCAAATGGGCGTCTGCTTTGGTTGGATACCGTTTCTATGGACAATTCAAAAAATATTCTTAAATAGTCTTGTCAGGTTGAGTCTTTCTCATGAATTTCATACATGGGACCAAACTTGTTCAAGAATATTTAAACTATTAACTGTATACTAACTTTCATAGATCAATGGCTAAAAATGCAATTGATGAGTGAATGGGAATTAGGAGATATAGAAAAAGACTACAAAGGACAGGAAGTTAGAGAGGTCCATGATCACCCACATCCTGAAGGAATACAATATATAAAAGAACAAGAATGGTAATATTGGCCATTTCCTTAAAAGAAAACGTTCATTGACAAAGCAGCCAGATGAACTTTATAAAATCTTTTGATAAACAAATTTTTCAGAAAAATAGGTTTCTCATGTCTACTGTTATCACTCTTTCCAGTACTTTTTGTTTTTTAATCATTTCTCCCCAAAGCAATGCAATAAAGGCCAGTAAGACACAAGGGGTTACTGTGTGTTAGAGAATATGAGAAAAACTACTGTTAAGGAGAGAGGACAATAAAAGAACAAGACTTAAGAAGACAGAATATAACAGAGGACATAGCTTTTTAAATTTTAGAAGATCAAAGTTGTCTGGAAAACAAGAAGAGAAGGGAATTCTGGAAGAGAGTTCTACAAGTAAAAAATGCAAGAGAAGAAACTGTTAGCATAGCTCTTAAAAATTTTTATAGCTATTTCATTTCTAAGATGATGAGACCTTATTGTCAATCTATTACTGCACTGAAATTCATAGTGTCTGGGTATGACAGAGTTAATCAGGACAATTACCATGAAAGGATTTATAGAAAAGGCACAGGGAAGCTACATTATGGCAGTATGAAAGTGACTGAAGTTGAGATGCCAAGTTAGGACCAATGAGAGGGAGTGAAGGAGAATGGGAAGACCTTAATGAGGAAGAATTGAGAATAAAGAAACAGGATTTAGAAAGACAGAACATGGTGATTGATGTTGCATTTATTTTTATGGAGATTGAAGCAAGGAATTAGAAGCGAGTTCTACAGGTGAGAAGTTGGAGAAAAGAAACTATTAAAATAGAACAGATAGTTTCATCTTGCTAGTTCAACAGTAAAATGGTAAGACCTAGTTGCCAATCGAGTAGCATGTTTAAATTCTTGTAGTTGAGGTATTAAGCTGGAAAGCTTATCAGGACAATATGCAAAGCAAATGTATATTTTCATTATTTACATTGTTTGGAATGTTGTCCCTATCTTTGAGCTATATTCATAACATTTTAGCCATTGTATACTCCAGCTATCTTCAGGTGAAGAAATTCCAATCACCTGAAGAAGACCAGAAACATTGTGAATATTGCAACAAAGATGAGGACAATGATCCGAACAATATACATATTGCAAATAATTATAATGCCTCATCTCAGAAATATAGATAGATAAAGCTTAAACCAAAATGTACCCATTGTAACACCCAGTATGATAAGGGTATATTAGGCCCATGCAACACAGCCAAATGTGAAAGATATGGTGACAGCAACACATAGCCTTGCAAGTGGGGCTCAGTCAACTCAAACAGTCTGCAACTGAGAATGATCCCACATATCTAGATGTGACTTTCAAGTCACTTTGACTGCTAAATCCTTAAAAAAACAGACCTCTTGACACCCAGCAATGATATTCCCTTAATACTCTCACTCATGAGCAGATATGCTCAGTGCTTCAACCTCAGGTGATATGATCAACTGGTTATGGTCAGGCAACTGGGAAGCAAATCTGTGGTATTAAATGTCCCAATACTCTAGTCCATTTTAATTCCCCTAGACAAAACATAGACATGTTGACACTTCCAATCATTCAATATCTAAAGCCATACTTCAACATTGAGAGCCATACTTGTTGCAGCATTAAGGCATATATAAAATATTTACTATTATTATTATTATTATTATTATTATTATTAGCAGTCTTTTTCTCTTGGATCAGGATTTTTTCACTCTCATTTGAATAACCCCTCCCTGGATGACTTCCACTGTTTTGTGTCCATCATTTCAGGGAATTTGCGGTACTTGCCATGCTTGGCAATGCAAGTTGGCAAGAACTATTTAACCCATAGCTGGTGTATTTCATGGTTTGCCTATTTCAATTTACTGATGAAATATAATTCTTTATTCAATGACTGAATAAGTTTAATGCAAGTTGTATAACTACAAAATACCTATGGAATTCCCCACAAGTCATCTCCACAAGCTGAAAAGATAGTGTCATTGGACACATTTTTGAGATGTTCCAGTCCTTTCTATCAGATTGTAAAATGAACGTTATCCTGAACAGCTAATCGTCTGGATCCTTTCGTACTAACGCAGATGTTCCCCAGGGCTCTATTCTCATTCTCATGCTGTTCTTAATTTCCATTAATAACCTTCCTGATGACATCAGATCCCAACTTGGCATCTACGCTGATGACACAACCATTGACTCCTGCCTCAATAGTAAGGTTGATCAGTTTGACAAGGACAAAATGGCAGCTAGTGTTGAAAATGACATCAAGACAGTTGTTAACTGGGGCAAAAGATGGCTGGTTACTTTTAATACCTCTCAGAATAAAGTTCTCTCTATTAATCATATGAGAAACCCCTCTCTCCCTTCAATCAGTGTGGCTTATGCTAACTTCTAAGAAAGTAACTCAGGTTCACACTCTCAGCAGGCATGAAGTGGAAAGGCTATATTGAATCCATTGCTAGGTCAGCTGCTCAGAAAGTCAGTTCTCTGTGTCAGGAAAAAACAATTTTTCTCTAAAGAATCTATCTTACATATCTATAAGTCTATCATTTGTCCATACTTAGAATATTGCTGCCACATATTGTCCACTGTCCCTGTTATTTACTCTGAACTCCTTGATAAGATCCACAGAAGAACCAGCAATGTTTTTGGTCCTGATCTGGCAGTTCAGTTTCAGTTACTTACCCACAACCATAAGGTTGCCTCTTTGTGCCTTTTTTTATAAATACTTTCATGGGAATTGTTTGAATGAGCTCTTTGCCTAGACTTTATGAATTTAAGTGCAATACTAGGCTGGTGTCGAGATCCCATCAGTTTACATTTGAGCTGGCTGGATGTATGTTCTATGGTAACAGTTTATTTTTCTACACTTCTTTCCTGTGGCTCCATTCTTTCCAGCCAATTTTAAAATGCAAAAATTTAAATGCAATATTAATTGCTATCTACTGTCCTTCTGATTATTCTCTTCTCACTATTAATGTTTCAGTTCCTAATTTTTCCACTTCTGTAGCCCCTTGCATTTTAGTAGCTTTACTCCCTTGCTTGGGGTGATATTAATTAAAAACAAATATTGCATCATTAAATATTTGAACTTAATAACTTTCATAAAATATTTCAAGAATTATCATGAGTACGATGCAGGTCATTATTCATTGAAGTAAGAGAGTACATATGAAAAGATTTAAAATTGACAAAATTTTCTGTTTTATTGAAACAAAAATTAAATTCATGAGGGCATTATTACCTTCCATTTTGTTCTTTCTTTCTTTCTTTCTTTCTTTCTTTCTTATTATTATGTACACTTTTGTTTTCTCACTAAAAACATCTGAAAAGTTCCTGATGCGATCATCTTCCCAAAATGATAGAATTATGTATGAATCAAAACAACTGCCAAGGATCACAGTGTAGTATCAGTAAAATCTGCCTTGGATCAAAGTGTTTCTCCCCAACATTTCTGCATTGGATTACAATATCATATCTGCAATGGTCCATTATTTATCTGAGTAATGGCCAGGTGTAATGCATTTTAAGTCACTTACTAACTAAGAGAGGAACAAGCAGAACTATATTATCATTATTGTTATTATCATGTCATTTTTCATTATAAATCAATTTCTGCTATGGTTGCACTACCTACCAAGTCTGCAGGAAGACCTAAGGCAGGTCATGGTGTGTTGTTATGGCCCCATTTCATGTTTTTTCATATCTCCCTAACATCCCTAGTGTTACATAGACAAAGTTTTCCTTAGTGTGTGGGCTGTACTTAACAAGACAATTTTTGTATATCTCTTAAGCTGGGGTTTTCCAAGGATTCTTTCAATGTTTTTTTGTTCCATTTTTTATCATTCCAAGTGCACCCACTATCGCTGGTACGATACTTGTTTTCAAATTCTACATTTTTTTATTTCAATTTGCAGGTTTTTATATTTTGACAGTCTTTTGAATTCCTTAGTTGTTATGTTACAATCTGCTGGACAAGCCATATCAATTAATAAGCAAGATTTTTTTTTTTTATTTTTAACAATAATATCCAGCCTATTTGCTTCAATTTTTCTGTCTGTATAGATGGTGTGATCCCATAGAATGGTGACATCTTCTATTTCTGTAACCGGTGCTGGGTGATGTTCATACCAGTGTTTGTTTACATATTTTCTTATAGTGTTTGAGCATTGTCCAGGGTAAATATTGCCCCACTCTATTGTGATGATTTTTATATTCATTTGGGGCAAGTACAATACATCCTGAGATTAGATGGTCTATTGTTTCTTAGTATTTATCACAGAACCTGCATTTTGGATCTGCATTATTATGTATAATATTTGCCTGATTATTATTATTATTATTATTATTATTTCATGCATTATTGTTCTTTTCTTTTTGATTTTCAGATATGCTTTCATGTGATATCTTTGGAGAGAATACTTTCGACGAGCAACTTCAGTGAAGGATAAAAATGAATAACTCAGTATCAGTTTGTGTTTATGTGTTGCTGTCTGTCCTGACGGCTTGTCTTGGTGTGGACCTCACATACAATGTAGAAGAAGGAAAACGTCCTGACACCTTAATTGGAGACATAGCTGATGACACACACCTGTTGGACACAGTTGAGCCAAAGGACCATAACCTGATTCGGTTTTGCCAGTTTCAGCAGGGACAGGAAGCCAGCTCGTTGTTGTTTCGTGTTGCCAAAAAAACTGGTGAACTCTACACAGCCCAAGCATTAGATGCTGAGGCTCTCTGCAAACACACTGTGGAATGCTTCAGAATCATCAAAGTTGCCGTCCGGCGAGTGAAGACTTTTATGCAGATATTAAAAATCAAGGTGATCATAAAAGACGTTAATGACCACCAACCAGAATTTCCAAAACAGAAAGTTAATATACAGTTTGAGGAAAATGATAGTAAAGGGACAAAGGTTTCAATCCCAAATGCCATTGATCAAGATGTCGGAGACTTAAATTCACAAATTTCTTACCAACTGAAAAAGAACATGAATGAACCATTTACACTGGCTGTTTCCAAAACCGTAGATGGAACATCAGATCTGAGTATAACACTGGAAGACTTGTTAGACAGGGAACAAAAAGATTCTTATATAATTCAGGTGATTGCTAAAGACGGGGGTTCCCCGCCAAAGCAGAGTGTTTTAGATGTTTACATTTCTGTCACAGATGTGAATGATAATCCACCAGTTTTCTCACAGAATGTTTATAACGTCTCAATAATGTATGAACATGATGTGGTTTCACCTGTTGCCATTTTGTCTGCGACAGATTTAGATTCTGGCAAAAATGGGAAGATATCATACCACTTCAGTTCGAAGACATCAGACACAGCCAAATCCCAATTTAAAATAAACCGAATAACAGGCGAAATTTTTTTGCATAGAAAATTTACATCTACCAAAAAACTCACATACAAGCTATACATCAAAGCTGCAGATGGAGGCAACCCCCCACTGAGCTCAATCGCCCTTGTCATCGTAAATGTGATCAACCAGCAGAACAATGTACCAAGTATTGATGTTAACTTCATCTCAGGGTCAACAGAAAACACAGCTTCCATTTCGGAAGATGTTGAAGTTGGTAATTTCATTGCATATGTAATGGTCACTGATCCTGACATGGGGCAAAATGGGGAGGTTGGTTGTGATCTCCATCATGATAAGTTCCAACTTCAGAGCTTGGGCCCAAAAGAATATAAAGTAACGATAAAGGACCCTATTGATAGAGAAACAGAGGACCATTATGACATCACTATCAGTTGTCAGGACAGGGGCTCTCCGCCCTTGCATAGTGAGAGCACATTCAGCATCCGTGTGACCGACGTTAATGATGTGCGGCCAAAATTTTCTGAAGAGATATTCAAGTTTTCTATCTTTGAAAACCAAAATTCTAAATTTCCAGTTGGCTTCATAAACGCAACTGATCCAGATCTAGGGCCTGGGGGACAGCTAACTTATTCTCTTTTGACAGATAACAAACATTTTCTACCTTTTTTGATTACAGAAAATGGGTTGATATCAACCATCATGTCTCTAGACCATGAATTTCAAGACACTCATAGATTCCAAGTTTTTGTCAAAGACAATGGAATCCCATCATTAAACAATACAGTAGACATTGTTGTTGAAGTCAAAGACAAAAATGACAATGCTCCAACATTTGTCTCCCCTAGTGTAAGCCCCTTTATCATGGATGTACACTACTACCCACGTCACACGACTAACATCACTGTTCTGAAAGCAACAGACCTGGATAGCCGAGAGAATGCATTTCTTAAATATGAGATAACTGCAGGCAATGAGAAACAGTTGTTTTCTATAAACCATTATACTGGTTTGTTGTCGTTTACCCGTGAAGCCAGCCAACAAGACAGTGGGTTGTATGATTTGCAAATTACTGTGAAGGACAGTGGCACCCCAGTTCTGTCCGCAACAACTGACCTATCGTTAAAACTGACCGTAAGTAACCAAACATATGAAGTATTAAATGCTGAACACATACAGTCCGAAGATGGAATTCCAATGTATTTAATGACAATTGTTCTGCTGATTGCTGTATCGGTTTCTGTTCCCGTTACGGCTGCTATATCCATCTGTATCATTCGGTGTAATGACCGGAGACAGGCTCAGCAACGTGCTGAGATGAGTTCGGCCTGCAAATGTCTTACAGACCATGGGCATTATAACTGCCCATCACAACAGGCTACCCTCTGGTCTGGTGTCCCTGCTGCGCAAACACCAGAACCCGGGAATTCTCTTTCATCGCATTCGAGAAGAGGACAGCATTCGGGTGATCAGTTGGGTCACGGACGAAAAGGTTCAGCTTCTGGCCTGCCGCGAGATATGGTTTATCAGGTAAGTGATGGCAATTCTCAGTTTGGTTCCGAGCATACAGATGGTACGTGTTGGTCACCTAGTTGGCCGAAAGACGTACACGAATAGGGAACTGATTAAGTTCAAGACAAACGCACAAAGCAACCAGTACTGAACTGATATCTGAAAATGAAGCTGAATTTTTGAATCCGTGTGGGGTATATTTTGAGGTATATAGATGGATAAAATGATTTATATGTGTGGGTACAAACATATATATATATAAGCAGAGCAAAGTAGGCAAGTGTAGATATAAGTGACTTAGTGATTTATTCACTGATAGCCGCACTCAAAAAGCTACACTTTTAACTGTCATTTTAATAATCTCCACAGAATTATATCCTTTGTACATATACAGATTGGGCAGAAAGAAACTCCCTATATAAAATTGTTAATAACTTTATTAATTATTGGTTGATTTTCATAAACAGGTTTAATTTTGAACAGTATAATGGTAGAAATAAAATACAGTGTGAAAACTCTACCAGCATTGTCCACCAGTATCTGGATTGATCTTGCACCTTTTGCACATTTTCTTCTGATCTGGATGTTAAAGGAAGACCCACTTCTATGGCTATCTACCACACATGACAATTTTGATGGTTCTGGCATCTACTGAAACATGAAGTCTATGAACACTGCACCACCATCTCTGTACTTTTTCAACAGACTAGCACACTTTGCAACCAGGTCCTCGCTGAGTACACCCATGCAGTTTCAGGTAGTGTGCCATTTGGAGATTTACTTGTCATTCTGAAATAAAAACAAGTCATCAAGGAAATTCTACCAATTCTACCAATTTACAAATCAAAATATATTTTGTTTCATGCAAATGTAGTGATATCGACAAAAGTAATTTTCAATAGGGAGTTTCTTTCCACCCACTCAGTATATGAAATTGTTCTAGAAAATTGTACAGTTCCACATTATATTTGAATGAAGTATGGTCATTTCTAGGTTTAATTTGTCATGGACCATAAGAGATTAATGGTAAGAAGTGCAGTTTGCTGTAAAATATATGGCCTGCAACAGTTTAAATTTATGCATACCACAAATGAACTCACATTGCTTTACATTTATCTAAAAAGGTACTAAAATGGTAATCGCTGGACAGAATCTTGCAAAAGCTAAGAAAATGGCCTTGTAAAATGTTAATATTAATTAATACTAATGTAACAGGTTTCAATCTTGTATTCTTGCATAAATGTACGCACGCCTATTTTCATATATATACCTCCCCCATGAAAAGAAATTTGATCCCTGATGAAAATAAATTTTATTTAAAGGTAATTTTAAAAACAGTAGTAAATCTTCTGGACTCAAAAAAAATAAAATGAAATTTGAAAAAAAAACAAACGAACAAAAGCAATTTTTTCTTTTTTTTAATTTTTAACGCAGGACAGACTGGGGTGCTCACAATTTAAATACTCATGTGTAAATTGTCTTGTTTTAAATTCCCAAGTGTGTACGGCAAAAATTGAGAAAGAACAGAGTTGTGTCCCTTTCCTTTGTTGCTCTATGAAACAACAAAGACTTTTTATATGTGCATCTGTAGTTTCTGCTTGTGTGCGTGGATGTATCGCTAAAAAGGTTCTGCTAAGGCATTTGTTCTACATATATATATATATATATAAATATATATATATGTGTGTGTGTGTGTGTGTGTGTGTGTGTGTGTGTGTGTGTGTGTGTGTGTGTTTGTTCCTTTATGGATTTTTCATCATCATAGAATTTTTGTTGACATATCAAAAAAAAAAAAATTGCATATTAATGCTGATCTCCAATCATATGTTGTGGACTCCATTTCATTTATTTAAAAATTGATATTTGTTTTGGTTTGAAAGAAAAAAAAATACAGAGAGACAATTGTACAAATATCTGCATGCTTGTCTATCAAATGTAAAAAAAAAATCATCTAAAACAGATAAAAACATTTTAAAATTGTTATCTTAAAAAAACTTGTATTTGCTTATTATTTTTCTTATTTTTCTATTTTCATTCATTCTTTCATTCTATGTTTTCTTATGCAATTTGAAGCTGTTTCAAGTAATTTTTTTAAAAAGTTGATATTCTTATTTGAAATAGAAATTTCAAATATCAGATTAGAGTCAATAAATTATCATATTATACATTGTTATCAGCTAACTGCCACATACACAAACTTGAATTATTATGAACTTCTGTTCATAAAGCAATATTTATGTTTTTTTTAGTTAGGCATAGAATCTGTTAATTTCTTGGAACTTTTAAAGGCTGTGACTCTTGTATTCAGAGTGTCATAAATTATGCTAATGTTTGTTTAACAAGTCAAATACATGTGAAACCTGATTGACCAATGAAAATCAAACAACACAAAAATAAGAATACCAAAATTTCTTTTTACCTTTTCTCCATATCTCATTCTCTGAAGAAGCTTTAATAAAAGTGAAACATATTAGATTGATAAATGTTTCGTATTTGTTATCTTATCATTCTGTCAGGTTTTGATCCAAAGTCACTAAATTGTTTACCTCATATTTCAGATAAGTTTTTTTTTAGAACCTTTCAGACACAATGAGACTCATCTGTGCTTATTTAAAGATTAAATGGTTATACAGAAATTGTGATTTTTCAACAAATATCTTCCTAATTTTTTTTTACTTTTAAGAATAGTTAATACTGTCAGCATGTTTTAAATGACATTTTGGCAAGGTTTCCTCTTGATATCTGAAAAAACCGTGTGGCAAAAAGTATATTATTTTCTTGACATTGCTGTATATATATTTCTGTCTCAGTAAAAAAAAATATTTATAAAAATATGTGAATAAAGTACAATGCAATATTTATTATTTACCTTTATAAAGATTTATTATTTGCCATTTTATAAAGAAATAAATTGGAAAATAAATATTATTATTCAAATTTTATAAAAATCATAAAATTATTGAAATATTTAAGCCAACTACAATGCAATATTTATTACCATTTTATAAAATAAATTTGTAAAGAAACCTTTTTATTCTAGAATTATAAAAAAACTAGCAGTACAGCCCGGCGTTGCTCGGGTGGAATGAAAATTTTAAAACTAATCCATGGTCCTGGAGCTCAGACTCTTTAGACATTGGCATGAAAGATTAAAAAGCAATAGTTGTTTCCGGTTAAAGCAAAACCGTAGACTGAAAGAAAAATGAATGGATGTAAGTCAAATTTTGATTTCCTGGTATCGATTTATATATATATTATCGATTTTCTGCACTATTGTAAGAACTGCAACCCTGAAACTTCTGAATATCGTTTCTTATATCTTTGTCTATGAGTGTATCAAATTTGATTAAAATCGGACCACTCCTTCTATTACCTGATTTTTTCGATTATCTCGACACAAAACCTAGCTAAGAACACTCGCAGACACTTATAGTACAACTATGTAAATTTTCAAGAAAATCGGTTCAGCCGTTTCGGAGTCTATAGGTAACGGATACACACACACACAGACACACACACACAAAGTTCCATTTATAAATAAGTTTAGATTATAAAATTATTAAAATATATGAACAAATTTTAATGCAACATTTATTATTTACTTTTTAGAATGAATACAAGTAAAAGGTTTGTCACTTAGATAATTGATATTACCTTCAACCTCCAGACTGCAGAGTCTTGTAGATGGACTTTCTGGCAATTACACTTCCACTCGTCAGAGTGTATAGGCAATTGATCACTTGTACTTCTTAATTTTTCTTTTTTATATTCACTGCTTATTGGTGCAAGTGTTTTGGTTTTTTTTTTTCATTGTATTGGAGCCATAGGGAGATGGTTAATGCTCATTAATTCAGCCTTGTGTCATACATAACCAAACTCCCTACAGCTTATATCAGAAGGTTTTTATCATATTGGCAACACAAGGTCAGAATGTGTGGAATAGTGTAAGGATAAAAATATACATTTTGTATGTTAAAATAGAAATTTATTAAAAGGAAAGAATAACAAGAATAGGAAGCAGTTAAAAGTTCTATGAGAAAGTAAAGGGTATCAAGAGTTTGTACAAATGTTCATCGTAGTAATTTGTTGAAAATGTTTGTTCGTACATAGGTATGTACGTATTAATGTTTGTTAGGTAGGAATGTCTTTGAATGGAGAATAAGTAAAATGAATCAACACACAAGAAAGAAGGAAAAAGAGGACAAATGTCTGGGTCACTTGAAGTTTTTCTGTTACATTTTAGCTTGTCCTCTGCTGCTTCCATGTGTCTCTGTCTTTTATAGAATTTAGATTTTTTGCACTAGATTGCTAAGTCCCTTTAGTCTTGCAAATCTCTCTCATTAGTCAGCAAATCAATTTAACATCTACTTGCAAAATCCAGTTTTGATTTTTTCTTTAAGCACATGGTCAATCCTTTTTATATTTTGGAAAAACCAGGATTTCACTCGTCATTGTGAATTTTTGTAAAAGTGAAGAAGAAGGTTGATTTTAATTCTTAATTTCCTATCTTACAGTAAATCTGTGACAATGTAGCCATATCTGCATTTTATAAAATTTTACTGTCTTATAAAGAAATAAATATTAAAATTTTAATCAATGCTTTTTAAAAACAATAAACACTAACATGGGTGTCAAAAGTGCATACATCAATAGTGGTGTCAAGGGAATAACTCCATTTGACACACTGATGTTTTGTGAGCACAAAGGTTAAATATTGTCCCTCTTTTCTTTCTGAAAATGTATACAATCAGATATTCTCAAATAATCTTTCATTGGCATCATTTCAATGTAAAATAAACAACAAAAGAAAACTTTAAGGATGGATTTGTTGATGCTTGTAGAGGTGAAATATTCTTTATCCTTGTAAAAATGTATTCAATTCATTCACAAAAAAAGGAAAGAAGAAAAAAGGATGAAAGATAAAGTGTAAATCAAAAATACCAAAAATTGTTGAAGTGTTTTATGAAAATTGTTACATTTTTTTTTAGTCCAGTTTAAATTCATAAAGTCTAGAGGAAAGTTCATCAGAACAATTTTTCATGAAGGTATTTACAGAAAAGGCACAGGAAAGCTATATTTTGGCACTCTGGAAGTGATTGAATTCGAAAGTATCTGTAGAGTGCTACTTCAACTATCATGCAAACGAACTACTTGATACATTGTCCTTTTATTTATAACTGGTGTGCAGATATAGTAGAAGACACTTTATATGTTTATAGAATTTATGGTGAAGTATAAACTGTTAATTTCTTTAATTATAGGAAATTGATACTAAATCTGGTATTTAAGAAAAAATAAAGGTTGTGTGACATGATCATGATAACATTATGTTAGAAGCCTTTTGTAATATTTTTTTTTAGTAATCTTATATGGCTATACTGAGAATTTACCATTTATTGATGCCATTAGAAAATTTGATATATTATTACATACGTAAGTATGACTCCTCTCCACACACACAGACAGATACACACACACCCACACCCACACATGCATTTATATATAGTATATTTTCTTTCATGGAAATATATTGATATGAACAAACTTTATAAGTAATTTCAATAGGGAGTTTCTTTAAGCCAACCCAGTATGTGAAATTGTTCTGGAAAATTGTACAGTCCCACATTATATTTGAATAAAGTATAATCATTTTTAGGTTTAATTTGGCATGGACCGTAAGAGATTGGTGCTAAGAAGTGTCCTTCGCTGTAAAAATGTATGACCTGCAACATTTTAAATTTACACATTTGCCATTGAACTCACATTGCTTTACATTTATCTAAAAAGGTACTAAAATGATAACCAAAGGGTAGACTCTTGCAAGACTGAGAAAATTACTAATAAAATTCTACCACTTTAGCCACCAAAATGTGTTTTGTTTTATGCAAGTGCGGTGATATCAACAATACTTATGAGTAATTTTCCATAGGGAGTTTCTTTCCATCCACCCTGTAAATGATATCGTTTATAACAAAATATCAAGCAAAACTTTTGACATTTTAAATTTCTTAGATGGTGCATTAAAAAATCTGAATTGCTTATTGATGACCATAGAATGACAGCATGTGAATTGTAATAAAGGGTAAAAAAAACGAAAGAAATATTAGTAAAAAATAGTAATTGAGATGCTTGACTTTTAAAATTTTATTTAATTATGATTCTTTATGGGTGGACCCTTAGCAACACTTTCTTTATGCATGCACTGTAGATAAAGGCAAACATTAAAAAAACATAGCAACAATGGAATTTCAATAAGTATCATTAAGATATCTGAGTATGTTTTTTGCTATGAAGAAATATTCTGATTTTTCCAGCTAGTTAAAGAAAATATTCATAATTAATAGAAAACTAAATTTTCATAATAATTAATGTCATTTTAAATCTAAGTTCTGCTAGTTTTCATCATGAGATTTCTGGAATTCAACTAGTTCGGCTTTAAATATCAAGGGCCTGCAAAAAGATATTACACTTGACTGACGCTTCATAATAAGAAGGACTGCAGAGTTTCGTCCCTTGGTTTACGCAAAGCGTTCGTTTTTTGCATTTTTGTGAAATTCTTTCCTACAGCATTTTAAAATACTTCTAATTTTCTTCGTGTTAACATTGCTTCGTTACCTGATTATTTTTTCTTCGTTTTGGTTTCTATTCTAATAATTAGGCTAAGCCTGATTATTAACAGAAGAATTTTGTGAGAGAAAATTAATCTAAAAAATGTTTCCGTAGTGAAACGAAAATCAAACTTTTTTAGTTGTGCGTTTTTTGGGTAATTCGTATCAACTGAAACTTTTGTTTTTATTATTATTTTTATCTTTTAATTAATAAAAGAGAATTAATTTCTTTTTATTTCAAGATTTTTAAAGTTTTAAAACTTTGAAAAAGCGACAGTTAGCTGATGAACATGCTTTTTTTTAGTTTTTACAGCACCCAAGTGCTCAGTACTGCTCTATGGCATAGAGTCTAATGCACAAGATTTTGAAGTTAACATTCAAGTGAAAGAAACAGTTCACTCGCTATATGCCCTATCCATTCAGGACGTGGACGTTTAAGTCTCTCCACAACTTCCTATTCCTTGTAAGCCTTTTTGTCAAACCTCTGCACCGCTGTTCTGCCATCCATTTACACACACTTATCAAGTAGGTGGCCTTGTTGCCTTCACTTGTCCATTTAACCCAGTGCTTCTCAACCTTAACCAATCACACACCTTTTGAGGCAATGGCAAATGAAAATATCACAGCACACTTAGTTAAATTTTTAAAGTCTATGTAAAATGTATTTAAATGGTATGATATAAAACCACAGATTTAAAATAAATTATATACACACAAATATGAACTTTATTTCATTGTTTCTATTCAACTATTTGTGCAGCTTATTTAGTGTGAAACCTGCGCCTGGTGTTTTTTTTTTTTTTTTTTTTTTGTGATTTTGTTCAACATTTCACAGCACACTTAAAAGGATCACATGACACACTAGTGTGCATGACACAGCACAGTGGTTGAGGAAAATCACTACTACAACCCTTGATATTTCCTATATCTTTAGTTAGACATAATGAGACATTTGGTAGGAGAAGGGTCAAGTCCCTCACGCTTAAATTGATGCTTTAAATCTTCTGCTCGGTGTCTTTCCTTTCAGCAAGTGCAAGGCATTCCATATGAAAAAAAAGAAAAAAAAAAAAAGATTTTTCTTTGTGCTATTTTAAAACACCCATTTTTGTTGTTTAAGAAGAAGATGCTTTGCAGGATAGAAGGGAAATATACCTGAGTGTCATTCAGATATATTTTCTCCAAGGCCTTTCTTTGAGATCAACTTTTCTCTTTGTTGTTGCTGTTGGGTGAGATCATAAGAAATGGGGAGGAAGATCTTGATCATGTATACGCACAAAAAAAAAAAAAAAAAAAAATCAAAGGACACATTGCAAGGAAACGGCAGGTCAAAGGCCCTCCCCTAAAAAGGTATTCTTTCTTCTTTCGATCTCTCATACACATCAATATTATTATGTCAATAGTCTTTTCTTTCTCGTTTTCTCAACTACTTTTACTTTCATACTTATATATATATATATATATATATATATATATATATATATATATATATGTTTAATGCTTACTCTTTTCTTCTTAATCAATAGTAATAAAAAGGGGAAGACAAAAGACAAAATTTTTCTCTTGTTGCATTTTTATTCATAGTAATTTTAAAAAGAATGCATCATCCTTTTCTTTCTTTTAACCATGATTTTTAAATAACACCAAAATCTGCATATTCTTTCTCACTCTCACTCTCTCCTCTGCCTTCTCTTTTTCCTTTCTCTCTCATTGTCTCCATCTACTTCTTTCTTTCTTTTGCCTACCTTATATATTACTGTCTCTCTCTTTCTTTCTCTCTCTTTCCCCACTCCATCTATCTCTTTCTATTTTTCTTTCCTCACTTTTCTGGCCAATACCTTATCTATTGCAATCAAAGAAACCAAAATATTTTTTTATTCTTTCTGTATAGGATGCTGTCTCAGATTATTATTTTTTTTTTCTGCACTTCTCATCATTTGTTGGGTGGGGTACAGAAAAAAAAAATTATCTTTCTCAACTATCATCCCCACCTCTCGCTCACTCTCACTCTTCCCACTTTCTCTCTCTCTCTCTCTCTCTCTCTCTCTCTCTCTCTCTCTCTCTCTCTCTCATTATCAAAGGTTGAACAAAAAATCTAAAAATATTTTTTCCACATTTTCTCTGTTTTCCCCCTCAAAGCCAGATTACAAAAAAAATATTCCTCCACTTTTTACCAGTCTCTTCATATTAATGGCAGAAGAATAAAAAAAAACATTAAAACACCCACATACACATTTTCTCTCTCTTCATCAATAATGTAGAGATTGACAGTTCAGAAAAAAAAACATCTGAATACTTTGACTGTGCTCAGCAGTAAACACACACACACATACCAACACACACATACACATATATACAAGTATACACACACACACACATATTTATATATATATATATATATATATATATATATATATATATAGATGCACACCTATATACTATATACATACACATACACGCACGCATACAGTCATTCAAGTGATACACACTTGGGCAATCATGTCTTGAAAGAGACATGACTGACTCAGCAGAAGATTATCCCACAGTAGGTTGCCGTTACTTTCTGCAGTAGACTGGTTGCCAAGGCTATAGAACCCAATCTGTCCTGTTATTTAACCGATAACTGGAATGAAAAGATGGATTAATATCTTTCCCAAGGGTATTTGTGTATAAATGAATGCAAGAAATTCAACTGGAAATCGAACTCAGCTTCATGATTTCTCATTCAGAGCTGATATCAACTGCACAACAATGCATACACATATATGTAAATGACCTGCTACTACTTGTTTCCAAGCACACCAGTCTGTCATGGTGCCTAGTCAAACCCTATTACAGATACCTGTTTAATCTACTGAGCACACCAGTGATTTATACTACCTTAGTTACAATTTTCAGGAGAAAGCTCACAATACAACATGTTCAATTTTTTTAGCAAATCCAGGAGATCTCAAACTCTCAGTCAGGATAATTTGATACTTTATGCTAGCATAACCATTGATGGCTTACCAACAGTTCTGTCTACCCAATTTCACTCAAAAACTTGTCAACCTCTGGTATGGTTCTTAAGCACTTTCTAAAGGTCGAAGACTGCATCCCAATGAATAAACCAATCGTAGTGAGATTCAAACCCAAATCTTATGGTCAAAAAGCAAATGTTCAAACCACTCAGCCACATGCCCATATATATATATATATATATATATATATATTGAGTGTGAGGGATAAATTGTCATCTAAATTATGCAAAAATGAAAATAACACTGACATCTCATTTTAACAGATCAGTCAGTTAAGTGCCATACGTGATACATGCTTCTGACTGAGCAGAAGATTATCCCGCAGTAGGTTGCCATTGCTTTCTGCAGTAGACTGGTTGCCATCCAAGGCTAGAGAACCCAATCTGTCCTGTTATTTCACCCATAACTGGAGGGAAGAGACAGATTAATACCTTTCCCAAGGGTATTTGTGTGTAAGTGAATGCAAGGAATTTGACTGGAATTTGAACTCGGCTCCCCGATTTGTCGTTCCGAGCCTACATCCATTGCACCACAATGCACATCCCTTTAACAGATATATTTGCCAAAATTACACAAAGATATCTTGAAATGCTAAATAGTAAAATTATTCAATAAAATCAATATTGACTTCAAACACGTCCTCCCGATGACTTCGGAATCTTCTGTAACTCTTCTGAACTCTCATAAGTTGGAAAATGCTACCATAATCCTTGCTTTTTGAGAGCAAAGCACTCAACCTTATCTGCTGTGGCTGAGGACCTCAAATTGATTGAATAGAGGAGAGATCAAGGGTTTGCTGTTGTTTAGCATACTTCAGCTGGATAGCAAGTAGAATTTGGAACCAAACCTGTGAGATGCTATACCTCATTCTTTTTTTTTTTTAATCATATCACCCCAAGCAAGGTGAAAATGCCACTGATGTGCAGGGGCTATGTAAGAGTGAAAAGATTAGAAAAGAGAAAAACCGGAAACCACATCCTAAACAGGAAACAAGGGATGAGCCTTTTCACCTGTTCAATAGACGTGGGTGGAGTGTGAACCAGGCGATAGTTTAATCTATCTACTCCAATTGAAAAAAGCAAACAACAGCTTAGCATCATTTAGGATACGCTTATATTCATTATAAGCAGAGACTAAAAAGCGTTTATTCTAGTCAGACAATAAATGCTTTTATTAAAAACTATTATTACTAGTAAAGCCAGTAAAAGTGATTTCTGTGGGCAATGGTGGGTGAGCAGGTAGGAGAGATCTAAAGAGATGAATGAGGTGTAAGTGAGAATTTCCAGAAGACCTCAGAGGCACAGTCTTCAGCAGAGAGACTAAAAACTTTGTTCCAAAAACATCACAAAAGAAATTTCAGAACAAGTAAAAGTAAGATATTCTGCTGGTTGGAGATTCCTGGAAGGAGGGGAACTGGAAAGAGATATTAATAAAAACTACAGCATGATCAGAGTTGCCAAGACAGCAGAGCTGCATGGCATGGCAGGAGTCAAGGATAGAAGTAAAGCACAGATTTAGAAGGGAAGCATGTTCTTCAGGGTTGCTGGTGAAATCTACTACTTATGTGAGAGATTGAGTGTTTGAGAAGTTCAGGGTATAAACACCAGCTGGATCAGTGACAGAGTTATTCAGACACTTGGTATTATACCAAGTGGTTGAAAAACTGTTTTTCAGCCACTTGGGCATTAAAGTCACTGAAAAACAAACATACAAAGGTCATTCAATAAATAAGGTGAATTTTTTAGTATAAGGACTTCTAATACAGATAGAAGCTTTCCTTTTTTTTTTCAATTTTCAACGTAGTCTCCCATTTGTGTCACACACTTTTTCCATCTGTGCACAAGCTTCCATATTCCCTCAGTGTAAAAAACTTTGGACTGATGTCTCAGCCAATCGCACACAGCACTTTTGACTTCATCGTCACTTTCAAACTTTGTGCTTCTCGTTAACACTTTCAAGGGACCAAACAGGTGAAAGTCTGAAGGGACAAGGTCTGTGCAGTAAGGGGGATGAGGGAGCAGTTACCAGCCCAGCTCGTTTGGGCTGCTGTGTGAGGCCTTGCATTGTCTTGATGCAAGACGACTCCATCATGGACAATTTTGTGTGATGCCCCAACAGATAGGCTCAAAGTCCTTGCAATGTCATCCACTGTCACTCTTCTGTCAAACTGAATGAGGTCATTGACTGATTCGATCACCTCAGGAGACCTCACTTCTGTGGGCCTCCCAGGCCTATCTTCATCCTCAACACTGTCCTTCTTTAAACAATTTAGCCCACTTGCAGACATTTTTTTGGTTGAAACATGTGGTACCATACATAGTTAACATTCTCCTATGAATTTCAACTGGTTTGCACCCTTCAGCAACCAAAAACTTGATAACTGACCTCTGTTCAATCCTGGAGCATGCTTCTAAGTTGGCCAAAGTTTTTTTCAATCTGCAAAAAAAATTAAATCCCTTTGAAAAAGAAGTAAAGGAAAAAATTTTTTTAAAAAAGTAAGCTTCTACCTGTATTAGAAGTCTTTATACCGAAAAATTCACATTATTTCTTGAATGACCCTCATATTAGTAAATGAATGAGAGGAAATATTATCTGAAATACTATCTAGCACGGAACAGTCGGGAAAGGAAGGGGAGCAGTAGAGAAAGAAAAGATAGCTGAGTTTAGTAGAGAGAGACAGAGACACATTTAAGAGTGAACTGGTGATTCAAGAGAAATCACCTGAGCCAAAGAGAGAAATTTGCAAACATAAACTCCTCGGCTATGCAAGTGGACATTAGAGTTCTTCATACCAAATGTCATAATCTAGCAGACAGTTGTATTTAAAACATATTCTTCATTTTTATTTTTATTTTACTTTAAACAGTGTATATTATATATATTGTCTATTGACCTGTGCATTCAAGAAATCTTAAAAGAAAATGTGTTCTCCAACAGGGATCAAACCTATGTTTCCCTTTGTGGTTTACCTTGACTTTCACAGTCTGAAGAAGATCTACGAGCATTCTTAAATTTAAACATTTTGAAAACCTCATAATATTTTTACTTCTGTTTATAAA
Source organism: Ascarosepion bandense (assembly GCA_037127315.1). NCBI lineage: Eukaryota > Metazoa > Mollusca > Cephalopoda > Sepiida > Sepiidae > Ascarosepion > Ascarosepion bandense. The sequence goes on along the minus strand of JBBBDQ010001374.1, from coordinate 349,977 downwards.
TACTTGTTCCACTACATTTACCTGATAAAGTCCATCTGAGGACAAAACATATTGGTAAAGAAAAGTTTTCATTTTTATCTTTATTCATATTGTCTTTTTACAGCTATATTTTATTTATAACTGAATTTCTACACACACACACGCACACACACACACACACACACACACACACACACACACACACACACACACACACATATACAGGGTGTCCATAAAGTCCGTGTGCACTTTAAAAAATTTATAACTTTGTATTTGTGATAGAAATGATCTGTAAAAAAATGTTATAAAGTTTAATGTACCTAGTTTTAAGTATAGTTATTGATACTAATGTGATTTCAGGCATTACTGTAAATCAGTTGGCAAATGTTTTCCATGAACTGCAAAATTGTATTACCCTTTGTATTGCTAATGATGGGGGACATGTAGAAACTTAAATAAAATTTTTTTAAAAATCTTTAAAAATATAGATTTACTTCTTTCTAATCCTTTTTACAAATTATTTCTATTGCAAATACAAATAAAGTTATAAATTCTTAAAAGTGCACCCAAACTTTATGGACACCCTGTATATATATATATATATATATATATATAGTCATCCGCAGACAGATCTGTTTCACTGTATCACAGCTCGTCAGTATGGTTAGACTCCAATTGCTTTTTAATTCAGGATTGAAACCCGACCAAACTGGCGTCAGTCGGTGATTCTACCTCTATATATATAATCATCTGCAGACAGATCTGTTTCACTGTATCACAGCTCATCAGTACGGTTAGACAGCCAATTATTATTTTTTACCCAGGTTTGAAACCTGACCGTATTGGCATCAGTCAGCAATTCTACCTCTGAGCTACGGCGGGCGCTCGGTAGAAGGAGGCAGACTTTTAGCATGTATATTATCATTATACATGCCCAATAGCTGAGAGTGTTCTAATTCATTGCTGAATTATATATATATATATATATATATATATATATATATATATATACTGAATAATTGTAGGTCAGGTTTTAATTACACCAGTAGACAGTTGTATTAGAAAGTGCTCCATATATTTTTAAAAGAAAATGAATATTAAACACATAGAGCATTTAAATGTTTAGGAAGAGAAGATCAGCCAGTGATATACATATATATATTTATTTATTTAGGTCGGGAAGATCAGCCAGTTAAGCTACCATGGTTTCGATCTTTTTGGTTTTGTCAGGTGCTTTGTATTATGCAATACGATATGTAATATATAATACAAATTGTGTGATGAAACCAAAAAGGTCAAAACCATGGTAGCTTAACTGGCTGATCTTCCCTACCTAAATATCTATCTATCTATCTATCTATCTATATATATATATATATATATAAGAGGAAAAGTGCAAGAAGCTGTGAATGTTTTGTTTAAAGTGAAGATTTATTGTTGCTATTATTATAATTATTACTTGCTTTTTGTATGATGTATTAAAGTGCTCATAATGGTATTTGTGTCTAAAGTTGACTCTCTTCAGGCAAATAAACTTGTCACTTCATGTCGAGATCTGTTTGCTTTTTTGATAGCCAAGGTATTGTGTATAAATAGATAAGTCAAGTGGTAAGTACGGCAGAAAGTTCATGTGTGTGTGCCTGTTTTTTGTTTTTTTCACACTCGCACATTAAGTTTCTTCTGTCACCTTCCTTGACTGTAAATGTTTTTTCACTGACTTGCAAAATTTGATTTTGTCATTATATTTCATAATTGTTTTCAGTGATTTTGATTCAACTCTACGGGTCATCTAGTTCTTTTTTTTTGTTTGTTTTTGGGATACTATTTGAATTTAGTGTGTGTGTGTGTTTTTTTTTTTGCATTTGAATTTTGTGTGTCTCATATATATATATCCTACTACTCCAAATGTTATTTTTGTAGATGCACATGCTTAAGTAGACACTGTGTTTTTTAAACAGTGTGGACTACATCAACTGGATTGCATATTCAAGAGACTCAGTAGAGAAAATGTTCTCTTTCTCTTTTTTAATAAGTCACTCAAATGTTTAAGTCACTAAATTCAATTCACACTGTTTGAAAAAAACAGGATGTCTACTCAAACAAGGGTCTCCACAAAACCAACATTTTGAATCATAGGAATAATACTGGATAAAAAATCCATTGATTTCTTAGAATAAATATATATATATACATATATGTATATTATAATATATTATAAATGACAAGGCAAGTCTATGAGGAGAGAGTGTGATACATGTGTGGCCAATGTAAGAATTCAATGTTTGTTGATTATTAGTGTTGGAGATACAATCTCACAAAGGACATCAGAATTCATAAACAACATTATTTTTGCACGGCATACATTTTTAAGTAAAGGAATTAAATGAATTATTTCTAAGAATTAGATTAGTTTTAAATATTTTACACACACACACACACACACACACACACACACACACACACACACACACATACATACATACACATATATACATACTTATATATCTATATATATATATATACACACACACACATCTATCTAAACTTATTTATAAATGGAATTTTGTCTGTGTGTGTGTGTGTGTCTGTGTGTGTGTGTATCCGTTACCTATAGCCTCTTAAACAGCTGAACCAATTTCCTTGAAAATTTGCACAATTGTACTATAAGCATCTGCGAGTGTTCTTAGCTAGGTTTTGTGTCGAGGTACACTCAATAAATATCGAAAATTGATGATCGAAAAAATTGGGTGATAGAAAGAGTGGTCCAATTTTAATCAAATTTGATACACTCATAGGCAAAGACATAAGAAACAATATTCAGAATTTTCAAGGTTGCAGTTCTTACAATAGTGCAGAAAATCGATAATATATATATATAAAAGGCAAGATAACGGGTCTGATCAAAATCAGTTTTTCAGCCCTTTTATTTTAGTTTTTGCTTCGGGTTTGGCTCTAAGTAGATATAATTATAGTTCTTAGCCTCAGCCATGATACCATTTACTAAGAGGACTTATTTAGCCTTCAAAATTCAGTTTACAACGAAAAAAGCTTATTTGATATCAATACCAGGAAATCAAAATTTGACTTACATCCATCCATTTTTCTTTCAGTCTACGGTTTTGCTTTAACTGGAAACAACTATTGCTTTTTAGTCTTTCGTGCTAACGTCCAAAGAGTGTGAGCTCCAGGACCATTGATTAGTTTTAAAGCTTTCATTACACCCGAGCAACGCCGGGCTATACTGCTAGTATATATATATATATATATATATATATATATATATAGTTAGTTAATTACTTAGTTTTTAGTCATAATTAAATTAGACCAGAACACAGTTGTATTAAAAAGTGTTCAATACATTTATATTGTAGAACTTCTGAATATTTTTTATTTCGAAATGAGTTATTTCCGCAACCTAGGTTTCAAACTTTTGGTATCTTCAAGTGATTTACAATATGCGATTTTTCCATTTTCAAATGCATGAACAGTGATTTTTTATGAATGATCAGTTAGAATTTTCAAATGACCAAAAAGTTTTCAAAATTATGGAGAAGTTATTTAAGGATCTTACAACACTTTCATCCATGTTTGTATGATCCTAGTATGTATTTATAGATACGATTTCATCTGGACATAATTTCTGATCTTTCATTTAGTAATTTTTTTCTCTGTTCTGGGAACAACATAATGGCTAAATTTTCCTCCTGGCATAATCTGCATTCATCACCACCATTGTTTGGTTTGGCTATTTTTACTATGCTCTAAGTTATATCAAGGTCTTTTTCATTTTTCAATTTCAATTTCCACATGGGGATAGCCAGTTTATATATATATATATATATATATATCAGAGTACAATTAAACAACATTTCTCAGAAAAACATAACCATGTAGGTAATATCAGACAGATTTTAGTCAACAATACAATAATCCTCACTCATACACACAGTAAAAAGAACCTTCAGATATTGGAGGCCATCTACATTAAATCCAAACAATAAAATCATGTTTAAATCTGGTCATAACACATTACATTGCATTTGAATATATGGTTCTGTTGTCATATCACGTGATAGCGTGATGTGACGTCATAGAACCGCATTGCAATTTTGCGAACTGCGTTTGTTATTTTTGGTAACTATTACCGTTGCTTAGCAGAGTTTTATGTCAACACAAGATAAAAACGTCGCTGATGGTGGATGTTATTGTGTTACCGTCCTTATAACCTCTCTGAATATGGCTCATGTGAGCCGAAAGCTTAGAACCAACTTAATAAAAAAATTATCCAAATGTTGGAGAATTTTTGTCTTTATTTTCAACTGAAATTAAAGCCAAAATATGATGTTTAGAATGGCTTATGATTAAACATAATAGACATCCATTGTCTCTTATATTTAACAGTATATGTTTAGAAAATATATATATATGTATATATATATATGTCCCTGGAGATTGGCAAATTGGCTTGGAATATTAGAGGACAAGGTGATAAGATTAAAGTATATAAATTTGGCAGTGATAGATATGTGTCTGTAAATAATGTGCATGCGTACATTTGAGAGAGAGAAAGAGAAACATTGAAGACCTATGAGAGAAAATATGGGACAGAGAGAAAGAAACAAAGAATACAATGTATAAATGTTCAAAGTTAATGAAGTTATAAGTCTATAATGAAGAGAAAGAGAGAAAGATAGAAAGGATATGTAGATGTAAAAAGGAGAAAGAATCTATGTACATAAGTTGTATATGTATGTAAAGAGAAAGGAAGGGCACCCAGTGAGGATCAAACTCACTACTCAGTTGTAATAGGTTCTATCGAGACAAACCTGCTAACCAGTACACCACATCAAGGTACCCTAAAGTATAGAGAGAGAATGTAAACAAGAAAGACTGAAAATTCATTGTGCATATTAAGCTTATAGTGGGTTATCCGTTCTAGTGAAACGTAGTTGTGTGTTGAAACAGATTAACTGAATTTGGCCTTGTTAGTAGATAGCCCACTATAAGTTATAAAAGGTGTTATAAAACAAGAAAATCAAATTGAGTATAGAAACAACATTTATATATACACTAATATCAGTTAAGGTTATTTTACAAATAAAGTAATGTCTTTAGGATGGGTTCAAAGGACGTTAAAATGTTCATAGCAATAAATGCTGAAAAGAGAGTTTGTGCATCTGTATGTGTGAGCCTTTGTCAGTTAGGAATGTCTTTGATGTCTCCACTCTGTTGGTCGTGTAAGTAGCTCAGGGGAAAGCGAAGAAGAAGGTGAGAGAGAAAAGAGAGGTAAGCATAGTATGATCGCTTGATGAGGTCAAGGAATGTGCTAATTATGCTCGTACTTTCTCAACTGGCGATGTGTCCTGTGTTGGCTTTTTATTTGATCTTTGTGGGTCACGACAAGTCATTTGGGAATTCACACTCATATTTAATTCTAAGCTTCCCATTGGATGATAAATAAAATTCGCATAGGCTTGCGAAAAGGAATTTGATATTTATTAATTTTTGGTTTTCTGCTGGAACATATGCCGGGTGTGCAAAGACCAGTTTTGGTCATTTGCTTTCTGAACCTCCGAGGACAAACATCTGGTCCCTCGCTTTGCTCGGTATCACCACAAGCTAATATAAAATAGATAGGTAGAAAGCCACAAGAGAAAAAGAGAGAGGAAAAGAAGGATAGAGAGTGAATGTAAGAGAGAGATAAAGAGAGACTGAAACATCCTTAGAGAGAGACTGAAAATTGCTCTCTACTGTCTAAGCTAACATCTAATATAAAATAGAGAGAAAGCAACAAGAGAAAAATACAGAAGAAAAAAGGGAGAAAAAGAAGGATAGAGAGTGAATGTAAAAGAAATATGAGGAGAGACTGAAACTTCCTTAGAGAGAGACAGAAAATTCCTTTGTACTGGTTAAACTAATGTCTAATTCTAAATCGATAGATAGAAAGCAACATGAGAGATAGACAGGAGAAAAAGAAAGAAAGAAGAATAAAGTATATAGAGAGGAGATTTTCTAAGCACTGCTTAGATATGGCACAAGCTAAAAGTAAGAGGTACCTAGTGAGAATCAAACTCACTACTCAATTGTAATAGTTACTGCTTAGATGTGGCACAAGGCCAAAAGAATGGGATACCCAGTAAGGAGCAAACTCACTACTCAATTGTAATAGTTACTGCTTAGATGTGGCACAAGGCCAAAAGAATGGGATACCCAGTAAGGAGCAAACTCACTACTCAGTTGTAATAGTTACTGCTTAGATGTGGCACAAGGCCAAAAGAATGGGATACCCAGTAAGGAGCAAACTCACTACTCAATTGTAATAGTTACTGCTTAGATGTGGCACAAGGCCAAAAGAATGGGATACCCAGTAAGGAGCAAACTCACTACTCAGTTGTAATAGGTTCTAGCAAGACAAGCTTGTTAATCATTACACAACGTCAAGGCAACCTAGCTGCTGTGTGAGAGATGTGTACTTAAGTAAAATATTGGGCATGTTTGTATAATTGAAAGTTTGTGTGGATATTTTTTTAATCAGTTTCAACCCAAGCAAGGTTGTAAAGCCACTAAGATGCTTTACTGGGTTTCAAAGAATTAGAAATCAAAAAATTTACAAAAGAGCAAGAACAATTTGAAAGTAATTGAAATAGAATTAAAATTTTTGAAGATAAAAGTTGGCTGGAAAGCAGAGAGCTGGAAGAGAGTTCTACAAGCAACAAATGCCAGAAAAGAAGCTGTTATTATATAACTTACAGTTATGTCGAGCCAATTCAACTGTAAACTGGTGAGACCTCATTTCCAGTATAGTCAGTTAAGTGCTATACATGATACACACTTGGGTGATCATGTCTCTTTTGATCCATGACTGTCTAGGCAGAAGATTTTCCCACTTGAGATTGCCAATTTTTTGTGGTAAACTGGTCGCCAACCAAGGCTACAGAACTCTGTCCTGCTATTAAACCTATAGCTGGAGTGAGAAGAGATGGATTAATACTTTTCCAAATGTATTTGCGTGTAAGTGACTGCAACAAATTCAACTAAAATTCAAACTCGGCTTTCTGATTACTTGTTTCAAGCCAATATTTACTGCACCACAATACACATCCATTTCTCTAGTCAGTTAAGTGCCATATGTGATACATGCTTTGGGCGATCATGTCTCGAAAGAAACATGACTGACTGGGCAGAAGATTATCCCGCAGTAGGTTGTCATTGCTTTCTGTGGTAGACTGGTTGCCAGCCAAGGCTATAAAAACCAATCTGTTCTCTTATTTAACCCATAACTGAAGGAAAGAGATAGAATAATACCTTTCCCAAGGGTATTTGTGCACAAGTGAATGCAAGGAATTCAACTGGAATTTGAACTCGGCTCCCTGATTTGTTGTTTTGAATCGATATCCACTGCACCACAGTACTGTGCTTAAATTCAAAAAGTCTAGGTACTTTGGTGAAGATTTCATCTTAATAATTGCCATGAAAGTAATCATAGAAGAGGCAAGAGAGGCAACTTTTCAGTGGTGGGAAAGTGACTGAAGCTGAGCAACCAGATCAGGACCAATAATATTGCTGATTCTTTTTTTAATTTTATCAAGGATCTCTAGATGTATAGCAGGAGCACTAGACCATATGTAGCAGCAATATTCTAAGCATGGATGAATGGTAATTGTAAATATGCAAGATAGATTTAATGGAAAAAAAATGCATGCGAAATGCATAAAAAAAATATATATATAATTTGTGTATTTAGGCAGCAAATTTATTTTTAGACATGTCAGATTAAATAAATTGCAAATGTTGTGTCTGCTCATTTTTAATAGAATACGTTCATACTCACAGATAATCTTTTGCATATTATAATTGAAAGATGTCAGAAATGAGCTGTAACATGTGCATGACCATGACATTACAATGTAAAAAAAGTTCCATTTTGGATAATTTTCGCATTTTAATGAATGCTAAGCAATTTGTCAATCATTATATTTGAAGCAATAAAAACAATTTATAGTAATTTTTAGCAACACAGTTTTGCAGCTATTTTTTATTAACACAAATCACACCCTTGAAGATAATCTCGGAAGGTGATTGAAAGTACTTGAGAACATTGAGAAATGAATGATAATAACATCTGTCAACATAACAGCTCATTTCTGACATCTTTCAATTATAATACACGAAAGATTATCTGTGAGTACGAACGGATTTTATTAAAAATAAGCAGACACAATGTTTGCAATTTATTTAATCTGATATATATATATATATATATATATATATATATATATATATATAAGTCAAAAGAGATAAATAAGGAAAAAGAAGAGGTGAGTTGGTTGGTTGTTTTTGTTTTGTAGTATATTAATATTTAATGCCAAAATACATCCTGAATTGGAACTCGGATCTAAAATTAACAATACATGACATCATCTGCACATCCATGTTTACAGCACCTGGTATTTACAAACAGTCGTTCATCTAGATACTGACCATAAGCTCCTATTTCATTTAAAGATGAGTATGTGCGTTGTGGTACAGTGGATATCGGCTCGGAACGAGAAATCGGGGAGCCGAGTTCGAATTCCAGTTGAATCCATTGCATTCACTTACGCACAAATACCCTTGGGAAAGGTATTAATCCGTCTCTTCCCTCCAGTTATGGGCTAAATAGCAGGACAGATTGGGTTCTATAGCCTTGGTCGGCAACCGGTCTACCGCAGAAAGCAATGGCAACCTACTGCGGGATAATCTTCTGCCCAGTCAGTCATGTCTCGAAAAAGGCATGATCGCCCAAGCGTGTTTCATGTATGGCACTTAACTGACAAAATTGTCAATAATTATTTATATTATTCACATCTTGACAGGATGTATCAGCCCAATACTCTCTGGCCATTATCAGGTATCTGTTGCCTGACCAATATGGGATATATGTTGATTATTTTTATAAATAGCAGCCCAGGACAAAATAAGATATAATTCCATGGCCCACTTTAGAGTTTGATTATCATTTCTCAGTTGTGTCTTTGTCTTCAGGCAGAGTGTAACTTAACAGTAGCTCTGTCTGCAGACAGAGATGTAACTAGGGGAAAATAAAAACTATGAGGTGCCTGCTCCTGGGGAACAGCTGCCGATGGTTGCACCCCACCCTCATTGCACTAGAGAGGGGTGATCAGTGCTGTCAATAGTTGCAGGAGGTGAGTAATTTTTGTACCAAGTGTATGCACTTAGGTTCTGCATGTTAAACTTCTCCTTGTGTCACATCTCATTTCAGTAGGGAGTCTGAGGTAAACAATATTAATCAACAGATCTTGCATATCAGTTAAATATTAATCAACAAATATTGTATATCAGTCAAATAATAGACGATGATTTGAAAGTGGGTTCTCTTTGTAATATAGATACAATACCAAATTGATACCTAACTTTTGCAGAATTATTGGATTTAGTTGTTTTGTGCATAGACCTTTTTCTTTTAAATAAAGAACAAATGGATATTCGTAATTATTGACAAAATATTTGCATTAATCAATAAAAGTATGTATCTGTTTATTCTTTATTGAAATTAACTTCAAATGTTTGTGCCTGAGGATAATCCATTTTAAAGAATGCTAATAATTAAAAATGTCAATAAAAACGGTTTAAAAATTCAGAAAATTAAAAATATATTCAGATATCAATATTATTACACTTTCAAACTTGCTAATAACAACTGTGTTCAATGACTCAGCTCAAACAGTGGTTAACTGGAGCAGGAAATGGCTTGTAAATTTTGAAACCTCCAAAACAAAACTGCTTTCCTTTAACCATCATAGAGAAACTTTCCTGCCAGTCATCAGTATGGCTGATGCAAGTCTTCTTGAGAGCAACACACTGCACATTCTTGGCCTTACTTCTTCAACTGACCTAAAGTGCAACAAATATATCGAATCTGAAGCTGCATCTACACCTGTTCGAAAAAGTCTGGGTCTCTGTTGGGTTAGAACATTTTTCTAGTCAGAATTCATCTTGCACATTTATAAATCTACCATTTTTCCAGGCATTGAATACTGTTGCCATATCTTGCTGCTATCGATCTTGAGATTCTGGACAAAATCCAAATAAGGATCTGCAATGTAATCAATCCTGACTTGGCATCTTGACTTTAGTCACTTTCTCACTGACATGATATGGCTTCCCTCTGTCTTTTCTACAAATATTTTCATAGCAACTGCTTTGACGAGCTTTTTTTCCTGATGCTTCATCCGCATGAATCTGAGGATGTTACTAGACTAACATTTAGGTCCCACCCTTTTATCATTAAAATAGTTAAATACAACCCTAACTTCTACTTGAACAGTTTCTTTTATCACACTTCCTTCCTATGGAACTCTCTTCTGTTTACTTGCTTCCCTGATAGCTACAATCTCCAAAAATTTAAATGCAATGTCAATTGCCACCTTCTATCTTCTTGAATTCTTCATCTTTTATCATTTCTTCAATACCCACTGTACCCAGTTTTTTCTCTTGCTGTTACTCCCTGGGCACTAGTGGTAGTTCTGCCTTGCTTGGGGGTAAAATGAATAAAGAGAAAATGACTTTTAAAAAGTCATAGACTGATTTTACATTCAATCAATATTATAAACAGGATCCCCACCTTCTAAAATTATTAAAAATCAATATTTTTCAATTCTGAAAACTGTCACAGCCTAAGAAAACTTTAAAGAATGCTAAGAATGAAAAATTATTTTCTGACAAATTGTCATGGTACCCTTCTATGAGGAATGAACTCTTCTTCTTGATATATATAAATTATCTGCGTAACTCTAGAGAGCAGTTATGAGCAGTCAAGTACAGCAGTTAACAAGAGCAGTTAACAACAGCTACTAGTCAGGCAGCATAATAACACCTTTTGGACTTACTTATTTCTATATTACTATTTATTAATACTTCCTTTGAATATCTTGTTTCTTGTTATACTAATACACTGTTTTGAACCTACCTTCTTGTTCCGTGTCTTACTTCCGGCACAACCCTGTCACTACAACTCCACAACAGATTGGTGACAAAGATCTACAACACAAGTTTTCCCTACTTTTTTTTAGAAGTTGACCAATCTATTTATGTAGCCCTTCCCCCAAATAGTAGGTTTAATTGTACTGATAAATATGCATTGCAATGAAGTTATAGTATTGAAATAAGGTCAGTTTTATGATTGTTAGATAATCTATCTGTTTATTGCTACCCGAAGGTCTGTTTCATAAATTATTGATATGATTGAAACACTTTTGAGCAGAGCTTAATTGTAGAACATCTGAATGGAGGCAATGAAATAAGCCGTTTCATCAAACCTCTTGAGCTGAGATCAGTTCACAAAATGATGACAGATGCACACAAGGTCTATAAAATATTCATCTTGTGACAAAGGTCAGGATCATTTGTCTGATCAATGGCAAGGTAAAAAAACTCTTGGGATTTTGTAAGTCCCCTGGCAAATAAAACAGTAAAAAAAAACAAAAAAAAACTACGAGCAATAGACAGAAGAAGATACATCCCAAATAAGTAACAGGAAAAAGAAAAAATGTTTATTTTTTTTCTCAATGTCTTCAATATGGCAGTGAATGCTGGACAATATCATTGAAGATGAAGGAAAAATTTGAAGTAACTGAAATGTGTTCTACAGAAGGATGCTGCGAATATCATGGATCAAGCATGTGAGCAATGATGAAGTTTTGGAAAGGATGGAAACCAAAAGGAAATTAATACTGAGCATCAGGAAAAGACAGCTAAAATTCCTGGGACATGCAGTGAGGAAGGAGGGCTTGGAGAAGCTGATACCAACAGGCCAAATAAAGCAAAGAGACAGGGAAAAACAACGGATAACATATTTGAAGGACCTAATCAAGTGGATGATGAAACAAGGGTTGCATGGTTTAACAGGAGAAGGCGTGCAAAGAGCCATCAGAGATAGGGAGATGTGGAAGGCCATGATCGCCTATGTCCTGAAGGAACGGGGCACATAGAAGAAGAAGAATTTTAACAATTATTATATATATAAAAAATAGTTTATTATATATTTTTATTGACTGGCAGCTTATCCAAAAATAAATTACATTCTGTTGGTGTGCCTTCTCAGACTAACATCTTTAGCTGACATGAAGTGAAAAAATTATATTGAATAAATAGCTAGGCCTGCTGCTAGGCAAATTGATTCACAACGTTGTTCTAGACTCACCAGAATCTATCTTAAATATTTATCAGTCTACTATCAACTCGGAATGGGAAATTGGTAGAGCTGATTTCGAATTCCAGTTGAATTTTTTATATTCACTTGCATGCAAATACCCTTCGGAAAGGTATTAATCCATCTCTTCTTCCTCCAGCTTTGGGTTAAATAGCAGGATAGCTGGGTTCTATAGCCTTGACTGGCAGCCAATCTACCACAGAAAGAAATGTCAACTGACTACAAGAAAATTTTCTGTTTAGTCAGTAATGGATCAAAAGAGACATGATCGCCCAAGTATCCCATATGGCACTTAACTGACTGACGGATTCATCCGTGTTTTGAATATTGATGCCACACATATTGTCTGATGCTTCTGCTATAAATTTAGAGATTCTTAATAAAATCCAAAGAAGAAGCTGCAATGTTATCAGTCCTAACAGAAGATAACACTGTATTTAAAATTTTGGCAATCAAACTTAGCTGGAAAGAGAGAAGAGAGTTCTACAAGTGTGATTGAAGAAACTGTTAACATAGAACTTATGGTTACATCTTACAATTTCAACTGTAAAATGATGAGATCTCACCACCAATCTAGTACTGCACTTCATAAAATCTAAGTACCACAGAGGAACATTCATCAGAACCATTACCATGAAAGTATTTTTAGAAAAGCTACAGGTAATCTGCATTACAGTGATGGGAAAGTGAATGAAGCTGAGTTGCCAGATCAGGACCTATAACATCACAGATTCCTCTTAGAACTTTAATAAGAATATTTAAATATATCGCAGAATTACTAGACCATATATGGTAGCAATATTCAAAGCAAAGAAGAAAGGTAGATTTGTAAATATGTAAGAAAGATTCAGCCAAGAAAAATTGACACAGAAAACCAACTTTCCTAGCAGCAGACCTAGAAATTGATTCAATATAATCTTTTCTTTCCACTTCATATCAGCATAAAACCCAAGAAGGTGAAATGAGTCACTCTCCTGGAGGTTAGCATCAGCCATGCTAATGGAAGGCAGAAATGGTGAAATTTTTGTTTCCTTGCTATTATTATCTGCTACAGATGAACCATCACTCATTCACTACAACTGGGTCAAGGACTTGTTCCGATTAGTGATTTTTTAAATTATTGATAGTTATATTAGAATACACTTAACCCAACAACTAACTGCTTCATTTTACCTTTAAAATACTTGAGATATCAACATATGTTGGTTAATAAATGACAAAGAAAAATTAATGAAGATTAATGAAATTAGTGAAATATAGATTACAATTAATTCTCTTGACATACATAGAATAATATTGAATGCATTACTAGGTCAACTTTTAAGAAAATTGGTTTACTGTGCCATGTGAGACAATTTTTCTCTCCAGAATCTATCTTCAGTCAGTTAAGTGTCATACATGATACACGCCTGGGCGATCATGTCTCAAAATAGACATGACTGACTGGGCAGAATATTTTCTAGGTTGCCATTACTGTTTGCAGTAGACTGGTTGCCAACCAAGGCTATAGAACCGAATCTGCCCTGCTATTTAACCCATAGCTGGGGAGAAGTGATGGATTTATACCTTTTCCATATGTGAATGCAATGAATTCAACTGGAATTTGAATGCAGCTCTCCAATTTCTTACTCCAAGCCGATATCTACTGCACAGCAATTCACATCCAGCTTACATATCTATAAATTTACTGTTCAACAATGCTTAGAATATTTCTGCTCCATATAATACAGTACCCTTACTATTTACCTTGAGATCCTTGATAAAATCCATAGAAGAATCAGCAATATTATTGGTTCTGATCTGGAGACTTGACTTTAATCAATTTCCCACTACCATAATGTTGCCTCTCTGTGTCTTTTCTATAAATACTTTCTTGGTAATTGTTCGAATGGCCTCTTCACTATGATACCTTGAGTTTTTCAACTGAAACAAAGTATTAAACTGTTGTCGAGATCTCATCAGTTTACAGATGAACTTGCTGGATGTAACATGTAACATATGCTAATAGTTTCTTTTCTGGGACTTTTCGCTTGTAGCATTCCCTTCAAGCTATCGAGCCAACTTTAATCTGCAAAAATTTAAATACAGTGTCAGTTGCTATTTACTGTCCTTCTGATTACTCTTTCCTTGTTCTGCTCATTATTAATTTTTCTGTTCCTAAATTTTCTACACCCTCTAACACTTTGAGTCTTAGTGGATTTTCTGTCTTGCATGGGGTGATAATGATTTAAAAAAAGACACAAAGAAGTTTATCACCACCATTTTGAAATTGAAGAGGTGGAATTTGAAAGTAAGCAGAAATTACTCTCATATAAATTAGTGCCTGATTACTGATTGAACCGGATTACTGATTGCCGGATCAGTGAGAGCTAACGTGTACAATTAGTTTTTGTGCTTACGTGCGCACGCATGTATGTGTTTGAGTGGAAATTTCAACCTTCTTTTCAAGTGTATGTAATTTCGTGCTCATGGGTTCATTATGCATATACTTTGTGTGTATGCTGATGTTTATACGAAAACAAGCTTGTATTTCTGAATTTATTTTCGTTTGTTGAACTTGTATTTATTAGTTTAAAAGTTTGCATTTGCTCATCCCCCCCTCCCCACAAAGACGTGTTGGCTTCTTTTTTTTGTTGGCTTCTTCCATGAAGTTACGCTCAAAGGGAGATAACAAAAGCTTGACTTACCCAACCATCACAGGGAAGTGCGTGTGTGCGCGCTTTTGCATGTTTATCGAGGCGGTCATCCTTTCTTCTCTCGTTTCCAATTTTTCTTTTTATTTCCTTTTCCACTTTTTTAAAAAAAATTTTCTTCATTTTTTTCTTTGCTATTTCCCTTGTTCTCTTCTTTTTCGTCTTCTACTCGAGATTTTGTTAATAAGCCAAGAATATTCATGCGTTCAACTTTAAATAACAAACAAATTGATTTGAAAATAACTTACCAAAGTTATGAATGAAAATCATTGATATGAGTGGAAAAAATCATTGATAATAACTTATGAATTAAAAATTGACAATAACTCACCAAAGAAAAAAACGTTTCCCATGCCATCAAATCACGCATCGGTTCTCGTTACGTTCTGTCAACAAATTAAAATAATAAAAAAAAAAGTTTTTCAAGCTTGATCAGTACCTAAGGGGATCTTTGTGATCACCGGGTCTTGTCAACAAAAGCAATACTTGCCTGGCCTCCCCACTAATGTTGGGTGTGATAAGATCATTTTAACGTAGGGAGCACCAGACAGACACATATGCATATGGAACAAGGACAAAAATTGTGGTTTTGCTCAGCCACTGCGACCATTGTTATGCTGGCATTGATTTTACCGATCCCACCTCTTTTGCAATCCAAAAGAAAGGCGCTATTGCAGGGTTAGAATCCCCAGGGCTGAGCAACCCACATCTATTGAACAGGTGAAGAGACTCATTCCTTGTTCCCTGTTTAGGATGTGGTTTCCGGCTTTCTCTTTTCCAATCTTTTTACTCTTTTCTTTTTTCTTTTTTTTTTTCAATTGGAGTAGGTAGACTAAACTATCGCCCGGTTCACACTCCACCCACGTCTATTGAACAGGTGAAGATGCTCATCCCTTGTTCCCTGTTTAGGATGTGGTTTCCGGCTTTCTCTTTTCCAATCTTTTCACTCTTACGTAGCCCCCTGCGCATCAGTGGCGTTACCACCGTGATCAGGTTGATATGATTTAAAAAAAAAAAAAGCTTCTTCCATCTAAAATGAGGAAAAATATAGCTCCACTTATAGCACAGGTGGGGGAGGGTGATAATCACACCTCAGTAAACAGTCATTGGCTAATTCCTGTGTCAAGTAAGTATTAAAAACAGTGATTCTCAATGTGAGCCCCTTTACTCAAAATTGAGAAATATTTTAAATGGAGACACCAGGAGCAGTGTAATCATTATTCAGTCAGTCAGTTAAGTGCCATTACTTTCTGCAGTAGACTGATTGCCAGCCAAGGCTAGAACCCAATCTGTCCTATTATTTAACTCATAACTGGAGGGAAGGTACAGATTAATACCTTTCTCAAGGGTATTTGTGCATAAGTGAATGCAGAAAATTCAACTGGAATTCGAACTCGGCTCCTCAATTTTTCGTTCCAAGCTGATATCTACTGCACCACAACGTGCATCCATTATTAAGGATTCATATTTTCTATAACACATTTGGCTTTACGTAAATAAAATGAATTTGCCATTACATGGAATTTCTATATGTGCGTATGTGGACCTGGCATGTTTTTGATACAAAAAATGGGCCAGAATGAAGAATGCTAAAATATGTTTTGGCTTTAAATTACCCCAAATGGTTGAGAAGCTTTAAAAAAAAAAATGAATTAATAAAAAAAAAACAACACAAAAGGAATGCAGGAAAATACACACATATTCAAAGAAGGATCTGCAATTTTATTGGTCTTGACCCAGCATCTTGGCTTCATTCATTTTCCCACCACCATAAAGTAGCTTCCTTTTAATATTTTCATGCTAATTGTTTTTATGAGCTTTCATTTTTGATACTATGACTTCATGAACTCACACTTTGGCAATTAGATATCGTCATTTTAATTTAGTGCTTAGTTTGTTAGATGTAACTGTAAGTTCTATTTTTAAAATTCTTGCTCTTGCACTTCTTGCTTTTTTTCAATTGGAGGAGATAGACTAAACTATCGCCCGGTTCACACTCCACCCTAATCTATTGAACAGGTTAAGAGGCTTGTCCCTTGTTCCCTGTTTAGGATGTGGTTTTTTTCTTATTCTCTCAAACCCATTAATCCCTTGTGTCTTAGTGACTTTATTGCCTTTCTTGCTCATGGAACTCTCTTCTAGTTTCTTCCTTTCCTGTCAACTAGGATCTTCAAAGATTTAGATGCAATGTCAATTGTTATTTTCTGTCTCTTTGAATAACATTTTTTCAGTTTCTTTCACACACAGTAATCCCTTGAATCTCAGTGGCTTCGTCACCTTGCTTGGTGTAAAATGATTAAAATATATAGTGTATACATATGTGTGTGTGTGTGTGTGTGTGTGTGTGTGTGTGTGTGTGTGTGTGTGTGTGTGCTCTCACTCAAAAAAAGAAACAGAAAAGAAAGAATTAAAAAGGAATAAAGGATATAGGAAAGCAAAAAGTCGAGTTTCGTTTTTATTATGTTATTGCAAAAGACAAAGAATCTGGTTGGATTTAATTTGAGTGACTTGACAACTCATTTTTTTTTAAGCTATAAAGATGAGACAGAAAATTGTCAACTGGGTTAGAAAAATGACTGGGGTAAAAAAAAAAGAAGTAATGAGGTATCTCAGTGCTTATATTTTTTAAATAATGAAAGAAAAAATGTTTTTCTTTTCTGTTGTTTTGATTTCTTTATTCATTAAGCCTTTGCTTTTTATTGAGTTAACATCTGAGTTTTTTTGTTAATAGGCACATGTCTGAGTTTTTTCTATTGTCTTTTTTTTTTCTTCTCTAAATCAAAATCACCCTGGAATTTCTGTAGTTCAGTTTTCTACAGGGATTTTAAAAATGAAAATAAATTGATCAACGTACAGATAATTGAATATTTTTCTCCATCAGGAAAAAAATAAATACACAAACACATACACACTCAAACTCACTAGCACACTCTCACAGCTATACACACTCATACACATGCTTGCATACTCTTGATAACACAAATAATACATACACATTCATATACACATATGCTCTCATTTACCCACACAGATACACTCACACATATACATTCACACACTTTCAGACACTCCTTCTCATACACTCACATACACTCACACTCATACTCATGAACACATGCATACTCATTCTCACATATGTATGCTTACATATACACACTCACTCTTAATGCACACATAAGCAAAATCACATATATACCCACATTCTCATAAACTCACATGCATGCAAACTCACACACTTTGTCATACAGCCATGCACATTCATTCAAAGACACACTCACAGGCACAAAACTATGCACACACACTTGCACATACATAAATGCACACTCACTAAATATACTCATATTCTCTCACACATGCATACTCATTCTTATATATGTACACTTGTATATATACACTGACTCTCTCAATGTATATGCAGACTCTCTCACACATACACAATCACATACATACACTCATTCCCATATATTCATATGCATGCCCAATCACTCACACTCTTTCACATACTCATACAAATTCATTTAAAAACACAAACACTCTAACTCACAATCACATACATAGATACACACAAACATTCTCATGCACTCACATGCATACATATTCACATTCACTAAAACACACACACACACACACACACACACACACTAAAGGCTTAAATAAAGAAAAAAATAAAGAAAAGGTGAGGGGATGAAAGTCGGAAGAAACAGGCTTGATTGAAAAAGAAAGATTAAAATACAATTAGAATAACTAATCAATTTTTTTTAGAAAATCTCATTTTGTAAAAAGAAATTGTAAGTGTGAAAAAAATAAACAAAAATTTAAAAACCTGAAGGAACCAAAACCTTAACAACATACCATGCTGCTGCCTTTCATTACATATACAACTAATATAGATCATTAGACAACATGTTTAATTTTTCTCTCTAAAGACAATCATCAGATGCAGGACAAACTTCCTCACAACTCAGCGTCTTTCTTAAGTGCTAATTATTCATTATCCAGTGTTAATTTTTCATTATTACTTGCATTTGATGTTGTTTCAAACGTTATTAAAGTGAATACTTCATATTTGAAATAGACGCCCAATTTTTATTTATTAAACTGTGTATTACACAGTCTATCATCTATCTGTTTGCATGCGCAGTTAAGTAAACTCAGTAAAGATGTTTCTCAACAAGAATTGAACCTGGATTCCCCTTTGTAGAAAAAGGCATCATTTGATCCAGTGTGTTTTTTTGCTGCTTGGCCACAAAGAACATCACAAGAAAGGTTTTATTTTCCCATTTTTTTTTTCCTGTATGCATTTGACTAAACAAATATTCGGTCTGATAAGATATAATGGCGAATTCTATTAACAACTTCTTTTTCTTCTCATCTTCTGATGATGATGATGATGTAAGATTTACAAAATGTGCAGCAACAACAACTGTACCTGTATTTCTTGTAAGGAAACTTTTGTTGTTGTTGTTTTTGTGGTTGTTGTTGTTGTTGTTGTTGTTAATGATGATTATGATGATGATGATGATGATTGTTATTCAATCAATACACTAGATTTTGTTTGCATTCACATAAAATACACTGAGCCTGTCAGATAATTTTACTCAATGCCCAGGCCTGTTTCCAGAGTGATTTAGGGGCAGGAGTCTTTAAGTCAGTGGGGTTGTAAGAATTTGTGCACTAAAATCAGTTCACATAATTTCACCTAAAGAGTAGGGCAAAAGAATCTCTAGGGGTTCAGATGCCCCTTTCAAAATGTGCTTGTCAATACTACCTGACATTGATTTACTTGGGTTAGACCTAAGTATTAAGAAACTTTATTGATAAACTATGGTTTGGTTACAAGAGTCTATCAGGTAATGTCAGAAAATTTTACCTGAGCCTAGTCATGCCAAACAAATTTTCAAGTTTTAGACATATTTCATGCTAAAAATATGCTTCATTTTTAGATTATTTTGAGCCTTTTTATACAAGAACTGATACACAAAGAACAAAAAACAAATCCAAAATGATCTCTCTAGCATTGGTTTATTTTGTTTTACCGCATATCAACCTCAGCGGTTTATTTAATGCTGACAAGATTTTTAGGATACGTGTGTATAAATAGAATATGTATTTTTTGACAGAACTCAGTTTGCAAATGAGGGTTCATTGATTTATTTTTGTAAAAAAGGTTTCGTTGAGAGTCATTGCTGGTAAATTAAAAAAAATATTGCTGGTAATATTTTTTTTCTTCAAAAATGTATTGTTGGCAATATCTTCTTTTTCTTCAAAAATTTATTGCTGGTAATATAATTTTTTCTTCAAAATTTATTGCTGGTAATATAATTCTTTCTTCAAAAATTTATTGCTAGTAATAATTTTTTTTCTTAAAAACTGTAATGCTGGTAATATTTTTTTCTTTTCAGAAATGTATTCAAAATGTTTTAACCCCAGTTTTGCGATTAACTATTTACCCAAGGCTGGGACCTTAACAGGTGCTACCACCTCATGTCAGGGTGTACCTAGAAACAACAGCAATTAAGAAGTGGTTTCACACTCCTCAAAACTCACAATCAGAGGCCTTGCTGCTAGATGTAGTTTATTGTCATATCCAGGACAGTCCCAAGCATTGACAGCAGAAGCAAAACAATCTACATATCGAAATTGACATACAACTGATGAAGGCCATAATGCACAACAGCCAAAATGTTGTAATAAAAACAACAAAGATAAGGATAACAGCCTGAATACAAATAATACAAATAAGAAAAAAATTTTTTTTTACTATTCAAAATTTGAACAGTTGTTTTAGCAACAATAAATTATAAATCTATATCTATATATCTGTTTATCTAATATATATATATATTTCTTATGTATTTATATATCTCTTTATCTCTCTTTCACTCTCTCTCTCTCTATATATATATATCTAATCTAAACTTATTTATAAATGGAACTTTGTCTGTGTGTGTGTGTGTGTGTGTGTGTGTGTGTGTCCGTTACCTATATGGCTGAACCAATTTTCTTGAAAATTTACACGGTTGTACTATAAGCGTCTGCGAGTGTTCCTAGCTAGGTTTTGTGTTGAGGTACCCCCGATAAATATCGAAAATTGATAATCGAAAAAATCGGGTTATAGAAGGAGTGGTCCGATTTTAATCAAATTTGATACAATCATAGACAAAGACATAAGAAACAATATTCAGAAGTTTCAAGATTGCAGTTCTTATAATAGTGCAGAAAATCGATAATATATTTATATATAAAAGCTTTCATTACACCCAAGCAATGCCGAACTATACTGCTAGTATATATATGTATATATATCTTAGAAGTAGTACAAATTAGTGGATTGCCAGACCACTGTTTGTAGTGATTTACTTTATTAAGAGTGCTCAATACTTAGTAGATCATTATATATGGCAGTATAATTATTATAAGTTTATAATAAAAACATAACACAAGAGCTGTTGTGTTTTAGTACAATTTTATTAGCACCTCAAAATTGAATGATACATATGTAGCATTTAGCACGTCATCTTGCTAAATGCTATATATGCATCATTCAATTTATTTCATCACTGGCATGGAAAATACCTGGGTCTTAAATTATTTTAAGTCTCTATTCCCCTTTACTCTTACAATCAAATTTCTCCTTTACACAAATGTAAAATCCTTTGTTAAATAAAGACGGAAGCTGATGATGGTTTGCCTGAAATAGGCCATACTTCCAATTCACCATGAGATAACATGTCTGCCTTAATTTTTCTTATATATATCATGCTACTCTCCCATTAATCAATATTAAACCCACTATATTAAAAAAACTATTATTAGCACGCACCACACAAGTACCCTTTCATAATCCCTTAGGCAATATTTATACACAAATAGATGGTATTGCGATGGGATCTCCTTTAGGTCCCCTCTTTTCTAATTTTATATGGCAAATCTAGAAAATAAAATAATTAATGACAACAATAAACCCTCTATATATGTAAGATACATAGATGACATCTTTGTTTTAGCTAAGAATATCGATCAAATTAAATATCTTAAAAAGAAATTTAAAAGTCACTCGGTCCTCAAATTTACATTAGAACTCAATATTAATAACAAACTCCCATTCCTTGATGTATTCATTGATTCTAGCACACATAAATTTACTACTTCTCTATATAGGAAACCAACTAGCATAAATTTGTGTCTTCTTAATTATAATAGTGAATGCCCCCAACGATATAAGTTAGCTGTTATAAAAAACTTACTTCAACGCACACAAATGATATCTTCTTCCAAATCAATATTTTATAAAGAATTACACAACATTAAGCAAACACTAGTCAATAATGGATTTCCTAACTCCGTTATTGATCAACAAATTAAAATGTACCTCAACAAAATTAACAATAGCTCTAACAATAATGATAATATTAATAATAATGGTTTACATCAAAATAAACATAACACTATTAACTTATACTATTGCAACCAAATACATAATAATTATAAACAAGATGAAAAAACTCTCAAAAACATAATACATAGAAATGTTAAACCAGTGGAAAGTAATAATCAAATTAAACTCATTATATATTATAAAAAGTTTAAAACAATTGACCTCATAGTCTATAATAACCCAACAAGCACTAAACTAAATTCTCTACAAAAAACCAATGTAGTGTACCAATTTTCATGCCCATTCAGAGATTGCATCTCTGATACTAATCAAAAACCTAGTACATATACTGGTTTTACTACAACCACGCTCTCCCGTAGACTTACATGTCATCTTTCTGATCAGAGTACTATTAAACAACATTTCTCTGAAAAACATAAACATGTAGGTAATATCAGACAGATTTTGGTCAACAATACGGTGATCCTTACTCATACACACAGTAAGAGGAACCTGCAGATATTGGAGGCCATGTACATCAAATTGAAACAACCAACACTCAATAAAATCAACTTTAAAACAGGAAATAACATATTACATTGCATTTGACGACATGATTTTGTTGTCATTTCGCGCTATCCCACGGTGTGATGTTATAAAACCACATCACAAACTTAAGAACTACGTTTATTATTTTTGGTAACCATTGCCGTTGCCAAGCGGAGTTTTATGTCAACACAAAATAAAATCATCGGTGATGGTGGATTTTATAATATTTCAGTTTAAACAATCTCTCTGAAGATGGCTCATGTGAGCCGAAAGCTTAGAAGAAAACCAATAAATAATTATCCAAATGTTGGAGAATTTTTGTCTTTATTTTCAACTGAAATTAAAGCAAAAATACGACATTTAGAACGGCTCATGATTAAACATAATAGACATTCATTGTCTCTTATATTTAACAGCATACGTTTAGAAAATTACTTGCTGCCTCGAGATACTATATATATATATATATATATATTCAAATTTGATGAGGAAATTTATTATTCTTTCCCTTAGCTGGTGTTTTTTAGGGAAAAATTAATAAGTTTTATATTTATTTAAACAAACACAAATACATACATATATACTCATTTGATTTAGAACTGATGAAGCCTTAAATGGCAAAATCCATTATCTATTTGATCAAATCTCTCTTCTATTTTCATGCAAAATTTCTACTTATCAACTTTGAATCTTTGTCAGGATTTCAATATCCTATTTTAATAACATATATATGTGTGTGTGTCTTAATATATATATATATATATATGATTTTTCAACAATTATTTTCTGTTATTTTATATACATTATTTTTTACTATCTGTTATCATTTAAACAGCAATTATAATTAGTGTATTTGACAATGATGTTTCCTCTGATATCTAGTGTCAATATTACTTCACATTAATTTACTTGGGTTTGGGTTAACTATTCAGTCAGTTAAGTGCCATACATGATACACGCTTGGGCGATCATGTCTCAAAGGAGACATGACTGACTGGACAGAAGATTACCTTCAGTAGGTTGTCATTACTTTCTCTGATATACTGGTTGCCAGATAGAACCCAATCTGTCTTGTTATTTAACCCATAGCTAGAGGGAAGAGATGGAATAATATCTTTCCTAAGGATATTTGTGAGCAAGTGAATGAAGAAGCTTTATTTATACATCATGAGTGGTTACAAAAGCTAGTGAGTCAAAAATTGAAGAAATTTACATTCTTTGGACTATATTCACAACGTTTCGGCCATTGTTCACTCCATCCTTCTTCAGGTGATTGGAATTTTGAACCAAACATTTATTTCCATCACTGGGGCATCATGTTCTTGTTCCATGAGCCATGCCACTTCCAGATGTTTTAGTTATCTCCCTTTCATTCAACTCTCTAAGTTATTTGTTTACCATTGCTGTAGCCAGGTACTGAACTCACAGCTATCTGGATCAAATCACTGGATTTAACCAACACTTTTATCCACTGGGCCATACTGAGAAAGTTTTCAGAAGCTTTATTTTTAGATTATGAGTTGTTACAAGAGCTATCAAGCAGTGAGACAATAATTTGGAGTAATTTATTTTAACATCTTTTGTTTTGTTTTTCTTATCGCTTTTTTTTTCAGAAGATAATGATGAAATCTACCTACCTACTTTTCTGTTGTACTTCAAAAGATAAAATGAAAAAAACAGCAATAATAAAAGCTCAAAGGAGTTATAATAAGACTAAAGAAAGATATTTTCTCTATAAATTTTTAACAAGCTAAAGTTATGTTTTTTCTTATGGTGCTTCTCCTACCCAAACAAAACATACATATGACTTTACTTCCACTTTACTGACACTTTTCTGATCACCTTAATTATGTACTCAAAAATTTACTTTCATAATATTTCTATGCTAGGCTTCTTAAAGAATATCACTTTACCCACCCAGCTGACTTTTGACTCACACTAACTGATGTTAGCAATCCCATGTTATAAAAACCATTTTTAAAAAAATGGCAATTTTCTTTTTTTTGTGGGTGCAGTTAAATCAAGTAAAAATTAAAATTATTATTTCTTATAAAATTATCTTGATGTTATGATTATTTTCATTTTTAATGAATTTTGTTTACAATACCAAGTTTTCTGAGGATCCTAAACTACCTTTGTTGATTTTTGTTGAAATTTTGATTTTGTAGTCATTATAATTCTTAAAATTTTAACCTTAAATTCCTAGCCCATAATTTCTAAGCAAAAAATCTTATTCTTTTTCCATCTTAGTTTGTCCGTCATACAGTCAGTACAATTATTGCCGTACGTGATGCACACTTGGGCGATCATGTCACTTTCAAGTCGTGATGAATGAGTCATTGAATGACTATAAAGACAGAAGATTTTCCCACAGTCAGTAAGATTGTCATTACTTTTTGCAGTAGACTAGTTGCAAACCAAGGCTATAGATTCCAATCTCTATTCAACCCGTTACTGGATGAAGAAGAGATAGATTAATAGCTTCCCAATGGTATTTACGCATAAGTGAATGTAATGAATTCTACCGGAATTTGAACTCGAGTCTCCGATTTCTCATTCCGAGCTGATATTACACCACAACACACATTCACATCCTAGCTTGTATTTACGTTAAAAGTTAGGATATGCTTCATATAGCAATTGAAGTTAGATCAAGTAGATATATAAAGGCTTTGCAAGAAAAGTTATATATTATATCTCGGTAACTTTTTAACAGAAAACTTTAAAAATTTATCTCAAGAAACAATTGGGTTTACAAAGGAACTAATATAAAAGAGCAAGGGAGACAACTTTAGAGATATAAAGTTGTTACTACTTTTTAAAACGCTGGCGCAATTCTTGTTTAAAGCAATTGCCATCAGATCAGGTAGCCAACAAGGTAGCAGCAGAAAGAGAGAGAAATATTTTTTTTCAGTTACTGAAAACGAATTCACGTATATATAATCCAGTAAAATGAGGTAATAATAGTACAAGTGGAAAATTAAAAAATGGCACACGTCGAAAAAGGAAAAAAATGACACGTGAAAAAAATGGTACAAGTGGAAAAATAGAAAAAAAAATTGTTGAAATATTGGCAAAAAAATTGGTTTTTAATTAAATCTCTTTTTTAATATTATATCTTATATAATCTTTTATTTATTTAAATTAACAAAAAAAGAAAAAAAGAATTGTTTACTTCCATTTGTTAATATAAATTTGTACGTTTAAAATTTCTGAAAACCAATTATAAAATCAAATATGTTTAGACAAGAGCACATCGTTTTCCTATTTTTTTACTTGTGCCATTTTTACCGGTCACTATGATGCAGTGATAAGAGAAGAATGGCAATTTTTTTTAAGGCTGGATTTTATTTTTGTTACTTTTTTAGCACAATGTTAAACATTTTAAAGCTGAAGTTTGCTCAATAGCTTATGCAAATGCAATTAAATGAATCCAATTTATAAAATTATAATGTGATGAAAATCTAATTTCTTAGAAATTAATTTAATCAGGTAAAGTTTTAAATTTTAAGTACTTAAATTGCAAATTGCATTGTTAGTCCGCTTGTTGGCAAAAATGCTAACATGTCTTAAAAACCATACAAATATTTCTCTAAATAATTAGTCATCCTTAAAAAGATTTATACAAAATATTTATTCTTCTACTTCTAAGATAAGTTTACGACAAATTCGATTTGTTCCTCATTGGGTGTGCCATACTTTTTGTCTTGTGCCACATCAACACTTAATAAATCGTTAATTTTTAAAACACTGAAAAACAAGATTGGTTCCCTTGAACATTGATAAGAAGAGTATGCCGAATTATTTCTGCATTTCCAAAAAGAAACTTTAAAAAGATTAGGAAATCTTTAAAATTTTCCATCTTCTTTGTCTGTTACGTTGATTACGTTTCAATGAAACATATTTTAACAAACATTATTATAGCGGACACTTTATTTGAAATAAAAAATGCGCATTTTTTTATTAAACAATACAGTGTGTAATTACGTTTATCAGTCTGCGCTTTTGAGAAATCTAGGTAAAGAAAATGTAATCCTCCGGTAAGGTTATCAAAACTGCGCCCCCAAATAATAAAAAATGTCATATTAGAAATAAATCCACTAACACTTAAAAAATTATTGGTACCGCCACGGACTTAAAAATAAAATCCATGAAGAAAACGAACAAATCGTGAAAACCCATTTTAAAATGCTTTCTTTGAAATTAAGTTTCGGTTCTAATTAAAAAATAATGGTTTAAAGTTCATCCGAATTAAAAGAAAAATTAATTTATGTATATTGTATATAAATAATCATTTTTAGGCATTCTTGTGGCGTAAGAAGAATTAAGTGGAATTCGAACTCGGCTCCCCGACTCGGAACGCACAAATACCCTTTGGGTTAGGACAGATTGGATTCTGTAGTCTTGGCTGGTTCACCGCAGAAAGTTTATCGCAGAAAGCAATGGCAACCTACAGCGGGATAATCTTCTGCCCAGTCAGTCATGTCTCTTTCGAGACATGATCGCCCAAAACGTGTAAGGTATTCCCAGTGAGGATTGAACTCACTACTCAATTGTAGTGATTTTAGTGAGACAAGCTTGCTAACCATTTACATCATCTCAAGTTGTCCTAGTTAACGCATAGGATTTTAAATTGTTCCAACCTCACTGATGCTTCGTTTTTATAGCAAAAGCAGATACCATTTCATGACAAGGGAGGTAACCCAGGATTACTCCACATTACTTTTCGGCACTCATCGAGCCGCCATTGTATACGAAAAATGTAAACAACAGATTTAAAATTCTTTTTAACAATCTAATATTTGTTAGTAAATTTAAAGATTAATAAACCAAGTTTTCTCAAAATAATTCTCACCTTTTACTGAAAACAATGAAAATAACGTTCTGTTTAAGTACGCTAGAGTGTGAGATCAAAGGATACTAAAGAAATAGTCATTCTTCTACTGTTCGAAAAAGTGCGGGAAAAAGTTAAAAAAAAAAGAACTAAAGTACAGGAGACCAACTGTGCAATAATTAAGAATTTATTATCTTGTTTTAAATTAAATTTACTTTAACCTTATATAGCGAAATATAGGTTAGAAATTATTTTTATACGCTTCTATTAAATTTAGTATAATGAATAAATAAATTTTTTTTTTATACTGACCGAACGGGAAATATTGAAAAGTAATCAGTTAATGTGAGATGTCAGAATTATTTCCTTTTGTACATCCATACCAAAGATAATCTAAATTACTAATAGAGAAAATAATATTCTTTTAAAAAGACTTACACTAAAAAATGACATTATTAAATTTTCAGTCAGTTAATTGACATATGTGATACACACTTTGGCGATCATTTTTCTTTCGAGACATGACTGTCTAGGCAGTAGGTTGCCAACCAAGGCTATTGAACTCAGTCTCTTCTGCTATTCAACCCATAGCTGAAGGGAGAAGAGATAGATTAATACCTTTTCCCAAGGGTATTTGTGTGTAAGTGAAAGAAAAGAATTCGATTGGAATTTGAATCTGTGATTTCTTGTTCTGAGCCGATATCCATTTACACTACAACGCACAGTAAACTTTACATTTTTAAAAATCTTCAAACATATCTTTTTTTTTTAAAATAAAATAAACTCTTATGATAAACAGTAAGGAAATTAATTTCAAAATTGTACTGAAAAATTACAATAGTAATTTTTAGAAATAATTACCAGGTTTAGATTTTTTGTGTTGAATCTAAAAAAATAGCTTACAATATTTACATTATTCCGACTATTGTCCTCATCTTTGTTGCCATTTGTACGACGTTTCGGCCGTTGTACGCCCCGGCTTTCTTCAGGTGCTAGGAATTTCGAACTGAACCCTTTTATTACAATCACTGGGGTATATGAACTCCATTCCTTGCATAGTAGAGCCTCTTCTGAGTTATCTTCCTCCAGTGATTGTAATAAAGGGTTCGATTTGAAATTCTTAGCACCTGAAGAAGGCCGGAGCATACAACCACTGAAACGTCGTATAAATGGCAACAAAGATGAGGACAATAGTCCGAATAATGTAAATACTGTAAATACTACCTCATCTCAGAAATATAAACAAAAAAAATCTTGTTTTATTAAAGGATGCAAAGAACCAATTCTCAAAAAGAATTTTTATTTTTTATTCTTTTAATTAAATAGTTTTTGGCAAGATACAGGCTGAATTTTGTGTACCTTTACACTCGATACTGTATAAAAAAATTTTTTCCAACAAAAGATACGTAGATGATAGAGTGCTGATAGCTGACACGGAAAGAAAACTACAAGACCTCCTAAAAAAGGTAGATGAAGAATGTCGAAAGAAAGGACTACAGATAAACTACAAGAAAATCGAATGCATGGTCATCAGCAAACGGAGGAGCTCAAAATGCCAATTACAGGTTGGGGATAAAAGTACAAAAATTTAAATACCTGGGAAGGCGGAAAGTGCGACATTGAGATCTGAAGGCGAATTGGAATGGCGAAGGACGCATTCCAGAAACTGAGCAGAGTATTAAGAGACAGGAAAATTTTTCTAGAAACAAAGAAGAGAGTACTGGATTGCTATGTGATGTTTGTTCTTCAATATGGCAGTAAATGCTGGACAATATCATCAAAGATGAAGGAAAAACTTGAAGCAACTGAAATGTGGTTCTACAGAAGGATGCTCCGGATATCATGGATCGAGCATGTGAGCAATGATAAGTTTTTAAAAAGGATGGAAGCGAAAAGGAAAATTATACTGTACATCAGGAAAAGACAGATGAAGTTCTTGGGACATGTGATGAGGAAGGAAGGCTTGAAGAATCTGATACTCACAGTTCAGATAGATGGAAAGAGAGACAGGGGAAAGCAGCGTATAACATTTGGAGAACCTGAGCAGATGGATGGCAGAGCGGGGTTTGGGTGGGGTAACAGGAGAAAGCGTGCTAAAAGCCACCAGGGATAGGGAGACATGGAAGGACATGATCGCCTTCGTTCTGAAAGAACATGGCACATAGAAAAAGAAGAATATTAATAATTTCAACTTCAGGGATTTCGTTTTAGCTATAAAAAATGTGGACGATGTGGCCTACCTCTTGAATTATGTGGTCCACCTGTTTTGAATGCGTCCTACTAAAGCAAGAGAGTATATTTATATAATTATTCGGCTATTTATTGAAACAAATTATTTTCCTTAACCCCTTACTCTAACCAGACAGCTATAATACTTCCGTATCTTCTTCTTTTATGGACCATGTCCTTTTAGGACGTAGGCGATCATGGCTTTCCACATCTCCCTGTCCCTGATGACTATTAGCACGTTTTCTTCTGTTACACCATGTAACATTCGTTCTGTCATCCACCTGATCAGGTCCTTCAAATATGTTATCCGCTGTTTTCCTCTGTCTCTTTTTCCCTCTATCTGGCCTGTTAGTACCAGGTTCTCCAATCCCTCCTCCCTCATTGCATGTCCCAGGAACTTTAGTTGTCTTTTCCTGATGCTCAGTATTAATTTCCTTTTCATCTCCATCCTTTCCAAAACCTCGTCATTGCTCACATGCTCGGTCCATGATATCCGCAGCATCCTTCTGTAGAACCACATTTCAGCTGCTTAATTTTTTCCTTCATTTTCGAATATATTGTCCAACATTCACTGCCCTATT
The DNA here is from genome assembly GCA_037127315.1 of Ascarosepion bandense. Classification (NCBI taxonomy): domain Eukaryota; kingdom Metazoa; phylum Mollusca; class Cephalopoda; order Sepiida; family Sepiidae; genus Ascarosepion; species Ascarosepion bandense. The sequence goes on along the minus strand of JBBBDQ010001374.1, from coordinate 319,523 downwards.
GAAGTACCAACATCACATAGTAATCTAGTACTCTCCTCTTTGCTTCTAGTGAAATTGTCCTGTTTCTTAATAGTTTACTCAACTTCTGGAATGCTTCTTTCGCCATGCCAATTCACCTTCGGATCTCAGTGTCTCACTTTCCGTCTTCTGTTAGAACACTTCCTAGGTATTTAAATTTCTGTACCTGCTTGATTTTAGAGTCTCTCACCTGTAATTGGCATTTTGAACTACCCTTTTTGCTGATGACCGTGCATTCGGTTTTCTTGCAGTTTATTTGTAGTTCTTTCTTGTCACTCTCTTCAGCTACTTTCTTATAATGCGCTTTTTAAGGTATAAAAAAAGGAATTTTGTAAGACACATTCAAAATGTAGGCCACATACTACACCGGCATTTTTAAAAAGTATACACTTCTTCTTCTTCTTCTTCTTCTTCTTCTTCTTCTTCTTCATGTGCCGTGTTTTTTTTTTCAGGACGCAGGTGATTATGAACTTTTCACTTGGCTCTGTCTCTTGTCGCTCTCAATATTTTTTTCTCTTTCAACCACTGGCTCAGACCTAACAAGTAAGTACGTCTCGCACTGCTTTCCCCTGTCTCTCCTTCCATATCCAACCTGTGAATATTAAGGATGTGCATTGTAGTCCAATGGATATCGACTCGGAACGACAAATCGGGTACTCGAGTTCGAATTACGGTTGAATTCTTTGCATTCATTTACGCACAAATCCCCTTGAGAAAAATATTAATCCGCCTCTTCCTTCCAGTTATGGGTTAAATAATAGGACAGATTGGGTTCTATATAGTCTTGGCTGGCAACCAGTCTACCGCAGAAAGCAATGGCAACCTACCTACTGTGAGATAATCTTCTGCCCAGTCAGTCATGTTTTTTTCGAGACATGATCGTGCATGAAGCGTGTATTACGTATGGCACTTAACTGACTAAGTATTAAGTTCTCTAGCAAGGTTACCGAAAAAAGGTGCGTGAAAAATATACTCCCATGTAAAAAATATTTTTGCGGCGAATTACACACCTGCGTGTATAAATCAGCACCACATGTTTTTATTTTTAGTTTAACATTCAATTGGAGAAACAAACAAATCTGCACAAATCTTTTAATATTATTACGCGTGATTTAAAAATTGTCGCTCGAACTTTTCTTCACGCTTTCTTCACTCATATGTTATGCGAGGGGTAAATTGTCGTATCTGTTTCTTTTTTGTTTTTTTTGTTTGTTTTTTTTTAATTAAAACTTGCCAGGTGGATTTCGCTTTTTTTCTTTTTTTTTTTTTTTTTTATAACACAACCTATTCAGTAAAATATTAATTCATAGATGATTAAATTCTGAAAATTTCGTTTGGAAGATTTTTTTTAAATAAAGAGATTTACATTCCGATGAAAGACGACTCAAAAAAGGCGCTTTGAATTTTAGAAAATAAAGAAATCCTTCCAGTTTAGGTTTTGTTTAAAATTAAAAAAAAAGTATTTTGCTTATTAGAAATAATAAATTTAATCTATTAGCTTGAAATTAAAACAAAAATCACTTTTAAAATTCATTTTAAACCTTAGGTATCGCATTTTTTAGAGTTTCCTACTTCAGATAGGGCACTTTGACGTAGTATACAATGATTAGTAAGCTTGTCTTGCTAGCACAATTACGATTAATTAGTGCAAAGAAAAGAGTATATCTGTCCTCCTATATGGCAATCTCCCCAAAGATGAAGTAGACACTCAAGGCAACAGAAATATAGTTTTACAGAAGGATGCTGGGGATACTATGGACCAAACATGTAAGCAACGACAAGGTTTTTAGAGAGGATGCAAACGAAAAGGAAACTTTTACTTAACACCAGGAAGTGACAGCTGAAGTTTCTGGGACATGTAATGTGAAGGGAGGGATTGGAGAATCTAATGCTCACAGGTCAGATAGAGGGAATGAGAGACAGAGGAAAGCAACATTGATAGTCTTGGGAAAGATACCAAGAGGAAAAGTGGTAAGAGCGACAAAGGATAGATAAGTGGAGGCACATGATCGCCTACGTCTTGAAAGGATACGGCACATAACTTTTTGCCAAATCTAAGCTACACTTAGAAAAATCACCCCACTTGACAGAGATAAAGAAAAATGTTAATTTTCGTTCCTTTGATAAAAAAAAAAAAACTGTTAACAACTGTATTTCGGCAAATCATTTGAACAAATCATTCATTAGTCAGATATAAAATAACGTTGCCCATTTTTTAAAATGATTTCAGCCGTGATTATAACTTTTGTACATTGGTTTATCTAAACATAAGAGAGCCAAATGTTGTTAAAAGATTTCTCTAGCTTCCTTACTTTCTTTGAATATCATGAATGAATGAATGAATTCGTTCGAAAATGCGGGGTTATCTCCCTTACAACATCCACTTGTATTTCGTATTCGGCACCCACGCACGCCTTTACAATACACAGACAACTGTGTTCGTGTGCACGCCTAGTCGACACGACATCTAAAAGCCCCCAAAAGGATTCGTCAAGTTATTTCTAGCATATAGTGGATGAGGTTAGTCAATTTTCTAAGCGCCGCTTAGATGTGGCACAAGGCCGAAAGTATGGGGCACCCAGTGAGGATCAAACTCACTACCCAGTTGTAATAGGTTCACTAGCGAGACAAGCTTGCTAACCATTTATTTTGTAGAGATTTTTTTTTTCGATTTCAAATTATTTAAAACTTTTTTTCCTGGATTTAATTGTGAAAAAAATAAAATAAAAATAAATAAATAACACAAACAACAAAAAACAAGTGAATTTACATCTTCAAAAACAAAAAATTTAAAATAAAAAAAAATCTTACCAGTGTGCAACTTCATATACTCTTAATTTGTAAATGTAAACAACTTATGCTTCCTCTCTGTTGTCCTTGTTAAAAATATTATTATTATTTCTTCTTCTTCTTCTTCTTCTTCTTCTTCTTCTTCTTCTTCTTTCTGTTTTATACACCTTTGACTTCATGACATTATCCATTGATCATTTAAAAAAAATATTATTATTATTATTATTTTTATTATGTTATTTTCATCATAATTCGATTTCTGTTATGGTCACACTACCTACCAAGTCTGTAGAAAGACCTAAGGCAGATTGTGGAGTGTTGCTATGGCTACATTTCATTTTTTTCCTACCTCCCATAATATCTTAGCATTACATAGACAAAGTTCTCCTTAGCGTGTAGGCTGTACTTAACAAGACAATTTTTTGTATATCTCTTAAGCTGGGATTTCTAGGGATTCTTTAAATGTGTTGTTTTGTTCCATTTTTTATCATTCCAAGTGCACTTGCTATCACTGGTACTATTCTTGTTTCCAATTTTCACATTTTTTTTTCTATTTCAATTGTCAGTTCTTTATATTTTGATAGTTTTTTGAATTCCTTGGTTGCTCTGTTTCAATCTGCTGGACAAGCTATATCAATTACTAGGCCAGTTTGTTCTTTTTGGTTTTTGATAATAATGTCTGATCTATTCAATTTTCCTGTCTATGTAGATGGTGTAATCCAACAGAATGGTGAAATCTTCTATTTCTGTAACTGGTGTTGGGTGATGTTCATACCAGTGTTTGCTTACATATTTTCAAAAGTGTTTGCACATTGCCCAGTATATATTGCCTCACTATATAGTGGCGATTTTAATATTCATTTGGGGCAAGTACGTAACATCCTAAGATTTGATGGTCTATTGTTTCTTGGTATATGTTCCAGAACTTGCATTTTAGATCCACATTATTATGTATGATTTTATTATTAATATTATTATTATTACTAGCAGTATAGCCCAGCATTGCTCAGGTGTAATGAAAGCTTTAAAACTAATCCATGGTTCTGGAGCTCAGGCTCAGCCTAAAGAATATTTGTGTGAAGTTTGGTGAGAATCGGATAAAAATTGTGGATTTGTATAAAGGACATGCAGACAGATAAACAGACACACACACAAACATCTTGCTTTTTATATATATATATATATATATATATATATATATTATCGATTTTCTGCACTATTGTAAGAACTGCAACCTTGAAACTTCTGAATATCGTTTCTTATGTCTTTGTCTATGAGTGTATCAAATTTGATTAAAATCGGACCACTCCTTCTATAACCCGATTTTTTTGATTATCAATTTTCAATATTTATCGGGTTTACCTCGACACAAAACCTAGCTAAGAACACTTGCAGATATTTATAGTACAACTGTGTAAATTTTCAAGAAAATCGGTTCAGCTGTAACGGACACACACACACACAGACACACACACACACACAGACGCATACACACACACACAGACAAAGTTCCATTTATAAATAAGTTTAGATTATTATTATTCTCTCATCAAGTATTTATGCCTTTAGCAACTGGTGACTTAATGGGAGGTTAAGTGATAGCAAGTATCCTCCATACTATAAGACTCTTTTTAGTTTTCAAATTGCTTTTGTTAATTTTAATGCCTCCAAAATTAAACTTCTCTCAGTTAATCATCTGAAAGAACCCCACAAGAGTGAATTGTTGAATCTTCTCAGGCTAACATTCTCAACTGGCAAGAAGTGGAAAGACTATATTCAACCCATTGCTAGGTCTACTGCTAAGAAAGATGGTTCACTGGGTTGTGCTAGACAATTATTACCTCCTGAATCTATCTTTATTTATAAGTCTACCATTCTTCCAGGTTTTGAATATTGCTGCCACATGTGGTTTACTGCTCCTGCTGTATATTTAGAAAATCTTGATTAAAATCCAGTGAAGAATCAGCAATATTATTGGTCCTCATCTGGCATCTCAACTTCAGTCACATTCCTACTGCCATAATGTAATTTCCGTGCTTTTTCTATAAATATTTTCATGGTAATTGTCCGGATGAAGTCTTTATGAATTTAAGTGCAGTACTAGATTGGCAGTAAGGTCTCATCAGTTCACAGTTGAATTGGCTAGATGTAACTGTAAGTTCTATGCTAACAGTTTTTCTACTGCATGTCTTGCTTTTGAAACTCTCTTCTGGCTTCATGCTTTCCAGCCAACTTTGATTTTCAAAAATTTAAGTGCAATGTCAATCATTATCAACTCTCTTCTTGATTACTCTTCTGTTGTTCTCACTCCTTAATGTCTCTCTTTTTTCTTATTTTTTATACTCTGTGACCCTTTGTGCCTTAGTGGCTTTACTTCCTTGCCTGGAGTGATATGATTACAAACAAAGAATATATTCACATATTAAAAATTCAGGCAACCCTGGTCAAAAAAATAAAGGGAGATAAATATGACAGATAAACTCACACCTAGTGTAGATGTCAAATCCATTTATACCAATATTCCTGTCAACAAATGCTTGAATTTGGAAAAAAATAATTAGCAAATATTTAGTACAATAGAAAATAAAACTCTCTTTACCAATAGATAAATTAAAAAAAAACCCAAAAAACTAATATCTTACTCATTTTACATAGATAAAACTCTTTGTAATCTGTGAGCTGTACTTATGAGTACAATGTTTTGTATTTCTGTAAGGTATGGGCTACCGGCTACCAGGAATGCTTTAAATAAGTCTATAGGAACTTTTTTCAGTCAGTTTGAAGGCTCCAACTACAGCTGGAATTATTGATATATTATTATTATTATTATGTCATTTTTCATCATATTTATTTCTGCTATGGTCGCACTACCTACCAAGTCTGTGAGAAGATCTAAGGCAGGTCGTGGTGTGTTGTTATATCTCCATTTCATACTTTTTCTATCTCCCCTAACATCCCTAGCGTTACATAGACAAAGTTCTCCTTAGTGTGCGGGCTGTACTTAACACGACAATTTTTTGTATACCTCTTAAGCTGCAGTTTCCAGGAATTCTTTCAATATATTTTTTTGTTCCATTTTTTATCATTCCAAGTGCACCTACTATCACTGGCACAACTCTTGTTTTCAATTTCCATGTTTTTTCTATTTCAATTTCCAGGTCTTTATATTTTGACAGTTTTTTCAAATTCCTTGGTTGCTATGTTACACTACACTGGACAAGTCAATTAATAGACAAGTTTTTTCTTTCTGGTTTTATTATTATTATTATTATTATTATACATTTTAAAAAAGGGATCATATTTTATTAATAAAACTGGATAAAAAGTATCACAACAATTAAGATTTAAGGTGCCTTTCAACTGACACGTCTACAGAAAAAGAAATTGTCAGTAAATTAAGACTCAGCAACAAATAAATTTTATTATCATTATTATTATTATGATTTTCTCTGTTTCCATATGTTTTTTAGTTTTCAATCAGAGATTGTAGAATATTTGCAGAGCCAAGCAATAAAGATTTCTGAATTGATCAGATATTAAGCTTTGTTTCAATTTTAAATAAAGAACTGCACCAAATAGCAGAAACCACATCACTTGAGGACTTTCACCAGCAGCAACAGCTAAAATGGATAGCACATGCAACACAAAGAAAAATAATAACATAATCTAGATGCTGACTTTCAGTCTGAATTCCTTGGATGAGGAGTTGTCATTATTCACACTTTTTACATTCGGACTATTGTCCTCATCTTTGTTGTTTTTATCACAACATTTCAACCATTATACCCTCTGGTCTTCCTCAGATGTTCCAATCTGGGTAACCTAGGGGAAATTCTGAACTGAACCCATTTTCATTTGGGAATTTGGTGACATAATCAGTTACAGTTGGTTTTGGATTTGTAAGTCCTTGTTTATCCCCAATAACTGTCTCCTATTTGTGGTCATACTATTTCTTCCTACATCAAAAGCATAAATCATGCAGTGACACCAATGAAGATTTAGACATACCTTAACATTATGTCACATGTAGTTAGTATTATTATATATTTATTCATGCATTTATTTGTAATCATTTCACCCCAAGCAAAGCAATAAATTCACTAAGATGCAAATAGCTACTCAGAGTGAAGAAAACTGAGAAAACATTATCAAGGACTGATTGATTTGTTTTTACAGTTTATAAATCTTTTGCAGGTTATTTAAAGCCAGATTTAGGTTTTAAAAATGTTTTGGAGATGTGGTGTAATGGCTATTGGCTTGAAATGAGAAATCAGAGAGCTGAGTTCAAATTCCAGTTGAACTCGTCGCATTCATTTTTGCACAAATACTCTTGGGAAAGGTATTAATCTATCTCTTCTCACTCCATCTATTTGTGAAATAGCAAGTCTGATTGGGTTCTATAGCCTTGATTGGCAACCAGTCTACCACAGAAAGAAATGGCAACCTACTATGGAAAAATCTTCTGTCTTCATGGATCAGAAGAGACATGGTTGTCCAAGTGTGTATCACATATGGCACAAATGACTGACTGAATGATTTACTGATACAAGTCATACTAAATTTCCCATAACTGCTGAGGAAGAGAAGAGACGTATCCATACCTTATTTAGTGAGGATCTTTAGCTTAACAAATGTGATACTTCCAATTATAGGGCCCATTCTCTAACCATTGAACTTCACGTCATCATCTTTATTTGTCTTTGTTTGCTTGTTCAATTTTATTAGATAACAAACCTTGTTTGGTTATTTAATGTTAAATTTTCTATAGGGTACCCAGTGAGGATTGAATTCTCTGATCAGTAGTAATGGCCAGTCAGATAAGCCTCATTAACCATTATTCCATACCAAAGTACCTATATATTTATTTTTAAAAATAAAAAGAAAGAGAAAGAAAATCTCTGGTCTAACTAATAAAACAACAACTTTTAGGCAAAATTTGACTTTATTCATCAACATAGTCTCTTTCTAGGGTGATACATTGATTCCAATGCTTCTCTAACAATTTGATGCTTTTTTTTTGTAGAATTATTTTTCTTGTGCCTCAAAATACACCTCAGTTTTCGATATCACTTCTTAATTGGAGCCAAATCTCTCTCTTTGGAGCATTCTTTTTAGGTCTGCAAACAGCCAGTAATCAGTGGGGCCAGATCTGGAGAACGAGGTGGATGCAAAAGCAATTCAAAGTGGAATTAATGTAGTTTTGCCATTGTTGTGATTGACTTGTGACATGGTGCATTGTTTTGGTGAAAAATCACTTTTTTCTTCTTCATTTGTGACCATATTTTGGCGATTTCTTCTTTGAAATGCACTAATAATGCTATATAATATTTGCTGTTGATGGTTCTTCCTTTCTCAAGATAATTGATGAATAAAATACCTTGTGCATTCCAAAATACAGAGGCCAAAACTTTGCCTGCTGATATTTGCATCTTTGGTTACTTTGGTCGGCTTTTACTCGCTGCTGTCCACTCAACTGACTGCTGATTTGACTTTGGAATGAAATGCTGGATCCATGTTTCATCCATTGTGACATGTGATGTGTAAAAACTTCTTGTTGTGTTGAAACTGTTGCAAACAATGCTCTGAATTGTCAATGTGTTGTTGTTTTTGATCGATTGTGAGCAAACACGGCTCCCACTTTAAACACAGCTTTCTCATTGACAAATGTTCATGCAAAATATACTGCCTTCTGATATGTTCAACTCTCCTGCTATCTCACGCAACTTCAATTTACAATCGGCCAAAAATAGTTTATGAACTTTTATGGTGTTTTTCTGGGACAACTGCCAATTTTGGGCAACCTGAGTGTTCAGCATCATTTGTGTCTGTATGACCAACCTCTTAACCATTGTTTCTAAAAGAGCAGAGTCCAGATAACACTTATCAAGCCATTGCTTTGCTTGAACAGTGTTTTTTTCCTATCAGAAAGCAATGCTTTATCAACACACGAAATTCAGAATTTTCCATTGTTTTGAAAATTTTCAACAGTAGCTTCACTTAAATAATTGTAATTTTTTAAACTAATAATCTGATTGGACCCAAATTTTATCACATTTTCTACACCTGTCTTCTTTTCAAGATCATTTTCTATTGATAAAATAACCAAAGAATTTAATCTGTCTTGAGTCATGGATGACTGCAAGTAGGTATTCAGAATCTTTAGTACTTGAAGATTCCAAAGACAAGTAGCAGCACTGTTCCATCTTTCCAGGTAATCAGAACAGAACAGTCCTTTATTTATGAGGTATTGAAAGAAGTCAGTTAATGTTTTGAACATTGCAATTATTTTCTTTGTTCCTTATTCATTTGAATATATATATATATATATATACAAGAAGATTGTCACTTTAACTGAGCAAATTCATGCTGACTTCAAAGTTTCATGAAGACACTGTTATGATATTCTCACTCATCTAGGCTATTGTACTTATCAATGCTCTTTCTCCAACCACATATCAAGCACTTTATGATATAAAACCTGCTTGCCAAAATACATTTTATCAGCAAAACCACTGAAAAACAACAACCTTATCTCAATTAAGCACGATATATATCAGCTTTAGTGTACTAAAGTTTCTCTCTCCAGTGGCCACAATAATGGATATAGTAAGTATTATTCATAATGCTTTCTACAGATTTGGCATGACATCCTGCAAGTTCTAAGACATGATATGGTGGAATGATGATATTCTTGAGATACTTGGACAATTGCCTGAATTGCCAGTATCTTCAGCTGGCTCTGAGCATGAATATATTTATTTAAATTAATAAATGATCAAAATTCTATTTATCAAAATCTTGTTCGCAATTATTGTAAACTTAGCAGATATGATAATCTTTAGCATTGTTTCTATACTCTAACCATTAGAAGCCATCTTTATTAATTTTTGTTTGTTTGATTTTATGATATTCAAACTGTTGTAGAACAGATCTCAGCATACTTCCTGCTCTCCCATAATACTGTGACAATGGACTGCTCTTACTCATAAATATGGCAAGTAACTACCTTAGAGTAGGATTTGCGGAGTAGTTGATTTACTAAAGTTTTTCCGTTCTATGTATGAGTATTTAATAAACCTCTTTTTTGTTTTCCCTTCCTAGTCTTTTGCTTATGTGATATTCTCTCTATAGTCTTTCTAATTATTGGCTATTTTGAACAAAAACAACATTATAACATTCTTTATTGCATTTTTACTCAAATAACTTACTGAAGAAGATTAATTTCTTTCCTTTTGCACATAAGTGAATATAATAAAACCCAACTGGAACCCAGCTGTCCAATTTTCAATTCTGAGCTATTATTCATTGCACCACCTTCACATCCAAGCTTAAAGAGATAATTAATAAGTGATCTATTTAGAATATGTAACAATGGACTGCTTTTACTTATAAATATGGCAAGTAGCTATATTAGAGTAAGATTTTAGGAGTAGTTGATTTACTAAAGTTTTTTCTGTTCTGTGTATAAGTATTTAGTAAACCTTTCCTTTTTTGTTTTCCCTATTTAATCTTCTGCTCCTTTGATACTCTAACTACGGATTTCCTAATTCTCAGCCATTGCAAACAAATAAAACCTTACAACACAAACCTTGTTGGGTTATTCAATATGAAATTTTCGATGGGACACCCAGTGAGAACTGAGTTCACTGGTCAGTAATAATGGCCAATCAGACAATTAGGTTTGTGAAGCATTACCTTATGCCACAGGGCCAACTATATTTATTTTTTTAAAGACAGAGAGTGAGAGTGTATGTGTGTATGTGCATGTATGAGTGTACATGTGTATACTGTAGATTTGATATGTTCATTGTTGAAAAACATAAAAATTAATAGAAAATTAAAATTTTAGTGAAGCTTTTTAACTTTGCAGCTATGGTACTCCACCACAGAACTTATTAATCACTGACCTGAACACCACAGCATTTTTCTTCTTTTTAGTTTGATTTGTTATAAAATATTAGGTTATTTAATGTCAAACTTTTTATGAGATCCCCAGTGAGGATCAAACACTCTACTCAGTAGTAATGCTCAACCAGACTAGTATCACTAAGTATTACCTCATACCAAAACACCTATGTTCATTTAAAAAAAAGGAAGTGTGTGTGTGTGTGTGTGTGTGTGTGTGCACGCACATGCTGCAGATTTGATATGGTAAAGTATGAAAATTGTAAAAATTAGTAAATGTTCAAAATGACATCAAATCTTTTCAGTTTACCAGAACTTGCCTCAGTATTCTTGATTTTAGGCATGTTGTCAGCTGGATGGTTTCAAATTTCTAGCTCTTCTTCCCTTTTTTTTTTCTTTTTTGCAAAGAAACATTCTAAGTGTCTAAGATTGATTGATTGGTATTTTTTCTACGACTTATCAACCCTTTGCAAGTTATTTAAAGCCAGAAAATATTTTTAGATTGAAAGAAGTTTTTTTGGTGGGAATGGCTAGGGAAATAACAAAGTATAGAAAGTTGTGGAGATCCATGACCAGCCACACCCTGAATTAACACAAAACATTTGACATTAAATAACTGTATCAGTCTCTCTCTGTTCTGCTACCCATTTGCACAAACTTGCAAAGTATGTAACTCACTTTCCCTCTATCCCACTTGCCTTCAAAATGTCCTGTGAGTGTTAAATATTTTCAGCCTTTTTTCACAATTATTTGCCATAGAAATTTGATTTGTCTCTTTTTGATCCAATGAATATGTTATATTGCCAAGGTGGATACAATACATAGAGAAATTGTGCTGCAGTATTATTCAGCACAATTGTATGCCTTGAATGCTACTATCCTTTACTTAAATAAACCATTTCAGACCATTCCATCATTGAGTGTGCTGCAGAGATGTTAGGCACTGTCCAACAGAATAAATGCCTTTTTGTTTTTGTTTTCATTAAAACTTTCCCATTACTCATATACTCTGTTTTTGTATTCTCATCATCCTTCTGTAGAACCATATCTCTGTAGTCTCAAATTTCCTAATCATCTTTGAGGAATTTGTCTAACATTCACTGCCATAAAGGAGAACCGATATTACATAGTGTTTGATCACTCTATTCTTTATTTCTAAGTAAATTTTTGTTTCTTATTAATTTACTTAGCTTTTGGAAGGCATCTTTTGCTTTTCCAATGTGTCTTCAGATTTCTGTATCACATTTTCTGACTTCTGTTAAAACACTTTCTGGATATTTAAATTCTTATACTGTTTCTTTTTTGTTTGTGGTTTGTGCAGATATCACACTTTTCTACAGTCAGTGTGTCAATGTTTGTACTGTTCTCAGTTGATTACTGCTTTACTTAGTTATATAAATTGTCATTTTACTGCATTCATTTATTAAACGATTACATGTGCAATAATTTCCACCTTATTGGACCTCTTACTCTCCATAAAATTTCATATTCTATTGCATTTTCACAGAAGCTGTTTAGTGATTATTACTGGATATTAAGTAAGAGAAATATTCTCCAATCTCTACAATTTTTCTATATTTCTTCACAGATACCAACATTGTTGGAGTCTGAACAGACACAATTCCTCCTTAAATTTCTCATTCGTTCAATCTTAACTCTAATGTGTTTGGCATAGTTCCAAGTGCTTCGAATATTATGAGCAAGACCCTAACCTTAATGCTCTAGAGTTTTTCCAGTTTTTCATGCTTTGAACATCTCTTGACTCCAGACTTTGAGTGGATACATCAATATATTGCTAAAGATGCTGGAAAAATGGTCAGCTCATTCTATCACTCCAGGAATTATCTGACATCTTCTACTGCACTTTAGCTTCACAAGAGTCAGATTAGACCAAAAATGGAGCATTGTTGCTCTATTGAGGCTGCAACTTCTCAATCCTTGATAGAGTTCAAAATCATTTAAGCAAAGGATTACTTATTACCATTGCTCCAGGAAGAACCTGACTCCTTCTGCCATACTTTATAAGAGTCACTTTAGACAAAAAATGTTGGCTGGAGCTACACAATCTTCAATTGCCAGCCTTGATAGCGTTAAAAATCATTTAAGCAGTCTTTTTTCGGGGATCACTCATTTTCATTGCTTCAGGAAGAACCTGGCTTCTTCTGCTATAAATTATCTTTCAAAGAGTCAGATTAGACCGAAATATGGGTTGGAGTTACACAATCTTCAATTTCCAGCTTTGATAGATTTTGAAATTCTTTAAATGGTCTTGTGGAGGAACAACTTTTTTCATGATTCAACCTCTCTTGCAGATGCAATGTTAAAAGCTTATCATTCTTCTTCTATATGCCCTGTCCTTTCAGGACGTAGGCGATCATATGTCTCTCTATCCCTGGTGGCTCTTAGCACACTTTCTCCTGTTACACCACACAACACTTGTACTGTCCACCTGATCAGGCCCTTCAAATATGCTATCCACTGCTTTCCCCTGTCTCTTTTTCCCTCTATCCGGCCTGTTAGTATCAGGTTCTCCAAGCCCTCCTTTCTCATTGCATGTCCCAAGAACTTTAGCTGTCTCTTCCTGATGCTCAGAACCACATTTCAGTTGCTTCAAGTTTTTTCTTCATCTTTATTGAGATTGTCCAGGATTCACTGCCATATTGAAAAACTGACATCACATAGCAATCCAGTACTCTTTTCTTTGTTTTACTTTATCGATATTTCCATGGCAAATGTTCTAATGAGCTCTATTCTTTTGTTCTACCAGTTCAAACTTTTGCAGGTTGAACTCATGTTTAGTCAAATCATTTATTATTCTCTCCACCGTTTAAGTGTAAGAAGAAAGTTTCCATCTGGACAGCTTTTTCCTCAAGAGCTGCTACTTTACTTCTGCATGGCTGCTTCCCAGAAGACTTCAATCTTAACCTCTTCAAGTCAAAAGTCATTTTTATAACTTTCTTCTCCTCCAATTTTCATAATCTTCCTTTCTCTTCAATTCAAAAAGGAAACAAAATATTATACAATGAGATAACTAGTTTCACAATCATTAGAACTCAATCAAGAAAATTAAAATACTGCACTCACTAACTAAATGACATATATATATATATACACAAAAAAAATCTAAAGTGAGCCAAAACCTACCGCGGTTTCACACTACGGATCGTCAGGGAAAAGGCTACTTTCGTATCGAGCACTTTTTCTTGTGTTTGGTTCCATTTGGGTTTTTTTTCTTTACTGCGGAATATTGAATGTTTTGTTCTTGTTCCGCTGGTTTCTTTTTTTCTCCCCATTTATCCGACGACTTAGTACGCCGGATTGTAACGGATTTAGGTTCTGTTTGTTAATGGTTTTTTCCAGAGTTTATATTGGCATAAATTTATGAACTGCATTCTTACAGAGTCTAAGTAGTTATTATTATTATTATATATATATATATATATATATATATATATATATATATATATATTAAAAACAGAACACACACCACTTACTTGTTACCCAGGTTTCAACCACACAGGTCTTTTTAGACAAACTTCTTTAATATATTGTTAGCTCTGCACATTCATTCATTGCTAGTCCAGCCAACCATTCTTTGGATAGCGTATATATATATAATATCAATAAATTCCCAAAATTACATTTTGTTGAGTAGCTATTTCAGCAAGAAAACTCTTGCTTCACCAGCAACAATCCAAAACAAAAATTTATTAATTCCAATATGTTACAAAAATTCACATACTGGAAGAAGCCCAAAAACAAATCCATACACAGGAAGTTAAGACAAAAAAAGTGAGGGAATTAAGGAAAAAAAAATTATTTAAAATTTGTCATCCAGACATAAAAAAGGGGTAGAGACATGGATTACTGGATTTTAAAATTAAATACACACAAGCTAGGGTTAAATAGAGACTTAGGTGTGTTGAATCTTTACAAATATTTCAATAGGTAAAAATTTTTTTCAGATATTCCAAGAAATTTTTATCTAAAACAAACAGACTTTCTCTACGGACGTGCCGCATGTTGTGAACAAACACACCACGTGATGTAAACAAAAAATATTCGGACGCTATCGTGAAATACGTTTCTAATTCAAATTTAAAAATCACTTGTTTCTGATGAAGGACCGAGGACGGTCTGAAATATAAAATATAATAAAAATAAACAAATACTGTTAAAAAAAAGTACATTTTTAAATTCAAAACTTTTTATTATTATTCTTTCCTATATATATTAGTAAGAATAATTTTATAAATATTCTAAAATTCTAAAATTAAACAATAAAATTATTGCATATATAGTCTCTAGTTCTTAAAGAAAGTTAAGTTAAGGAACTTTTAGGCTTCTTCCATATGACTAGGGTGAATAGAAGTTCATTTTTTTAATAATAATAGTAATTGCATAGCATGATGGTGGGGGCATCAGAGATGTGCCTAGTGGTACAATGGATTTCGGTTTGGAATGAGGAATGGAAGAGCTGAATTTGAACACCAGTTGAATAAGTTGCATTCACTTACACACAAATACCCTTGAGAATGGTACTAATCCATCTCTTCTCCCTCCAGCTATGGGTTAAATATCAGTGCAGATTATTCGGTTCTATAGCTCTTGGTTAGCAACCAGTCAATACCTCTACCAGTAAAAAAAAGACAAGATACAGAAGAATTGACAAACCCCACCATGATAGATAGGTGTCGTTGATGACCTATGCTCTACATGGAGCTATGGGGTTTAGATTTTTAGGGAAGAGCATCAGGATTTTAGAGATGCTTAGGTGGGGTATAGCCAAAAAAATGGTTGGGATCGACTGCTATAGACAAATTGTGCTAAGTCCTAATAACCAGTCATTTTGTTTGCATTAGGATTGTTGTCTTGATTTAATAAAAAGTTTGTGTCCTTTTATCATTCAGCAAGCTGAAACCCACCCTGTAAATATCAGCTCTCAAAGACTCACTAATTTTTTGGTCAAAGTCTCAATGTTTGCATGACTTGAAGGCGAATTGGCATGGCGAATGACGTGTTCCAGAAGTTGAGTAGAGTGTTAAGAGACAGGAAAATCTCACTAGAAACAAAAAGAAGAATACTGGATTGCTATGTGATGTCAGTTCTTACATTATGGCAGTGAATGCTGGACAATATCATCAAAGATGAAGGAAAAACTTGAAGCAATCAATGTGGATGCTGCGGATATCATGAATTGAGCATGCGAGCAATGATGAGGTTTTGGAAATGATGGAAATGAAAAGGAAATTAATACTGAGCATCAGGAAGAGACAGTTGAAGTTCCTGGGACATGCAATGAGGAAGGAGGGCTTGGAGAACCTGATACTAACAAGCAAGATAGAGGGAAAAAGAGATAGGGGAAAGCAGTGGATAATGTATTTCAAGGGTCTGATCAGGTAAATGACAGAACGAGGGTTGCGTGGTGTAACAGGAGAAAGTATTCTAACAACCACCAGGGATAGAGAAACATGGAAAGCCATGATCGCCTACGTCCTGAAGGGACAGGGCACATAGAAGAAGATACATGATGCTGGATACAGTGTGTTGGACATTGGGATCTGATATTTACCGGATAGGTTTGAGTTGGTTGAATGCTAAAAAGTTAAAGCAGATAGTAGTCATTTATTTCTATGTGCCATGTACTGAAGCGATTCTACTTCTGGCTACTGGTGCTCGGTGTTACTTTTAGCATCCTCACTCCAGAGTTTCGTAGACAGAGCCTCCAGAAATCACTCTGTCCACTCGTTAATGGGTATCATGCACCCATGTTCTCCACAACTTCCTGTCCATTTTAGCTCTTAATAAATTTTGTCTTTTTTATCTCTTCTAATTCTTGTTTTGCCAATGACTTATAAAAGCTTGTTATGTAGATCATGCATTGCTTTCCTCTGTATGCCCTGTGAGCATTAAATTTTCCAAGCCCTCTTTTCTCATTAGACTTCAACTGTCACTTCCTGATTGTAAGTACAAGCTTCCTTTTTGTTTTCATTTACCTTAAAACCTTGTCATTGCTCGCATGTTCATTCATGGTATACTCAGCATCCTTCTGTAGAACCATATTGTACATTTATAATTACAAAGTAGTTCTCCCCTTAGTTATTTGTCTTCTTTCCTCATTATCTAGAAATTTTAATCATTTCTTTCTGATTTGATGTATAAGTGTCCTTTTGTTAATATTTTCTTCATCATTGCTCACATGTTCAGTCTGTGGTATTCTCAGTACCCTTCTCTAGAATATTTCTGTTGCCTCAAGTTATTTCTTCATCTGTAAGGAGATTGTCCAGCATTCACTGCCATACTATTGTATTCATTTGTGATGTCTTTTAGAATCTCATCATTTTCTCTGTAAAGGCGTCATTTGCTGAATAATAATCATTATTATCTTTGGTGATATCCAGGCACCATTTATTCTACTACCACCAAAATGACGACAGCTTTCTTTATAACAAAATCACATCCTATGAGTTCATTGTTGAAGGCCTTAATATGATAAAATAAAAAATGGAAAAAAATGAAGCAAATAAACTCGAATACTTCACTTTTTCTTCACAATCACTGCCTCAATTATTTTATTTTTTATAAAAAACTCATCAAATATCTTTGTATATTTTTTCTTTTGCTTGCTTTTTATCAATTTTTTTGTCTACCATCTTTAATTTTTATTTTCTCTTTTTTTCTCTTTTACAAATTTTTTCCATTACTTTTTAGCGCAAATGACAGTTTTTTTTTAGCTTTTACTTTTAAAGTTGAATAAGTCAAATAACTTGGAAGCTGATAACACAGTTTCCAATTATGTGTCTATGTTGGAAACTTTTCTTTCATTTAGAAATCAGTGTCACAATTAAAATATCATCTCTGAAGGCATCGCTGGTTCCAACTGAAGTAATGAAGATTTTGGCTGAGAGTCAAAATGAATCTCCCTACATTGAAACAAAAATTCATTGTCACATTCATACCAAAATCATCACACACACACACACACACACACACACACACACACACACACACACACACACACACACACACACAAAATATTCAGAGAAAAACTGACAACATAATTAAACAGTTATAAATCCAGAATTTATTTCAACAATGTAACCTTTCACATTGTTGAAATAAATTCTGGATTTATAACCATTTAATTATGTGTTGAGTTTTCCTCTCAATATTTTTTAATGCTCTGGATGATATCCATTGATCTCTCTATTTTTATTTAATTAATAATTTATATTAACTAGATAAAATCTGTCTGAGTATCCTCTCTGTTTTTACCAGTTTGCCATTCTCTTCTCTCTCTCTCTCTCTCTCTATATATATATATATATATATATATATATATATGATTGATGTTACTTTAAGCATCCTGACTCCAGAGTTTCATAGACAGAGCCTCCAGAAATCACTCTGTCCACTCATTAGTGGGTATCATGCACCCATTTGTGTATATATGTAATATGTGTAGAATATCATGATTTATATTATTTGTCTTTTTCATTAGTTTTATCACTTTGCACTCACTCCTCAACCGCAAATATATATATGCACTTAAGGAGGAGGACCATGGTGAAAAATGACAAACTATAAAACAAATAGTTTTAATAACATTGCTTAATAAAACAAAAACAGAAAGAGGTGATATAAAAAAAATCGGCTTAAAAAATATAGAGAAAAAAGAAAAAGAGAAAAAGAAAAATGAGGAAAAAGAGAAATATATATAAAAGAGAAAATAAATATATATATATAAAAGAGAAAAAAATATATATATATATTAGGAAAATCTGTGTCAGAGTAGAAGAAAACTTTGTTTATCAGAACAGAACCTCATTGGGTGAAAGTGATGTTTACATTAATAGGATTACACATGCAGCTGAAGAAGAGGTGACATTGAAATTTTAAGTTTAAAAATGTTGGTGATGGGTTTCATTTAGTTTATTTTGCTTTTTGTTTATGTTTTTAACCTTTTTTTGTTTTATTCTTTAAAGAGATTACAAACAGAGAAGGTGGTCTCTGAGTGAAAGAACAGCCACACATAAAAGAAGAGAGTTATATTATAAACAGAATACACTATGACAAGACTGAGAATCTGGTAGTAATTGCTGAAGCAAGTCATATATATCTCCTGTGTTCACTATATATGGTTACTGATACAGTCAGTCCACATAGGTGATAAGGAGTGCAGGACATTCCATTACAACACTTTTATTATTAAGTATCCTACAATTTGATAATAGGAGATGACTTTCTTTTTTAATTCAAGTAACATTCAAGCAAGAAAAATTATTTCCTAAAATTGTTCTTGATATATAAAAATGTATGTATTGTTTTACCAGATATTATATATATATATATATATATATATATATATATACATAAATGTAAACTTGTCATTATACTCATTTCAAAAAACCCTCCGAGTACATACGCGGAAGGAAAAAATGGTAATAAAAAAAGAATGAGCTAAGCACCCAAACATCAGTCAAAATATGTCGCCCAAAGAAAAAAACCCGAGATGAGTAACCGAAAACAAAAAGTGCTCAGTATGCAAGTAGAGCAAACTAAGTAAATAACTAACCTTGAGAGCCAACGAACCTACCAAGGTTTCACCCAATTGGATCTTCAGGGAAAGTCCCCTGAAGATCCAATTTGGTGAAACCTTGGTAGGTTCATTGGCTCTCTAGGTTAATTATTTACTATATATATATATATATATATAGAGAGAGAGAGAGAGAGATTGTAAGAGAAAGATATTCAAATTTTGTATTTTATATTTACAATGATTGTGATATCTTACTCAGATGAGAGCCATCTTCTTACCTTTTGTATCACTTGTAATGGTTTCCATCTTTCAGCATCCATGGCTCCTAAAATGACACTTGAGACCAGCATTCGATTTCATAAGTATCAGGCAAATATTACAAATAAGCTCTGTATCCTTGATTGAGTTGTTTGGATCTGCATGTCCAGCAAGTCTCCTGTGCACTGCTATCTCAGTCCAGATGATGATCTGCAAACCTTGCTGCAAATAACACAGGTAATGTTGGCATGACAATTAGGCAGGTCGGCATAGATGTCTTGCTTCTGGTTGTTATGATGACCTTTCAGGTGGTTTACATAACCTGCTCTTGACAACAGCATGTGTTCACACACCCAGCACATTTTCAAGAATGCATATTAGTTGGCAAACCAGAGTGAATGTCACTTTGGAGATCACGCTTGATCTGAGCATGCCTGAGACATTCATCCTCAAAGGCATTGCATTTCTCCTTTATAAATTACATCCACTCTGTACGATTTAAAGTCAGTTCTGCCTAATGCTGCACAATTGTGTGCAATGCATTCAGATTATATAAAAATTTATATATATATATATATAAATATATATATATATATATATATAAAAATTTATATATATATACATTTATATATATATATATAAATATATATTTATATATATTATATATATATATTTATATAGTTATATATATATATATATATATATATATATATACATTTGAGATAACAAGATATTTTTATATATCAGGAATATTTTTACGGAAAATTGTATGACAAAATGGAATAAGTTTGATGACGTCCAAAACGAGAAAACATGTTTCAAAATTTTTTACACTATGCTATGCATTTTTCTCCATATATATATATATATATATATATATATATATATATACACATTCTGTCAGAAATTTTGAAAAGGCAAGCTGTACTGCTTGGCATTCAGGCCTGAAGCTTCAATACGAACAATATATTTCTGAGGGTTTGGGTGTCAATCTAAAGACAGTGCAGAGGGTTTTGAAAGAGTTGGATGATATATCCAGTCAACATCATTGTGTTTGTTGTGATCACTAGTGATGACAATGTTTTGTCTTCATTCATCTTCTCACAGGACCTCGGACACAACATTGAGAATTTTAGTGGGTAGTCAAGAGGCTGCTGGAACACTCTATATCTGGCAACAGTAATCTGCACCATGTCACACAAGCAGGAGAACCCAGTCATAGCTATCAGACAATTTCTGTAACCTAATCATCCCTTACATTTGACTACCTAACTCCCCACACTTCAACTTCCTTGATTATTGTGTGTGGGGTGCCATTGAGTGTGAGAGACCAATAAAACCCCTTCTAATACAAAAGATGAACTGAAGGCAACATTCATTATGGCATTATGGCAACATTCATCAACTTAAACAAGAAGACTATCTAGAAGAGATACTGGAGATTCTGAAGTTGTTTGAAGGCCATAGTTAAAGCCAATGGTGATTTTATTGAATTAATTTACTCCTTAGTAATACACGATATTTTTGTGTAATTTTGGTAAATATATCTGTTAAAATGAGATGTCAGAATTATTTTCATTTTTGTATAATTTAGATGACAATTCATCCGTTGCACTCTGTATATTAGAAAAATTAATGAGAAAATAGAGAATTTTTTTCATGTGACATGTTTCATCCTTTAAGACTTCATCAGAGTAAAGTAATGTATATGTTGATTTAACTACACATGTGAATAAGTGAAGGGGAGTGGTTGCTGAAATTTTAAACTTTTTAATTTTTTTCCTCATATATATATATATTTGTATATATACCGTAGTGCCAAAATTGCTGTATTATTTCAGCTGATTATTGGTGGCAAGACATATAGTGCTCAGTGTCAAAAGTAAGGACAGAGCATTAATAGAATTAATATGGAGAAACTTGTCATTAAGATGAGCAATATTATTTCAGCCATGCTGACTTTGAAGTTTCATGAGAGCATTATTGAAATGTCTTCACTCTTCCATGTAATCTGGTTTTTCTCACACGCATACACACACACACACACACACACACACACACACACACACACACACACACACATATATATATAATAATAATAATAAACTAGACTCCGTAAGTTTACACTAATCTAAACCTTCGAAAAAAATGTTAACAAACAGAACCTAAATCCGTTAAAATCCATCGTAATATGTTGTCGGATAATGGGGGAGAGAAAAAGAAACCAGCAGAACAAGAACAAAATGTCAAGTATCCGTAGGAAAGAAAAAAACCCCAAAACGGAACCTAAACACCAGAAAAAGTGCTCAATACGAAAGTACGAAAATACAGTAGTAGAGCAAAAACACAAAAAAATCTATAAGTGAGCCACAACCTACGGCAGTTTCACCTTACGGATCATAATATATATATATATATATATATATATATATATATATATATATATATATATAAAACATAGTTTCGTTAAAATTAGACCAGTACACAGTTCTATTAAAAAGTGTTCAATACAATTATATTGTAGAACTTTTGAATATTTTTCATTTGTAAACAAGTTATATTACTCAACCTAGGTTTCTACCATTTGGTGTCTTCAGGTGATCTATGATAAATGATTTTACTGTTTTTTTTTAAGAACACTCACGTAACAGGCAATTTTCAAAATTAGAAGACGTAATAACATTTTCATCCATGATTGTATGAACACTTTTTAATACAACTGTGTACTGGTCTAGTTTAATTATGACTTATTCAATTATGACCAAAAACTAAGTAATTAAATAATTATATATATATATATATATGTTGGTTTTGATAAATTTTCAGTTAATTGTGTTTTACCTTCTTTACTGTGTCCTTTTAGGATGTAGGTGCTCATGAACTTCGACTTACCCTTATTTCTTGTAGCTTTTAACATTTTTCCTCTTGGTATCTCTCCCATAGCCCATTCCCCCATTCACTTGCTAACGCCCATCAAGTATGTTGCATTCCAAAATACAGAGACCAAAACTTTGCCTGCTGATATTTGCATCTTTGGTTAATTTGGTCGGCTTTCACTCACTGCTGTCCATTCAATTGACTGCTGATTTGATTCTGGAATGAAGTGGTGGATCCATGTTTCATCCATTGTGACATGTGATGTGAAAAAACTTCTTGTTGTTGCGATGAAACAGTTGCAAATAACGCTCTGAATCATCAAAGCGTTGTTGTTTATGATTGACTGTGAGCAAACACGACACCCACTTTGAACACAGCTTTCTCATTGACAAATGTTCATGCAAAATGATGAATACACTGCCTTCTGATATGTTCAATTCCTCTACTATCTCACACAACTTCAATTTACGATCAGCCAAAACCAGTTTGCAAACTTTTTTGGTGTTTTTGAGACAACTGCTGATTTTGGGCAACCTGAGCATTCAACATCCTTACTGTCTGTAAGACTGCATTTAAAGTCAGCATACCACCTCTTAACCATTGTTTCAGACAGAGCAGAGTCCGAATAACACTTATCAAGCCATTGCTTTGCTTGAACAGTATTTTTTCTCATAAGAAAGCAATGTTTTATCAAAACACAAAATTCATATTTTTCCATTGTTTTGAAAAGTTGCAGTAAAGTAGCTTCACTTAAATAACTGTAATTTGTAAACTAATAATCCGATTGGGCCCAGATTTTGTCACATGCCATTTAAAGGTTATATAGATCATATAGATTTTTTTTATTAGTGGCGTCATCTATAAGTGAGGCTTGGGACATTGAGTGATGTGTTAAAGGAGTGAATTAGGGGTTTTAGGAGATCAAGTGACAACAAAACTGGAAATAGTGTATATCCGGGTGCTGGTCTATATTAACAGTCAGGCTTGAGATTTGGGGAGAGTTCTGGTCTACCCTAGGAGAAAAACGGACAAGTTCACTGCACAATTTCGAAGCCTCCATTTGTATTGCCAGCAACCATGTTGGGATGAGTTGATGGGTGAGGAATTTGTAGGGGGAAGAGCTGACATATCAAAAGTTGTCCCAAGTATCACCTACCCACTCACCTGAATGAGCTGGCAAAGCTCTGAATAAATCATCCATATAATATGAAAAACAGGGTTTGTGTTCTTATTTCTTGAAGTTTATGTCATTTACCTATCTGCAGCTTTTGGTGCACACTAACAAGACTGGGAATCAAAATACAACATGAGATAATCATTGGCTGATTGGTAGAAATGTTAAGCAATACATTGTATTTTTACCAAGAGCAATATTCTTCTACTATAATCAACTGATTGCGTATATAGTTTCTGATATTAAATTAGTATTTATCAAACAAATATGCCAAAACTTTCATTGAAGTATTCAGCAAATAGTAAAAGCATATATAGAAACTAAACTGGTTTTCTGACTAGTCTTGAAATTTATTCCAATTGTCCTTAGGTGGATATATTTACACTAATTCTTTATGTTGGTTAATTTGAAGTTGTTCTTCTCCTAGACTGACTGACAACCACTGCCAAAAAGATCAGTCTGCCTTGCTATTTAACCCATAGCCGAGGAAAGATGAGATGGGTTCATATGTTTTCCAAGAGTATTTGTGCGAAAGGGAAAGTAATGAACTTGACCAAAGTTCAAACCAAACATGAAGAATTTACAAATATACATACACTGTATTTATATATCAGACATTAATTTTAGCTTCTCTTTTACTTTCCCTTGAAAATGTCTAAACTATCATCTCTACACAACCAATTCAAGTTATCTTCTTAAATAGCCTCATCAGATCTAGACTATCATATGAATGTCATGCATAGCATCCAACTCATTCCGAAATGTCTAAACTATCATCTCTATACAACCAATTCAAGTTATCTTCTTAAATAGCCTCATCAGATCTAGACTATCATATGGATGTCATGCATAGCATCCAACTCATTCCGAAATGTCTAAACTATAATCTCTATACAACCAATTCAAGTTATCTTTTTAAATAGCCTCATCAGATCTAGACTATCATATGAATGTCATGCATAGCATCCAACTCATTCCGAAATGTCTAAACTATCATCTCTCTACAACCAATTCAAGTTATCTTCTTAAATAGCCTCATCAGATCTAGACTATCATATGGATGTCATGCATAGCATCCAACTCATTCAGAAATGTCTAAACTATAATCTCTATACAACCAATTCAAGTTATCTTTTTAAATAACCTCATCAGATCTAGACTCTCATATGGATGTTATGCATGGTATCCAACTTATTAAGAAATGTTTACTCTCTCATCATCAATCATTTTCTCAGGTCAATCATTAAAGGTGGCTTCAAATGATTTAATCTTTTCAGTCACAAAGAAGACAATTCTTCATCAGATCCAATAGAATGGCACTTCTTTTCTATGTGCCATGTCCCCTCAAAATGCCAATGATCATCATTTCTACATCTCCCTATCCCTTGTAGCTTTTGACACCCTTTCTCTTGTTACTCCTCCCAAACCCTGTCATTCATTTGCTCAAGTCCATCAAATATGTCATGTGTTGCTTTCCCCTGTCTTTCTTTCCTTCTGTCCTGCGAGCATCAAATTCTCCAAGCCCTCTTCCCTCATTACATGTCCCAGAAACTTCATCTGTCATTTTCTGATGTTAAGTATAAGTTTTTTTTTCATTTCCATCCTCTACAAGACCATGTGGTTGCTTACATGTTCAGTCCATGGTCTCCTCAGCAGACAAAGTCTAAAAGAAAGAGCTTTACCAAATACTTAAAAGCACACCACTTAAAAAACCTTTAACAGCAACAATGAGTAGCACATATAACAAGAAAGAAAACAGTGATATACTATACTTCCCAGCCCAGGGATTGAACTCACAATTACTTTGCCACCAAATTCAAAAACTAAATCTATAGAGTATTGTCTTTTGGTACAGATTCAGAGTCAGTGGAAACAGGGTGAACTATAAGTCAACAACGAACAAGGTGAGATATATCTTGATATAGAGAATAGAACAAAAAGAATATATCTCTATAAATTAAATAAAGTGTTCAGTTCAAAATCCCATGAAGATAAGCTGGATTTACAGCTTTGTGGTGTAGTGGATATCGGCTTGGAATACAAAATCAGGGAACTGAGTTCGAATTCCAGTTGAATTCCTTGCATTCACTTACGTGCAAATACACTTGGGAAAGGTATCCATCCATCTCTTCCCTACAGTTATGGGTTAAATAACAGGGCAGATTGGGTTCTATAGCCTTGGTCAGCAATCAATCTACTGCAGAAAATAATGGCGACCTACTACGGGATTATCTTCTGCCCAGTCAGTCATGTCTCTTTCGAGACATGATCGCCCAAGCGTGTATCCCGTATGGCACTTAACTGACTGACTAAGAAGGCTGAAGGGAAAATCAGTCAATATTTTATGATAATAACAACAAAAATAAAGATATTAGTCTGAAAATAAATAATGTAAGTAATTATAGAAATTTGAACAAAAATTTCTTGTTTTATTTCCATTTTTTTTCTGTTATCTTTAAAAAGAAATATTGCTCAATCTAGGTTTCTCTTTTACTCAGCCACCTTCTGCTCTAAAATTTATGGACATCAGATTTTTTATTTTTGAAGTATGCTATAAGAAGTGATTTCACTGATGTGAGAAAATTCCTGGAAATATATATTTTGTTTTCTTTCTGCTAAAAGTCATAATTTCTCATTGGCAGTAAAAAGCAAATGCATCACTTTTATTTATATATGTATTATTTTTCTTTTTCTATATTCAATTTTCTGGGGGAGAAAATGAAAAAGAAGTGCAAGATACTTCAAAAATAACTCACAACTTTATCCCTCCACTGATTATTTTCCCACTTCCCTCAATGCATTTTATTCTAAAAATCATTTGAATGTTAGTAATCTCTACACAGCTGTCAAATATAAATGAAGAATATTAAAACAAAACAACACAAAAAATGTCTTTCATATTCTCTTAATTTCATATCTAAGGACTTTGCCAAATTTTATTTTTAATTATTTTTTTTTTTCAATCTGTATGCAATGCATAAAAGAACTTTTTATCATTGCTCTTAAAAAAATGTCAGAAAGGTTTTTTCTATCTCTACTTGTCTCTCTTATTTATTTATTTTCTTTATTATCTCCCTTGCCGCTTTTAAAAACTGGATAATCTCGGTTCTGCCTTCTTATTTCATAATCAAAATTTTCTCCAGATGCCTCCTTTTTATTTTGCACAAAACATATTATCTCCTACTTTCTTTAAAGAGGCTCAGCTGGAAGAGAGAATGTTTGAAGCTATTTTGCAACATATTTTCTGTTCTTGGATATTTTATGTTGATCATTATTAAAAAATACATAAAAGATAATATGTACATTTTTTTTGTCATAAAAAAAATCTATGCTATTTTTTTTTTCAGAAATTCACCATTTATTTATTTTTTTCTTAACAATATATACTTATGATGATGATATTGTGACTCAGGGGCTTGTCTTTTTATTATAACTTCTCCCTGGTTAAATAGTGAGGGATATTGTCAGTGTTGTTTGGTATTGTTCTGGACCAATCTTTCTCAACCTTTTTAAGCAATGGCATACCAAGGAGCAAATTAAAATATCATGGCACATTTAGCAAAATTTTTAAAGGGTATGTGAAATAAAAACCATAGATTTTAAAAATACACACAAATATGAACTTACTTTATTTCAATGTTTTGTATTATACAATTTGTGCAGCTTATTCAGTAAAATGCAGTACTACTACTACTACTACTACACACACACACACACACACACACACACACACACACACACACATACACACATATATATAGTGAGAATATTTCACAGAACACTAGTGTGCTGTGGCACAGTGTTGAGAATTATTGTTCTGGACACTGGCTTGTTCTTCTTCATTTGCCATGTCCCTTCAGGGCGTAGATGATCATGGACTTCCACTTGGCTCTGTCTTTTGTCGTTCTCAATATTTTTCCTCTTGGTATCTCTCCTAAACCCTACCCTTCCATCTATTTTCTCAGGCCCATCGAGTATGTCTCCTGCTGCTTTTCCCTGTCTCTCTTTCCTTCTATCCGCCCTGTGAGTATCAAATTCTCCAACCCCTCATTACGTATCACAGGAACCTCATCTGTCTTTTCCTGATGTAAAGTATGTTTTCTTCTTGCTTGCATTCTCTGCAACACCTCATCATTCTCATGTGCTCAGTCCATGGTATCCTCAGCATCCTTATGTAGAACCACATTTCTGCTGTCTCGGGCCTCTACTGAAACTGAATAATCTATATGCATGCATGTTCAGAATGAGATACAAGAATTGAGGTGAAATGCCAACAGTAAATTTATGTATTCAAACGAAAAGAATTATTTTGAAATAATACTAGGGTGGGCAAAGTTGTCTGTGAATGAAATCCTAATCAGTGTGTACAATGTGTGATATAGAGAGTTAATGCATCCATAGCAGAAGAAAGATGCAGTACAATTTTTTATCTGTGTTTCTTTACTCGCAGAAGTTGAGTAGCAGAGACATGTTGCAATATTTATCTGTCAGCAAGCAATAGACCAATACTTCCAAGACAAGAGTGGCTACTGGCTTGGAGTTGGAAATTTTAATCTTTTGCCCTTTATTGGAGACTCAAGTGAATGGGAACATGATTTGACACTGACAAACTAAAGGATTGAACTCATGACTCCTATGTAACTTTTTATCAAAGGTCATTGTCATGCTGGAAAATCAGGTACTGGAATTTGGTACTTTGAACCTAATGCATGTTCTTTCCTAATCAGAATGTCAGCAATAATAGCAGGCACCTGAAGAAGGCTAAAGGATATAATTATAGAAACATTGTAACTATTTTTTAAGTATATTTGAGTTCATAAGAAATTGTTTCTGGAATTTATAAATATTAGTGATCTATATTTGAGTCTGTAAGCAAATGCTTGGTTCATAAATAGATATTGTTTATTTATATTTGAGTCAATAAGTAATTACTTGGTATCAGGAACAGGTAAACCTCGGCCATTAATATTTGAAACTGTAAACATTTACTTGATTCAGGGATAAGCAAATATTGGTTGTTTATATTTGAGCTTGGAGGTGTTTATGAGGTTCAAGAATAGATAAGTATTTGTCATTTATCTATGAGTTTAAAGGTGCTTACTTAGTAGGTAGCCAAATTGTTGGATGGGTAATAAAAGATGGCATCAATATATTCTTGGCATCACCAACTGGCCAGACTAAAACGAAGACATTAGTTTTGATATTAATATTTTCTCATTTCATAAATTCTGACAGTCACTTAGTATTTTTCGTTTGTGAGTTACCAAATATTTTGTCAATTGTTGAGTGGGTGTCTAAGGGTTGCTGGTATGAAATTCGGAATTTGATAAACTGAGTTCAAAATTTAGATGAAAATGCTTATGTTTACTTTATATTCATGGCTTTTGGAAAGGCATGAATCCATTTCTTCCTATACTTTATCCTATTTTTATATATTACTGCTAATAAAAGACCCAGAAGTCACTCAAGATTAAATGAATGAGATCAATGTAAGCGGGTAAAGGGAGGATATAAATGTGCATATTATGATAGGTAGGATAGATAATGTTTGACCCTCAACATGAAGAGGTTAAGATTGTAGTGGCCGGGGAAGCATCCTCTTTTGAGTTTGTGCCACAATGAGATATTTCTGAGAAGAAGCTAAATGGAACTTCTTCTTTACCAATGGAATACAATATACATGGCTTTTTCTAATCTTTACTGCTAAGACCCACCATGCCACACACATTGTAGTGAACTACTCTCATTCTCATCATATTCCATTGATGTATTCCATTCATAAAAGAGAAAATGCAAAAACTTAAAGAATTGGTACATATGGTAGGCCACAAAAAGTCTCCTAAGCCAGCCAAGCATAGGCATGAATACAATAGTAATATGAAGTGCTAGGAAAAAATGATAACAACAAATTGTAATATGAGCTCTAGAAATATGTAATCACTGAGACATTAGGTTTAGAAATCTCAAAAATCCATATACTGATGTTCTCAAGGACACTTGATTCAGTGGAATAAAGCATTGGTTAAAGTAATCCAGTAACTTGACCCATAACAGAGGTTGACAAAAACTTAGAGTGGGGAAACCTTGAAGATGGAAATAACTGAAGCTGAGATACCTGGAAGAGGCATGACATGTGGAACTGGAACAATTTACCTTGGTAGACAAAATAAAGGGTTCATTTCAAAATTCCAATCCCCTGAAGTGGGCTGGAGCATACAACAAAGATGAGGACAACAGTTTGAACAATGTAAATTGTGTTAATAATCCCTCATTTCAGAAATATAGACAGATAGTATAAAAGAGAAAGCTGTTATCTTGCACTAAATTTCTTGTCAATTTAAAGCCACAATATCCACAATAAAAAGGGTAATAATAGCCCATTAATGATTGGCTGGAAATAATTTCGAAAACAACTCTTGGATTCTTCTCTGTATCTTTAGCTATTAATTTAAGTTATTTCATCAAGAATTTGTTTTGTACTTACTCTTTTGACTTGCAGTTATTAGCAAGAAACTTTGAACTAAAAAGTTTCTCAGTGAAAATTATCTTGTATTTTTTCTTCCTGGGACTATAACAGCTTTTATTATTTAATATTTTGCGTGTAGTCCTTAAATCTATAACTGCACTTTCATAAAAGACAATGTTTTATAATAAAATTGCTATTAGTCATATGATATTGTGAACATTTTCAAAATAGATGTACATTAAATATTGATGTTTCTACCGGACATAAAGTGGGGGATCTGTATTATATTGTTATTAAGTAATGAACTGATTCCCCAAGTATTATTACATGATGTTAGATTTTATTATGCAAGTCAATATTTTCACAGTGAAGTTGATCTTAACTAACCACTGTTTGGAAAAATCTCTTCTACAAGTACTTTAACGGCTTCTTGTCTGATGAACTCAGCTCACCGGTTCTCCCTATATACGAATTTACTCAAGCCACAAGATTAGCAACTAGGTCCCACCCTTTTACTGTGAAACCAATAAGATGTAAACACAAATTCTACTCCAGCAGCTTCTTTTCCCACACTTCCCACCTGTGGAATTCCTTTCCATTTACTTGCTTCCCAGACAGCTACAATCTCCAAGAATTTAAATGTAAAGTCAATAGTCATCTCCTATCTCACTAACTTGCATCCTCTCTATCATGCTAACATCTCATTTTTTCAGTATTCTCATTTTTTTTTTTTTTTTTTCGGTTCTTATCTTTTCTGCCTAATTTTTGTGTAAATTGTTCTTAATTATCAAATTTAGGTTTGACTTTAACTAAGTTAAAACTTAGTTAACTTCAGTCACACATTTATTCTTTTTTTTTAATTGGAGTAGATAGTACCTTCTATCACCCGGTCTCACACTCCACCCCCTTCTTTTGGACAGGAGTAGAGGTGATCGCCTTGTTTCTTGTTTAGGAAGGGGTTTCCGGTTCATTTCTCTCTTTTTCGGTCTTTATGTCAGTTCGGCTGGAAGCTTTTTGCAGTTGGTGAGTATGGTGGCAATGTCTCTTCATTCTGAGGGTACCGGGTTGACAGTTTCCTGGTTGCTGCTTCCGACTGGTAGTTAGGAGCCCGAACTCTTGCGTAGCATCTCGAGAGGCTGCTCTGATCAACAGTTGAATAATATCGGGGTTCCTGTAGTGCCATTTCGCGCATGGACGGGCGTCCCTGCATGAATTTCCGATGAGCAACCCCGAGGCCACTTTATGCTGCAGGCGGCGCCATTCACCATCCTTCACCTGCTGCAATTAACGACCATCTGACCCTACTCTAGACCTCTCTCTATCCACAACTATAACCAGTATGAAATTAAACAAACAAAATAGCAAGCCTAAACCAGCTAGTCGTAAATCGCCCAAACCTATCTGCGTTACCTTCACAAATATCCGAGGTATTCGCAGTAACTTTAATAGTGTAGAATCTTTCCTTCTAACTAACTCACCTGATATCTTAGCTATATGTGAGACTAACCTTGACCCTTCTATCCCCTCTTCAGAGCTGTTCGTTCCTGGTTACCTTCCTCTCTTCAGGAAGGACTCCAATGTCCATATGCATGGGCTTGGTGTATATGTCAGCGAACAACTCCCCCTAGCCAGGGTCACATCTCTTGAATCCCTTGATCATTCCTTCATGTGCTACCGTCTCTCACTTCTAAGCTCAGTTAGCTATCTCTTCTTCCTCTACCGCTCCCCCTCCTCCTCTGACTGTACGGTACTTGACTGCATCTCTACTAACATCGACAGGGCCATTTCTTCTCACCCATCTGCCCATATATTTGTGTTTGGCAATTTTAACACCCACCACACCAATTGGCTTGAAAACTCAGCCACCGACCTTGCTAGGATCCGCACCATGCACTTTTCAATAGCCCAAGCTCTAACGCAAGTGGTGGACTTCCCCACATGTTTCTCTAAAAACCCTAACGGAAGGGACTCTTTACTCGACCTTTGTTTTACCTCCATTCCAGACTCCTGCACTACCAGGCAACTCTGCCCCCTCGGAAACTCTGACCACGCCGTAGTCTCCGTAAACATATCAATCCACACTAACTCTACCCAAGAAAACCAGACCAGCAGAATATCATACTGCTACCAAAGAGCCGACTGGGACTCGTTCAGGGACTTCCTCTGCGACGTCCCCTGGAACAACGTCTTTGATCTTCCTGTCGAAGACAGTGCCTCCAAAGTCTCCTCTTGGGTTAAGGCTGGCATCGATGCTTTTATCCCTGCCAGAAAATTCCAACTAAAACCAAATTCGTCCCCATGATTCTCACCCGCTTGCTTGGCCACCATTGCCCACCGGAACCATTTCTTCCGGCTCTATCGAAGCTGCTCGTCGAACCAAAACAGGCGCCTTTTCACCTCAGCACGGAACAAGTGTAAAAAAGTACTGAATGAAGCCAAGAGGGCGTTTGCTACCAGAATTAGGCAATGCATAGCATCCTCTAAGTTTGGCTCCAAAGATTACTGGCGTCTCTGCAAAAGCATGCTCAGCAGGAACAAGACTTCAATACCCCCACTAATCAATGAATTTGAAGTTCTCACCTCCCCAGCCAACAAGGCTGAATGCTTTGCTTGTAGATTCTCAACCAATTCAACACTGGACTCGTTAGGAATACCTACACCAGACTTCCCACCCAGAACTAAGGCTCAAATAAATACGTCCACATTACACCCTCGCTGGTCGCCAAGATAATTGCACAACTTGACCCACACAAAGCGAGCGGCGGTGACGGAATCCCAGTCATAGTACTGAAGAAATGTGCCCCTGAACTCTCCTCTGTCCTCTCTAAACTGTATAACCTCTGCCTATCTGCTTCCTGCTTTCCTGCCTGTTGGAAGTCCTCCTGCGTAGTTCCTATATTTAAGAATTCTGGCGAATCCTCAGACCCCGCCAATTACTGTCCTATTAGTCTCCTTCCAATCTTTGGCAAAGTTTTCAAAGCCATTATCAATGCCGAGGTGATTCAGCATCTTATGGCCAACGAGCTTCTCTCTGACAAACAGTACGGGTTTCGCTTCACCAGGTCTACTGCTGATATGCTAACGACCATTACCGAGTACATATACCAGGCACTCGACAAGAATGGTGAAGCCCGAACCATTGCCTTGGATATCTCCAAAGCATTCGACAGGGTTTGGCATGCTGGCCTCTTGTGCAAACTGTGGAGCTATGGGATAACTGGACATCTGTTTGACCTCATCCAGTCTTTCCTCTCTAACTGCACATTGAAGGTGGTATTAAATGGGCATGCCTCCCAAAACTACCATACGAACGCGGACGTGCCTCAAGGTTCCATCCTAGGTCCCACGCTCTTTCTGATCTACATTAATGATCTCCCCGACACCATTAGATCCTAAGTTGGCATGCATGCCGACGACACAACAATCTACTCTCGCATCGATCAGAAACCAGGTCTGGACGACAAAGTGAACCTCGCTGCTGTACTTGAAAGGGTATGCCGTACTACCAATCCATAGTGGCCTGGGGTAGGAAATGGTTGGTAAATTTCAATACCTCTAAAACAAAGCTGTTATCAACTAACCACCATAGACAATTGCATCTACCTCCCATTAGCATGGGACAGGCTAGCCTCCCAGAGAGTAAAATACTACGCCTCCTTGGCCTTACACTCTCGGCGGACCTCAAATGGAATGACTATATTGAATCCATTGCCAAATCTGCTGCTATGAAAGTGGGCTCCCTATGCAGGGCCCGGAAATTTTTCCCACCTGAATCTATTCTGCACATATACAAATCTATCATCCGCCCGTGTATTGAATATTGCTGCCATATCTGGTCGGGTACCCCTGCTGCTCTCCTTGGGCTTCTTGACAAAATACAAAGGAGGATCTGTAACGTGGTTGATACTGACTTGGCAGACCGGCTGCAGCCGCTCTCACACCGGCGTGATGTGGCTTCCCTGTGCCTCTTCTACAAGTACTTTCATGGCTTCTGCTCCGATGAGCTTAGATCACTGGTGCCGCCTAAGCACGAATTTACACGAGATACTAGATTAGCAACTAGGTCCCACCCTTTTACAGTTAAACAAATAAGATGTAACCGTAAATTCTACTCCAACAGCTTCTTTTCTCGTGCTTCCCGCCTGTGGAACTCCCTTCCACAAGTCTGCTTTCCCGACAGTTACAATCTCCAGGTGTTTAAATGTAGGGTCAATAGACACCTCCTATCACACTAACTCCCAACTATTCTCACAACACTCTCATCTACCAAACCCTCATTCTTGGTATCCTTACCCACCTATCACCCACCCTCTGTCATTTCCTATATTTAATCAGCCTTTCTCCACTCTACGTAGCCCCCTGCGCAGTAGTGGCAGTGACATGCCTTGCTCGGGGTGAAATGCTTATAAAAAAATAAAAAAAAAATTTCCTCTCTTACCCACCTCCTGACACCCCCTGTAATTCCTTCTAATAACTTTCCTTCAACAGTGGCAGTATAATGCCTTGCTTGCGACGATATGATTATAGAAAAAACAAATATTTACATTAAATATTAATATAAGTTTCTAATGGGCATAAAATGGGCATTTCTATTGTTATTAAGTAATAAACTGATCTCCCAGTATTATCAGATGATATCATATTTTATTTTGCAAATCAATGTTTCCCAATAAAATTGGTATTAATCAACCAATGTAGGCAGGGGTCCAGGGTGGGCAATTCATGCTCAACAGGGTTTCAAGGTTCAAAGTATTAAGTGATTAACTCCAGAATTATTACATTATATCAGTTTTTATTATGCAAATCAATGTTTTCACAATAAAATTCATATTAACCAACTGATTGCAGGAAAATTCTCTGGCTTCAATTATATTTAAATGAGATCAACATATCAGATGATAATATGTATCCTTATTAAAAGTATTCATGATAACAACATTTTTTGGTGGTTGGGGGGTTATCATACAAACAATGTAAGTGCAACATGACACTTTATTTACAAATATTGCAAAAAGATATAGGCAAAAGAAAAATATATTTAATTAACATAACATCTCATATATCTAAATAAATTATTATTTTACCTTAACATGGGTTTGTTGCCATTTATAACATTCATCAGACATTCACCCTTTGATTTTGTTAACTTTTCAACTGTTTCAGCTATCATTACGCCCATCAATTTTTATTTCTTCCCAGAAATCTTTGTTTATTTATTTTCCATTGTCATATAAAGAACTTTTAATGATTTGTCACAAGTTTTCTATTAGATTAATACTTGGAAAAGCTCAGGGACCATTTCGTTAATTTGGTATCTTTGAAGCCATATTTTGGCAATGTGGTCATGTTTACTTTAGCAAAACCTATACCGTGAAAAATAGACTGTCTAATAACTTAAAATAATTCTTTAAATTTATGTTCAAGCTATCATTTCAATTGTTAGAAGGGAGCTGTAATTTTACTGTTTATATTTAACATCAGGAAAAAAGAGATGAAATTTTTAGAGCACATAATGAGGATGTGTGTTGTGGTACAGTGGATATCGGCTCGGAATGAGAAATCGGGGAGCTGAGTTCAAATTCCATTTGAATTCATTGCATTCACTTATGGCAAATACCCTTGGGAAAGGTATTAATCCGTCTCTTCCTTCCAGTTATTGGTTAAATAACAGGACATATTGGGTTCTATAGCCTTGGCTGGCAACCAATCTACCGCAGAAAGCAATGACAACCTACCACAGGATAATCTTCTGCCTAGTCAGTCATGTCTCTCTCAAGTCATGATCGCCCAAGTGTTTACCACGTATAACACTTAGCTGACTGAATGAGGAAAGAGGGCTTGGAAAATTTGATACTCACTAGACAGATTGAAGGTAAGAGGAACAGAAGAATGCAATGCACAACCTACCTAATGAGCTTGTGTAAGTAGTTGGCAGAAGAGAATTTAGAAAAGATAGCAAAATTTGTAGGGCACAAAATGAGGAAAGAGGGCTTGGAAAATTTGAAGATCAAAATTGACTGGGAAGAAAAAAGATGGAAGAGAGTTCTACAAGTGAGAAGTGTGATAAAAGCATTGATCTTATAGTTACACCCTTGTGCAAATTAATTGAAACAACTGCTTTAGTCTCCTTTCTTTTACCATATGGTCAGTTTTAAACCCACTATTCCTATTTTTCCCTCAGATTAGGTCATTTCCATTGGTATGAAGTAATATTAATCTATTTTTGTGGTGTTTGGGGAAATTTGTTTGGCCTTGAAAAATATTGTCTCAACTGTCCATCAGTTGTCTTACAGTCATTGTCTGTGATATGAATTCCTCTTTTGGAAAAGGCGTTGAGACAAACAAGATTCTATATTGTCGGCAAACCACTTGCGTATGGAGAGGAAGTGAATTCAGCAGGTTTTCAAAAGTAGAAAGGAGTGTATGACAAGGAAGTATTTTCTATTCAATTTACACAGCAAAACAATTTTGAAAGAAATAAAATCCTTACCAGGATTTGTCATTGTTGGCCACAATCTCAGCAATGTAAGAAACACAGACTACACAATGCTGATAGTAGACATGGTAAAGAAAATGCAGGACCTCCAACAGAAGGTAGCAAAAGAAAGTGAGAAGAAAGAATTGAGCATAAACTTCAAGAAAACTGAATGTATGGTCATCAGTAAAAAGCAGACACAAAAATGCCAACTACTGGTTGGGGAAACTAAAACAAATAAAGAAATTTAAATACCTCTTAAGCATACTGACAAAGGACGGAAAGTGCAACATTGAGATTCAAAGATGCATTGGCATGGCCAAAGATGCATTTCAAAAACTGATCAGTGTACTGAGAGACAGAAGAATCTTATTCAAAACAAAGAAAAGAGTGCTGGATTGTGATGTGATATCTCTTCTTCTGTACAAAAACTAATGTTGAACAATCTCATCAAGGATGAAGGCGAGGCTTGAGGCAGCTGAAATGTGATTTTACAGAAGGACCATGAACTGAGCACATGAGCAATGATGAGTTGTTGGAGAAGATGCAAATTAGAAGAAAACTCATACCTAACATCAGGAATAGACAGATGAGGTTCCTGGGACATTTAATGAGGAAAGAAGGCCTGCAGAATCTAATATTCACAGGACGGATAAATGAAAAAAGAGACAGGGGAAAGCAGTGTGAGACATATTTGATAGTCTTGAGCAAATGAATGGTAGAGTGAGGTTTGGGAAAGATACAAAGAGGAAAAATATTGAGAGCAACAACAGACAGAGCCAAGTAAAAGTCCATGATTGCCTACATCCTGAAGAGACATGGCACATGTAGAAGAAGAAAAAAAAAGAATAAGAAAAAGAAGAATGGAAAGTCAACATCTTGTTTATGTCTTTATTTTCTCTTTGAGTTATATGTGATATCCATTTTAGTTGTTGCTGCTGTTGAAAGTCCTCAAGTAATATGGTTTCTATTATTTGGTATAGGTTTTTGTTTATGATTATGTAGCATCAGTCCACTAAGTTTAAAGATATCTGATCCTTGCTATGACCCACAGGTTTCATGTAATCAAAGTCATTTTTTACCAGTGATCTGAGAAAATGGTTACTTAGAGTTCAAAGATTTCTGAATGAGTTTACTATCATGCATGATGTTCATATGAAAGTCTTGATCTGACAAGGTTTTTTAAGAATCTGATTTGAGATTTTGTGTTAATGTTTTGGTTTTGTAGCAATGTGTGGCATTTGGCAAAACTACCTCTTGTGCCTAATTTTGAATTATGAATTTCTATGATGGTTTCAGGGTAAGTGCCATCACTGCTTTTTTTTATGAATCCAGAAACTATAGTTCCATTGCATAAAAAATTCTTACAACGCCAAAAATGTTTTTTTAAATACAGATCGTCATTGAGTTATGAGCATGTTTTTTTTTACAGCTGACAAGTTGTAAATCAATCTTGTAAGTCAGTTTGTAATAAATTTTTATCTTTCTTTAGACATTATTTTTTCATCATTTTTATGGTTTCTATATTTTTGATACAATTTCTGTCAACTCTCTACACATTGTTTTGTATTTTTACCATTATTAGGTTTAAGCCAAACATGGTACACTACAGTATAGTTGGTTTATTACATTTACCTACATGCAAAGACCCTTGGGAAAGGTATTAATCAGTCTCTTCCCTCTAGTTATGGGTTAAATAACAGGACAGATTGAGTTTTATAGCCTTGGCTGGCAACCAGTCTACTGCAGAAAGCAATGACAACCTACTGTGGGATAATCTTCTGCCCAGTCAGTCTTCAGAAGTGCCATACGTGAGACACACATGGGTGATCATATATTTCAAGACATGATCACCCAAGTGACTGAAGCATACTAAAAGCCAAAATAGAGATGCAAAAACAGAAAACATTTTAGTTGCAAAGCATGCCCGTTTGGGATTGTTGTTGTAAACTTAAACAGATATGTCATATAGCTTGTAAGCCAATGATGACCTGTATGTAATAAAAACAAACATATACTGAAATTCATATGGTATATTTATCATATAAACATATATTTTACCAACATTTATTAGCTAATTCCAATTTTATTTTGAAAAAATTGACTTGCATAATACAATCTGACAGTATACCCTTTACTCCAACTTATATTTAATTTCTCTTTCTCGTTCTCTATTTCTTTCTCTTTTGCTATTTCTTATCTATTACTACTTTTCATTCTTCATTTTCTTCAAGTGAGCCACAGAATCTTTCCTCATTAAATGAAATCTTAGGAATTGGAACCAGGCCAACAACCGGCACTGCAATGGCCATTCTCAGTGGCAGATAACAACAGTGTTCAAGGCAGCAGCACCCCACCATTTTCAGAGCAAAATTCTTTAATTTTCTAAATTGATACAGCAAAAGAAAGAGAAAAAGAGATAGAGGAAGAAAAGCCCTTTCAAAATGTATTTAAATAGCATTCATTCATCTCATTAAAGTTTGGAAAATGAACCCTTTGTCCCCGCCTCACTAGACATGCGCACAGACCAACCTATTCTCAACTAATTTAGAGTTATAAAGCTAAACTCCCTAATGCTTGCCAGAAAATTTCTCCTTTTTGGTTAGATGACAGGATCAAATCAATTAGCAATACTATGCAACATTGATATCCTTACAGTGATAACTTTCAAGATCTTGTTTTATATATATATGGATTTTTATTTTTTTTAAATACTTGTTGTGCTGAAATTTTAGATATACATGTATTATTTAATTTCTTGCCATGTTGAATGCAGTTCTTGCAAAAATGTTGTAACATTAGCTATTTCCTTATAAGGAAACATTCAACATTCATTTGACAGCCAGTGCCTGTGTGAGTTGAAATTTAGAAATCTTTCTCTTAAAGAAATTTTTCAGGAAAATAGGTTTCTCAGGTCAAGTAACTCTTATTACTCTTTCTTGTTTGATAAGAACATTTAAGAATATTTAAATTTGTGGGGAATGTGTGTCAGTATTGATACAAAAGAGGCTCTGAATTGAAACATGTCTGTCAAAGTGAATTAGTCACATCCCAGTTTTCTTGTTAGCAACAGAATAGCTTGGCATATCCAGATATAGGCCTCTCTGCAACTTTTCCTGATCTGAGTCTTTGTCAGTAAAAGCAAACTGAAAACTAGCAATCAGCAGTCTGCTTTTGGTGAAACTCACTTTGCTATCTTTAGAGATTTGGTGTCTTGTAAAAATGTTCCCTTGGCATATTTTGTTCCATAAAATATGTACTACCTGCCATGCTGTGGTTTTTGAGGCAGTGGCTTCACTTATCATTATTCATTTTTTTTTATTTCTTCCAGTCTCTATCTCTTCTCTGCTTGTTCTCACTTAATTTTTAAGAGACCCATCTCTTACCTGTTATATGTTTCCACCAGATTTCATACACACTTGCCTTATTTTCCATCAAGGTTTCTTTCTTTAAAAAAAATGCTTATTCTGGAGAAATTTTACATGTTTTTGTTTTTTTTAATCATATCACCCCGAGCAAGGCGGTAATGCCACTGATGCGCAGGGGGCTACGTAAGAGTGAAAAAATTTGCAAAAAGAGAAAACCGGAAACCACATCCGAGACAGGGAACAAGGGATGAGCATCTTCACCTGTTCAATAGACATGGGCGGAGTGGGAACCAGGCGATAGTTTAGTCTATCTACTCCAATTGAAAAAGAAAAAAGAAAAGAGTGAAAAGATTGGAAAAGAGAAAGCTGGGAACCACATTCTAAACAGGAAACAAGGGATAAGCCTCTTCACCTGTTCAATAGACGTGAGTGGAGTGTGAACTGGGCGATAGTTTATCATATAAAATTGTGCATAAGTTGACTTCATGCATAGTGTAACACCTAAATTTTTTTTTAAAATAATTTTAACCACTCCAGGAAAATATTGGTTTATCTGGAAAGTTCATGCCAATTTTTAGTTGTTCATGTTCCACATTAGAACAGATATAATATACATAACATTTCTAATTTGAGCAGACTTTAAACTATTTCTTGAAAAAGAAAGTTTAAAATTATTTCCTTGTCAGTTTTGTAACCCTGTGAAAATGAAAGATTATAAGTTGCATTTTAGATACTTGATGCCCTTTTTATTACCGTAAAAGCAAAAATACCTCGCAAGCAACAAGAAAGCTATGCACTGTCTACAGTGAAGGTGCTTCAGTTCACAGAACTGTATGGAAGTTGTTTGCTAAATTTAGAGTTGATGATTGTTGCCTTATTGATGAATGATCAGGTAGATCCTTCACTATAGATGATGACCAAATCAAGACACTGATTGCGAATAACCTACATTATACAATGCAAGAATTGGCTAAAATATTAAGTTTATAATAAGTGATATGAGTTTCCAAGCATCATTAAGTGCACATGGATTTTACATGAGCACTTAATGAAGTTTGGGTATTCATATCACTATGATGTTTGAATACCACATGATCTGAGTAAAAGAAACTTTTGGATTGCATTTCTATCTTTGATTTGCTGTATAAACACAATGAAAATGCACCTTTTTTAAGCAAATTGTGATAGGTGATGAGAAATAGATTATTTACAAAAATGTTCAACAAAAAAGATCCTGGGGAAAGTGATATGAACTAACTTCAGCAACCCAAAAAGCAGGTCTTTATTCTAAATCATGCTGTACATATGGTGGGACAGAAAAGAAATCCTGTAGTTTCTGCCAAGTAGCCAGTCAATTTATTCTGAAAAGTACTGCTTGCGACTAGATGACTTAAAGACAGCAAATCAAGAAAAATGCCCAGAATTGGTGAACATGAAAAGCATTATTTTCTATCAGTATATTGC
Source organism: Ascarosepion bandense (assembly GCA_037127315.1). Taxonomy (NCBI): domain Eukaryota; kingdom Metazoa; phylum Mollusca; class Cephalopoda; order Sepiida; family Sepiidae; genus Ascarosepion; species Ascarosepion bandense. Next base: position 278,189 of record JBBBDQ010001374.1, on the reverse strand, counting down.
CAGACCTCATGTTTCTTTGGCAATCCAGCAAAAATTGCTGCAGCTTGGCTAGGATGTGGTATCCCGTCTACCTTATTCACCAGACATTGATTTTTCGGATTTTAATTTATTCAGGTTCTTGTTAAATACTTTCAATGGTAAACATTTTAATTCTTTGGTTGACATACAAAACCACCTTAACGAATGCTTTGCTGAGAAACCACCAAAATTCTGGGAAGACAGAATCTTTAAGTTGAAAGAAAAATGGAGAAAAGTGATTAAACAAAATGGTTCATATTCAGTTGAAAAAATAATTAATGGCATAATTTTCTTTTGTGTTTTAATTTGCCTTAAAAATTATGAACTTTCTAGACAACCCAGTATTTACTTGTGTATAGTGCACCAAAAATACATGATTTTCAACCTCTTCAAAAGCAATCACCTATGCATAGTGAAACACCCTATTTTCTTGCATTACAAAGAAACTTACACTATATTATATACAAAACTTATATTGTTCAATTTTTTTTTATGGACAGGTGGCCAAGTGGTTAAAATGTTTGCTTTCTAACCATGATGCCCAGGTTTGAATCTCACCATGGTCAATTTGTCATGAAGGTGACACCTTAATGTTATTGATCTGGAGGAGGTGACCCAAGTGTGTGGCATCTTTGGAAAGTGCCTGAAAATCATATCACGGGTTGATCCAAGACTTGTGAGTGAAATTGGGTAGACAGCTCCCTTTGAAGAGTTGTTCATGGTTGTGCTAGCTTGAAGTCACAAATCATCATAACTGAGGTTTTGAGCATCCTGGCCTTGTTCAAACTTGTTTACGCTAGATAACGCTCTCTCTCCTAGAAAGTGTAACTAAGGTCCGCTCAGCATAATTACCCTATAAACCACAGGTGGGCTCTGTGGGTATTGAACAAACACAAGTGTGCCAAAGCAGGTGTCTGCAATGGAGGTTAGTTAGCTGCCATGTTAGACAGGTATCCTTGAATACAAGTGCCAACCATTATTGTTTAATATTTTGCAATGTTAAATGTAGATCTGGAAAAATAGTAATATTAGTTGTTTTCTCATAAGGAAACATTCAGCATTCATTGACTGAGCAGATAGTGTCTGTTTATTTGTTCACTAGTATATCAGCTTCTTATGGCTGAGTCATTTAATGCTGAAATTTAATTTTCTTGAGAGCATTAGTAATTTCTTTTACAAAAATGTATTGCTGGCTATTTTTTTTTTCAAAATGTATTGTTAGTAATATATTTTACTATGAAAATGTATTTCTGGCATTTTTACTATGAAAATATATTGCTGGCATTTTTACTATGAAAATATATTGCTGGCATTTTTACTATGAAAATGTATTGCTGGTATTTTTACTATAAAAATATATTGCTGGTATTTTTACTATAAAATCTATTTTTATACTTTTGTGTTTTGACCCTAGTTTGTGGGTTAACGATTTGTCTATTGTTGGAACCCTAACAAATGCTACCACCCTAGGCATGTCTATCTTTTTCTCTTTATTCCATTACTTGCTGTTTTTCCCCGTTCCTCTTGCCTTCAGTATACTCTGTGAGTGTCAAATTCTCTGAGCTATCTTTTCTTGTTATGTCCCAGAAATTTCACTTGTCTTTTTCTTATTATAAGTGTTCTCTTTTATCCAGTTTTCTGGCTGAGAGCCATATCCTGTTAAAACACTGGTTCTTATACAATCACCAAAGTTAAGCAACATTCAGCCTGGTCATTATCTAGATGGGTGACTGCTTGAGAATACCAGGTGCTGTAAGCTTGGATGCAATGGATAATGGTTTGGAATTGGAAATTGAAGAACCGAGTTCCAATTACTTCTCAGTTATTTACTTAAAATGAAAATACCTTTGAGAAAAGTATGGATCCACCTCTTCTGCCCCAGCCATAGTTTAATTAAAAGGACTTTAGGTAAGCTGTACACCTACATAATGGCAAAAAAATATGTGCCAAAAATAACAAAAGGTAAAAATGAGATTTTAAAATTATATGCATTTTCTAATACAGTATTTACAGGCTTGAAATTATGGTTCAAGAGAAGTAACCAATTAGGTCAGAAGAAGCTGACAATTTAGTACAACCAAAGTGATAATAACATCTATTTTATTTTAATTTCAAATTTTATTGGATGTTTTTTAATTCATTTTATTTCTGCTGTCCAAAATTATATTAATATATAAAAAAAGGTTTCATACAATAAGAATTGACAATCAACTGATTGCTTCCTTATTTTTAAAAAATTTAATCTTTACTACATTTTGTAAATTTTTGTAAAAAAAAGACAGTTGTATGATTTTCTAGTTTCTGTTAGCTTGAAAAAGCAAGCAGATATCAATAACACTTTGCGAATGATGATCACCAACTACTTAAAACTTTCATCAAAATCTTATGAGCTAATGGCATCTAAAAATGGCAAGCTGTATTTGAGCAAAAGTGGAATTCAGAGAACAAGCAAGATTGGCTGATACTAAATATGCAGTGGGAAAGTTGTAAGTGGAGTAGAGTACATGGCAATTTTTGTTATTTCCAACTGAAATGGTACAGGTCTGGGATACAGACAGAAACAAGGTGAAAATTTGTGAAAATAATGACAGAGAATGGACAGGAATAATACAAATTGGCAGATATCAAGGAGAATTTTTTTTTTATAGGACAGGGTGTGTTAGAATGTCTATTAGCAGAGAGGAAGACTGGCATTTGTCTCTTCTGTAATCAGTGGATGAAATGCCAGTAATGGCAGAAGTTCTCTGGCATATTCCAAATCAGAAATCAAAATCTCTGATAAGCCAGTATTTTTATCTGATGACATTGGGAAGAGATGTTTGATATTTGGAGATAGGAACAATCTGAATTATACAATTGCTAACTGGTATTGCAGAGATGAACAAGGATCATAATAATAATAATAATAATAATAATAATAATAATAAAGATCATAATAATAATAACAGGTATTATACTGAAAGGGTTGAGAAAACATACTTGCTTCTCTCTCTTTCAATATATATATATATATATATATATATATATATGAATATATATGAATATATATATATATATATATATATATATATATGTGTATATATGTATGTATATATATATATATATATATAGGCACATGGCCAAGTGGTTAAAATGCTTGCTTTTTGACCATGAAGTCCTGGTTCGAATCTCACCATGGTCAATATGTCAGGAAGATGACTTCTTAATGTTATTGATCTGGATGAGCCGATTTCAGGAGTTGTTGATGATTGGGCTAGCTCAAACTCACAAGTCATCATGACTGAGGGTTTGAGCATCCTGACATTTTCAAACCGTTGTTCATGCAGGATAACACGCTCTCTCCCAGAAACTGTAACTAAGGTCCGCTCTACATGGATGCAGTATAAAGCACAGGTGGATTCTGTGGGTGTTGAATAAATACAAGTTTGCCTGAGCAGGCATCTACAATGAAGATCAGCTGGCTGCCCTGGTCAACGGGTATCCTCAAATAAGAGTGGCCAGCCATTATTACACACACACACACACACATATATATATGTGAGTGTGTGTTTGTATGTATATATGCATATATATATATATATATATATATATATATATATATATATATATATATATGTATAGATGTATATTTATGTATGTATGTATATATTGTATGTTTATTTATATATATATTAGGACCTCGAAGAAGTTCTCACTAAGTTTTCGTGACAAATAATGATTTATTTACAAAAATGAGTAAGAAACATTTTACTGAAAGTATTGTCCATCACTAGCCACTATTTTTCTCATCTTTCTGGCTGCATTAGAATTCCACATCAGAAAAAAGACATGTCTTTTGATCCTTTTTGGCATCTTTGTAAAAATAGAAGTGCTGCTCAGCCAGGCCATATACCATCAATCAGAACAAATGATAATTTCATGGAGCATTGTCTGGTGAATATGGCAGGGTGGTAGGACTTCTCATTTAAGTGTTTTGAATTAGGTTTTCACCTGTTTTGCAACATGGCCTAGTGTTATCATGTCACAAAATCACTTTGTCGTGTCTCTGCTTGTGTAGTGGCTGTTTTTTTCTTCAATACATGGACTAAAGTTGTAGTCAGTAGTGATCTTCCATGATGGTTTTGGCCAGTTTAAGCCAATAATAATAAACTCCACTCAGCTGATCCCACCAAATACAGAGCAGAATCTTCAAATCATGGATACTGGGCTTTGCCACTTATGTTGATGCATGGCTGGGCTTACCTTACAATCTTCTATGCTTAGTGTTATCATAGCTTATTCACTTTTCATTGCTAGTCATGAGTCGATGCAAAAAACCTTTCCTTTTCTGCTGTTGAAACAGCTGTTCACATGTGACAAGACACTGTTTGATGTCTCTTGGCTTCAACTCGTATGTCACCTAATGTCCTTGCTTTTGAATCATTCCTCATGCTTTCAAACATTTTGAACCTGTTGTGTGATTACTTTCCTAATGATTCTGCAAGTTCATCTTCATGAAGCAATTCTTCCAATTCTTTGTCTTTAAATTTTTCAGTGTGCCAGAGCCTTCTTTATCTCCTCCATCAAAATCATTATTTTTTAAGCATATAAACAAATCTCTGCATGTTGTTTCAAACACGGCATGATTCCTTAATTCCCAACAAAACTCTGTGGGCTTCAGCTGCAGATCTCTTTTGAATAAAGTAGTGCAGCAAAATTCCCTGCAAATATACTTTCTTTGGCACAAAATTTAACATATTTGACACGATGAAAAACAAAGTTGTTTACACTTCAGCGAAATGCCGTACACTGAATTTTAAGCTTGCTTTTAGTACTTCCTTATGGATGCATTACCATCTAAAACTACATGCACGTAGTTCTGGGAATATTAAAGGCTGTAAAACAGTGAGAACTTATTCAAGGTTTTAATATCTATCTATCTATCTATCTATCTATCTATATATATATATATATATCTATCTATGTATGTATGTATTTATGTATAAATGTGTAATGTATATGTATATATATATATATATATATATATATATATATATATAAATTAATTAACTCTGTAATATTTTATTACATAAAGAAAATTCGAAAAGATTATATTTATAGGATGAAGATATTATTATTGCCATCAAAATTAATATAAAAATCTAACAATTCAATTCTTTTATTTAAAACATGGCCTCTAAATTTACTGTCCTGTATTAATTAACTCTGTAATATTTTATTACATGGAGCTCTCTTCCTGTATCATTTTTTAATATTAAAATAATTTATTTAATATTAATTAGGATCAGGTTTTTGGAATTTACCTTTCTGCTTTTTCTCACTTGGATTAAAGTATCTGATTTAAAAAAAAAAATATATATATATATATATATATGCATATATGTATGTATGCATATATATATAAATATATATATTTGTATGTACATATGTGTATATATGTATGTATACATACATATATGCACACATATATATATATATATATATATATAATGAAAATTGGACACATTATAAATCTGTTGGTGATATTTTATTTCATGAATATTTAAAAAAATATTTAACTCTTCAAACCAAAATTTTTTACAAAAAGTAATGCATTAGATTTACCTGACAGGAGGAACAGTGGGGGAAGAGGAAGAAAGAAAACATTTTATTGATGGGAGAGGGAATCAGATATACAATGTTAAGTTTTAAACATGAATGTCATATTTAGAATGTTGCATTTTGTCCTAGACAATAAGATGATCTTGGATTGAACTTTAGGTTAAACATTTTCAAATACAGGACAGTAAATTTAGAGGCCATGTTTTAAATAAAAAAATTGAATTGTTAGATTTTTATATTAATTTTGATGGCAATAATAATATCTTCATCCTATAAATATAATCTTTTCGAATTTTCTTTATTTTTTCTTTGTGATGACAATGTTAATGATGATAAAAAATATTAAAAAATGAAGAAATAAATGAATATAATTTTAAATAAAAAAACTAAAAAAAAACTAATGTTTTCCTTCTTCCCTTTCCCCCCACTATTCCTCCTATCTGGATAAATCTAACCCATTCATTTTATGTAAAAAATTTCAGTCTGAGGAGTTGAATATTTTTAAAAAAATATTCACAAAATAAATTATCAATGATGGATTTATAATTTGTTTAATATATTTTCATTGTAATACTCCATTAAATTCTAACATTGAGGTCTCATCTGATTACGAAACTCCATGCAATTAACCTTACAAATTACCAAAGATACTGCTTAATTTTATATATATATATATATATACACACATGAGTAATCAGGAAGAGAGTAGATAATGATTGGCACTACACTAAAATTTTCACTTAATGCAAATACCCTTGAGAAAAATATTAATCCATCTCTTCTCTCTCCAGCTATGTGTTAAATAGCAGTACATATTGGGTTATGTAGTCTTGGTTGGCAACTAGTCTACTGCAGATAGAAATTGCAAACCTACTGCGGGAATATCTTCTGCCTAGTCAGTTATGGATACGAAGAGATATGATCACCTAAACATGTATTACATATGGCACTTAACTGACTGACTGACTAGATTGGCCAGTAGGTCTCACCATTTTATTTATGATTTACTGATACAACCCATACTAATTTTTCTATAGCTGTAAATAAGGAGAAGAGGTGTATTCATATTTTAGTGCTTAACAAACATGATACTTCCCATGATAGGGTTTATTCCCTAATCAGTTATCTTCATGCCAAAGGGCACATCATCTTTATTCATCTTTGCTTGTTCAATTCTATAACATAAAAAAACCTTGTTTGGTTACTTAATGTTAAATTTTGTATAGGGAGCCCATTGAAGATCAAACTCTCTGATCATTAGTAATGACAAATCAGATTAGCCTTTACTCTATGCTAAAATACCTACATATTTAATACCTTGGAAAAGATATTAATCTATCTCTTCTCCTTCCAGTTATGAGTTGAATAGCATGACAAATAGTGTTCTGTAGCCTTGGTTGGCAACCAGTCTACTGCATAAAAAAATTGCAACCTACTGCAGAAAGATCTTCTGCCTGGTCAGCTATTGATCAAAACAGACATGATTGCCATACCATATGTTTATACTATATAGAACTTAGCTGAATGATCAATAGATTTGATGATATGAACTTTCTTCCTGATTATGAATATGTAGCAATATCTATAAAACCTGATCTTTTCTATTATCTTTAGTGTAAATGTATATGGTTAAACAATTTAGAAATTCTGACCAAATATATATGAGTGTTTATCTACCTGTTCATATAAGCCATTTTTACCAGATTTCAGCTTTTCCAGTTAACTTTAAATACATATCTTACGACATTAATAGCATTTTTATAATTGTAAATGAAAAAACAAATATTTAGAAGAAAAAAGAATTAACAATGTTTAACTTTCATGCCTGCAAAAAAGCCGTGGGACAAAAGAACAGCTATTCTCTTGACAATGCAATCACTGTTTACGCTTTTGACTCCCTCAACAATGTTTGTTTATAAAATTATCAAAAATATGGGAATCAAGTACAATGCAATACTATTATTTACCTTTTATAGGATTTTATTATTTTCATTTTATAAAAAAATAAATTAGAAAAATGTCTTTTTATTTAAAAAAATGATAAAAAAATACAAAATTATTAAAATATGTAAACCAACTACAATACAAAATTTATTTTGAAAAAGTTTTAAATTGTTGCTAATTTTGAAACAATTGCCTAGAAAATCAGCCAACAGATTAAAATAAGTAATCTAATGAATAAATGATATTTAATATCAAAATATGTAAACCAACTACAATGCAATATTTATTATTTACCATTTTACAAATAGGTATGAAATTTTTTTTTATTTATTCGTTTTATAAAAATACTAATTAATTATTGTTGCCAGTTCTCAAGAACAAAGAAAATGTATAAATTCACCTTTAGATGTTTGGGTTTAATTAAAATTCTAATTCTCACTTTTTAGAACAATAAAGTCAGCAGAAGGAGTCAAGAGTATATACAATAATAGTGGTATCAAGGGAATAACCATTCTTTTTACACACTGTTTTTTTGCAACGATGGTTAAACATTGAAGAAGAATTTTCCTGAAGTTGAAAGGAATTCTAATACAAAATTTTAGAAATACTTTGAAACAAATAAAGAAAATCCTTGGATTAAAAGTGAACTAACTAGAAAGGCAACTTGGCTGCCTTAAAAGTTATGAAAGAAAGTTTTAAAAATTACAGCTGTTGTTTTTGTTTTATGTTTTGAAAGCTACATAAATACAAAGAAAAATAAAAACCACCAAAAGCAAGATATACAAATTATAGGATTATTATTTCTGTTGTACATTTTTTTAAATTAAAAGAAAAATTAAAATGGAAGCAATTGCAAGAATATAATTTCAATAAAAAAAAAGAAAAAAGAGAAATTTTTCAGAATACACCAAGAAAGTCAAATCTGATTTATGATTTAGGCAAGTGAAGCGTGCAAATATTAAGAAAATCTTTTGTTTTTATTAACTCTTTAGAGTTTACCTTTTCTCTTGCAAGTTTTTTTTATTTTTGCAGCAAAGAAACAGATTTTCTCCTGTTATTCAAATGTTCATATTTGAAATCATTCAATTTTTTCCTCTAATTTAAAGAAGGCCGTTGCCCATAACTTGTTGCAGGTTTTCTGTATTAGGGATATACGTATATATAACAGCAGGATTTACAAATATGGAAGGCAATCTTATTTGAAGAGAGTAAAGCTATATATGGTGTTAGAAGCAAGTTTCAAAATGGAATCAGGATAAACTATATAGTGAGCTGAAAATGTCGAATTAGTAGCAGTAAGAGGTAATTATGGTATGATATTATATATCTATAAATGCATAATAATATTTATATATAAGACAGACAACACATGAGAAATATTTATCAATCTAACATGTTTCACTTTTATTAAAGCTTCATTAGAGAAAGTTAATAAAAATGAAACATCACATTGATAAACATTTTCTATTTGTTCTTTATTTTATCATTCTATCAGATTCTGATCCATATTTAATGAATCTATCTATCTATCTATCTATCTCAGTCTGTTCAGATCTATCTATCTATCTATCTATCTATCTATCTATCTAACATTCAGTTAAAATTAAAAATAAAATCATCCCTGATAAAGTTAGTTGAAAGTGCTCAGACATACAGAGCATTCAGATAATTTCTACATAATTTAATGCCCAGAAAATGAATAAAAAGAACACAACAAAAATTGAAAATAAAATATTTGTAATGTAACCTGTATAAACAAATGCATAATATATATATATATAATAATAATAATAAAATTGACTCTGTACGTATTCAAATCTTAAAATGTTACAGAAGTAATTTTTAAAGACCACGAATAACCAGCAGAATCTAACTCCGTTATTGTCCTCGGCTATAAAGCTTTGGACAAAGAGGGGAAAAAAAAATATAGTGTATATATATATATATATATATATATATATATATATATATATATATATATATACACTCATATATGTATATGTAGACACACAAATATACACATACACATATACACACAGACAGGATGTGATGGATAAACTATCATCTAAATTATTCAAAAATAAAAATAGCACTGATATCTCATTTTAACAGATATATTTACCAAAATTAACACAAAAATATCTTGAAATACTAAAAAAATACTTAATAGAATAATCATTGCTTTCGATCATGGCCTCTAGACAACTTCAGAATCTCCTACAACTTCTCTGGATGCTTTTCTTGTTTAAGTCGGTGAATGTTGCCATAATCCTTATCTTCATCTTCAATGTTACAACTGTGCCCCACACAATAATCAATGTGGTTGAGGTCTGGGAGTTAAATGGCCAGATGTAAGGGGTGATGTGATTGCAGAAATTGTCTGACAGCAACTGGATTTTCTCAGCATCCAAGTGTAGGTTTTACCAAGCTTAGACTCAAGGGTTTTAGTTAATGTCCAATCAGTGGCACCATACATTAAAATAACCCTCTAAATTGGCATCAAAGTATCTCTGTTAGAGATAGCCTTGTAGATCTGATTTCCAGATTATATCCATTTTTTCCAAAGTGCCCCAGATTTTAGCTGTGTGAATTTTCACATCCTTTTCAGTAGAATTTATTTTGCTTTCAAGGTATGAAAAAATTTGACAGATTTTATTCACCCAATACAGTTTGCTGTTTGAAATTCATAAATTCAGTTTTAGAGGAATTTATGTAAATTCGTCTAAAACTGAATTCATAGATTTCAACCATACAGTCCAACATCATTAGCAGCATTTTCTAGATGTTGTGGGAGTTCTGTGGCATTAGTAATGGTTCATCTGAATAGTTAATATTGGTCAGCATTTTTACAGGATATTGACTTGAGAATTTTGGTGATAAAGTAAAAACTAGAGGATGATGTTTGTCCAGATAAGTTCTCAATACATAGTCAAGGGTGTCAGAACAATTATAGTGAAAATATTTATAGAAGAGGCAAAGGGAATCTGCATTACTGTGGTGGGAATGTAACTGAAGCCAAGAAGCTGAGTTAGAACCAATAACTTTGCTGACTATTTTTGAAGATTTTGTCAAGAAACTATAAAACAGAATCACCAGTCCAGATGTTGTAGATATTTGATGCACAGATGAATGATAGAATAATAAACTAAGAAAAATTGTCTTGTATGACAGTGAACTGACTTTTCTCAAGGCAGACCTAGCAATATAATCATTTGACTTCATGTCAGTGGAAAACGTGATACCAAGAAGGTGCAATGAGATACTCTCCTGGGGGTTAGAATCAGCTATACTGATGAAAGGAAAAGTGGTTCTTTAATTTGATTAACAGAGAGCAGTTTCATTTTGGAGACATTATTTCAGGTAACAATTCACCATTGTGACTCGACTAAAAAATTCTTTTTTTATCAGTTCAGCTTGATACAGATGTTACAATAATATCATTCAGCTTACAAATCACCTGATTTTTTTTTTGCATTTGTATGTTATTGTATTTGGAATTCAATACTTCTGTCTATAATGTTTCGTTTTGGCTATTTAGTTATTACTTACTATAAATCTGATTTTGTCTGTATCATAAAGGTAATTACATATACAGTTACTTGAATAAAAATGACTTTAAAGTTTATCATTTTCTTTTCTCATTCGCATACTCTCACTCAAGTCTAATGGGATCCATTGACAAATATGGGTGCTACAGGTCTCAAGTCCCATAGACTCCACTGAAGAGAATTGGTGCCACAGCTCTCAAGTTCAGTAAACTCTACTAAGGAGTATGGGTGCCACAGGTCTTAAGTCTTGTAGACTCCACAAAGAAGTATGGGTGCCACATGTTTCATGTCTAGTAGATTCCACTGAGGAGTATGAGTGCAACAGCTCTCAAGTCTTGTAGACTCCACTAAGAAATATGGGTGCCAAAGGCATTTCATAGTAAATAAATCTTTTATGGGATGGTGTTGCTAGCCCCATTCCCAAGCAGATTTGAATTCAGAATTATTCTTCTCATAGACCGGTTGTCAATAATAGCTGAAGAGCCCAGTCTCTCATATTATTTAACCCATAACTTTGTAGTCTGATGTAGACTTGAGCTCCAATAGGCATTCAAGGTAACTAGCTTCCTTGAGAGAAGCAGCTTAGAATAAAAAAATTCAAAATGTGTTTATCAAAAAAAAAAGAATTATTCTTATAAGAATATATTCAGCAAACTGTTGATAAACCATAAAGCATAAATCAATCAATCAAAATGCTCCCATTGAAATGTTGGAGCTTGGTCAGGTGAGAGATTGGCTGCCAGGTTGTGGTTATATAGATTATTATAGATATTTATCATAATAAGAAATATATAATCTTATTTACACTCAAATTTGCACCATCTCACTACTATGAAAATATTGAATCAGTCATTCCATATTCTTTTTCCTAATTAATCTCACAGAAAGCAAAGTGAATCTTGTCTGATGGAGAATCTTAGTTTAGCACATCACTAAATTAGTCCTGAGCCCTACATATAGATGGCACCACTAATAAAACATCCATATAATTTTTATGAAGTCCTAAACTTCAAATTGCATATGACAAAATCAGATTATTAGTTTAAAATTACAGTTATTTCAATGAAACTACTGTTGTAAAATATCAAAACAATGGAAAAATCTGAACTTCATGTGTTGAAAAAATATTATTCAAGCAAATAAATAGCTCTATCAGAAACAACAGTTAAGAGGTGGTAGGCTGACTTTAAATGCGGTCATACAGATGTAAATGATGTTGACGTTCAGGTTGCCCCAAATTGGCAGTTGTCTCAGAAGACATCAAAAAAATTCCACAAACTCATTTTGGCTGATTGTAAATTGAAGTTGCGTGAGATAGCAGATGAGTTGAACATATCAGAAGGCAGTGTATTCACCATTTTGCATGAACATTTGTCAATGAGAAAGTTGTGTTCAAAGCAGGTGCCGAACTTGTTCACAGTCGATCAAAAACAGCAATGCATTGATGATTCAGAGCACTGTTTGCAACTGTTTCAATGCAACAAGAAGGAGTTTTTGCAAAAATATGTGACAGTGGATGAAATATGAATCCACCACTTCCCTCCAGAGTCAAATCAACAGTCATCTGTGTCGACAGCAGCTGGTGAAAGCTGTCCAAAGCAACCAAAGGTGCAAACATCAGCAGGCAAGGTTTTGGTTTCCATATTTTAGGATGCGCAAGATATTTTCTTCATTGATTATCTTGAGAAAGGAAGAACCATTAATAGCGAATATTTTAAGCATTATTGGTGCATTTGAAGGAAGAAATTACTAAAAAATGGCCACAAATGAAGAAGAAAAAAGTAATCTTTCACCAAGACAACATACCATGTCACAAGTCGATAGCAACGATGGCAAAACTACATGAATTGCACTTTGAATCACTTCCAGATCTACACTATTCTCCAGATCTGGTCCCAACAACTGCTGGCTGTTTGCAGGTTTCAAAAAAAGGCTCCAGGGAAAGAGATCTGGCTCCAATGAAGAGGTGATATCAAAAACTAAGGTGTATTTTGAGGCCAAAGACAAATTGTTCTACAGAAAAAGCATTGAATTGTTAGAGAAGCATTGAAATGAGTGGATCACCCTAGAAGGAGACTATGTTGATAAATAAAGTCAAATTTTGACAAAAAGTTCTGGTTTTATTAGTTAAGCCCAGAATTTTTTGAGTGATGTGTTATCTCTCCAAATACACTTGTCAACACATTTGTCATGATAATTTGAGGTTATATTTTTACAAGGTCAGATGCATTTCCTGATATTCCAAGTATTCCAAGTACATGTGTTTTTATCAAGATACTATCTCTAGGGGATATGCACTGTGATGCCGTGGCTATCAGTATGGAATGAGGAATCGGAGAGGCAAGTTTGAATTATAGTTGAGTTCATTGCATTCCTTTATGTGCAAATATCACTGAGAAAGGTATTAATCTGCTACTTCTTCCTCCAGTTATGGGTTAAATAGCAAAATACCATTAGTTGGTAACTAGTCTACCACAGAAAGTAATGGAAACCCACTGCAGAAAAATTTTCTGCCCAGTCATTTACTTTTGAAACATAATTGCCCATGCATGTATCACATATGGCACTTAATTGACTAACTGAATATTTCTCGAAAGGTTGCCATTCAGAACTTGAGATTCCATTCTAGTCATTTTGTATATATATATATATATATATATATATATATATATATATTACATAATATATATATATGTATAAATTATATATATATATATATATATATATATATTGCACAAAATTTAAAACTGCTAACCTCATTGTCAAAAATAATAATTCTCTTGCAAGATCTACAGAGAACAAATATTATTTACAAATTTACATGTGCTTTGAAGATCTATGCTCTTGATCAATCCAAATTTGTAAATAATTATATTGGTTACACTACTACTCGTTTGACAAGATGACTCACATTGCATCTCTCAGAACAGTAGTTCAATTTGATTTTATTTAAACACACACAAAGACCTAAAAAACTCTATCTGTAACATACCTGTTGATAATACTAATATAATAGCATCATCTACATGCAAAAAAGTCTAAAAATAATGGAAGCATTATTAATAAAAAAGAAAAATTGAACATTTAATCATATCAACTATGAACACAGCATCAATGTGTTTACTGTGTTTGGAATATAAAACATATACATGACTCTACACACATACATAAACACTGCACCTATTTAGTGATGCATAATATAAAACTCATCTTGATAATGGCTAAAAGTGTAGCCAAAAATGCTTGGAAAAAAAAAACATTTCAACAATTTGTATATAATTTATGTTCTGAAATGAAAAAAATTCTAAGATTACATGAAAAAATATGTAAAACACTTAACATTAATACCTTGTCTCATTTTTAATGGAACTTGAATGAAAGAGATTGCTTCCTAAGTTCACAATATATATATCCAGGTGAAGATGACTCAAAGTTTTACTATTTTGAGTGCCCCGGCATTTATTTTATTGTAAACAGTGCTCAATATCATAAATATTATAGACCTCAATATAATCATATAGTTATGAATTAATTGTACATTGCGACACAGAAATTTCTATGTTTTGAGATAGATTCTCTTCATCAGCCTGATGAAGAGAATATTTCAATACATAGAAATTTCTGTGTCTCAATGTATAATTAATTCATAAGTATATATATATATATATATATATATATATATATATATATATAAAATTGTACACTGAGGTCAACACCAAGCATCGACAGTCTGTTTTAGGCTTGAATGCAATTTTCAGACCTGTTATGAAACAGATTGTCACCACTTAGTGATGACCTCATTGTCCAATTGTAAATTTATTTATGCTTTCCCTAATATTGAATATTTTTACTCATAAATATAACATACCTTAAAACTGCATATTTATCTCCCATATATATGTGTATGTGTGTGTGTGTGTGTGTGTGTGTGTGTATGTGTGTGTGTGTATATATATATATATGCAATTTCTTATATATATTATATTATTTATATATGATATATATGTGGTACTTATTTGAAGGTGCTCAATACCAGTGATAGAGCTAATATATTCAGTTAGATAGGTGTGAGTTTGTAACCCTAGGTTTTGCTTTTGTAATCGTAGGATCACAGGATCACAAACTCACTCCTATCTAACTGTATATATATATATATATATATATATATATATATATATATCAGTTTATCTATTTTAGAATGTGGTCCCTAAATTTACTGACCTGTATTTCAAAATGTTCAATCCTAAGAAAATTTCAATTCAAGGTCATTTTATGGACTTTTGCTTAAACCTAATATTGTAGCCATTAATTCCACTTTTAAACATTAACATTGTAACTTTTACTTCCTCTCTTAACAATAAAATGTATTCTTTCTTTCTTCTTCTCTGACTGTTCCTGTCATCTGGATAAATTAAATCCATTCATTTTCATAAAAAATTCTATTCTGAAGAGTTGAATATTAATATATTCACAAAATAAGTTATTACCAATGGATTTGTAAAAACTTGTCTAATTTATTTTTATTACAATACTCTGTTAATTTCTAACATAGAGTTCCCATCAATGAGAAGTCTATGTTAGAAATTAACAAATATTTTATATATATATACAAACACACATTTTGACTATTGAATCATTGAAGAACCTCATCCACCCTTTGACAGGCTTTGTTTTATATCCTGTGAGGGTAACATGCTACCCTTCTCATAAGCAGAAAAGCTTGTGAGGTTACTGGTTTAGGTACTAACTATCTACCTGTTCTGCAGGTTGTACTGGGTTACATGTTACTAGTAGCAAGCCTAAGTCTGACCTGACAACCAACATTGCTAATCTAATCAAAATTATTACTAAAACAAAATGGAGATGTATATTTAGACAGTGGATATGCATTGATAGTGTAATGAATATTAGCTTGGAAGGAGAAAGTGAAAATCCAAGTTTGAATTTGTTGCATTTACTTACATGAAAATACTTTTAATAAAGGTATTAATCTATCTCTTCTCCTTCCAGCTATGGGTTAAATAACAGGACAGATCGGGTGTTATAGCCTTGGTTAGCAACCAGTCTATCACAGTGAGAAATGGGTACATGTTCCAGGAAAATCTTCTAACTAGTCAGGCATTTACTCACATGCAGTTACTCATGTGCAAATACCTTTGAGAAAAATATTAATCCATCTCTTCTCTCTCCAGCTATGGGTTAAATAGCAAGACAGATTGGGTTTTATAGCCTTGGTTGGCAACCAGTCTATCACAGAAAGAAATGGAAACATACTGCAGGAAAATCTTCTGCCCAGTCAGTCACAGATCAAAAGAGACATGATTGCCCAAGCATATATCCCATATGGCATTTAACTGAGTGATATTTATACAGAGGAAATTCAAATTTAATTTTGGTAAAAACTGAGCTGAAAAACAGATATGAGTCATTTATTAATCAACCACAACTGTACATGATTTCTTAAAAATTTAAAGATAATACCTAGTGATGTTTGGTAAATGGAGAGAATATTTAGCAAATCAGCTCTTCCTTTTGTTGCCTCTAGCTAACTTCAGAAAACAGAGTATGGTATATTTGTGTCTGCATTCTCAAGGGTACAAAATGAATAGAAACTATAAATATGAAGAACTTAGTTTGAATAAGCTCATGAATTTTAATGACGTAGCATCTCACAAATATTGAGCCATTGTCAGTTGCTTGTGTCTTTAGCTTGAAATATATCAGGAGTGTCATCACATTCTGGGGTTGTAAATAATGAATGCCCAGTTCTGATGAAAGGACAAGAGCTAAGCTATAAATATAACTGTCCCCCCTTGTGCCAAATTTTTTTCTGCAATTCTAACTGTGCATATAAGATGTAGAAATTTGAAAAAGAAGCAAGAAATACAGACAGATAGAGATGGGGAGAGTGCAGAGAGAAAGATATAAGGTTTTTTTAAGAGTAATTTTTTCGTAAAGTGATAGAGAGATGTGAGAAGAAATTGAGAGATAGGAGAATGAAGAGATAGTAAGAGTATGAAGTTGAGAGAAAAAGGTTTGTTTTTGAAGAGAGGGGAATTTTTTTGTAAAGTGATATAGAGAAGTCTGTGAAGAAATTGAGAGATAGAATAATAAAGAGGTGGTTTTTGTATGAGGTTGAGTGAAAAATGTTTTTCAAAGAGAGGGGAATTTTTTTAAGTGATATAGAGAGATCTGTGAAGAAATTGAGAGATAGAATAATAAAGAGATGGTAAGAGTATGAGTTTTAAAGATAAGCAACTATTGTAAAAGAGAAGTACAAAAAATAGAAAGTAGAATGTCAAAATGAAGAAAGAATAAGAAAGAAAAATTACTGATTCTCAAGAGAAACAGTCAAGTAGCAGTAAAGAGTAATTCAGACAAAATATGAATAAATATTGAGGTTGACAAAAGGGTGTACAATAATAACATTAATGTAAATATCTATAAATAATAAAAACGTGTACTTTTATGGTACACCAACATTGACATGAGTCAGCAGCAAACTAGAAAACAGTTAAATTAAACAAAATATATAAATATATATTTACACACATACACACATATCTAAACTTATTTATAAATGGAACTTTGTCTCTGTGTATGTGTGTGTGTATCCATTACCTATAGACTCCAAAACGGCTGAACCAATTTTCTTGAAAATTTACACAGTTGTACTATAAGCATCTGCAAGTGTTCTTAGCTAGGTTTTGTGTCAAGGTACCCCTGATAAGTATCGAAAATCGATAATTGAAAACATCAGGTTATAGAAGGAGTGGTTCGGTTTTAATCAAATGTAATACATTCATAAACAAAGATATAAGAAACAGTATTCAGAAGTTTCAAGGTTGCAGTTCTCACAATAGTGCAGAAAATTGATAATATATATATATATATATAAAAGGCAAGATGTTTGTGTGTGTGTATCTGTTTATCTGCCTGTATATCTGTATTGTTTTCAGCCCTTTTATTTTAGTTTTTGCTTCGGGTTTGACTCTAAGTAGGTATAATTGTAGTTCTTAGTCTCAGCCATGATACCATTTACTCAGAGGACTTATTTAGCCTTCAAAATTCAGTTTACGATAAAAAAAACTTATTTGATATCCAAGAAATCAAAATTTGACTTACATCCATTCATTTTTCTTTCAGTCTACAGTTTCATTTTAACTGGAAACAACTATTGCTTTTTAGTCTTTTGTGCCAACATCCAAACAGTCTGAGCTCCAGGACCATGGATTAGTTTTAAAGCTTTCATTACACCTGAGTAATGCCAGGCTATACTGCTAGTGCACATATATAAATGTGTGTATATATATTCAGGTTTCATTAAAAATAAAGAAAAAGTCTTGTCTATCGTTTTTTAATGAAACCTGCATAAAAGAGAGAAAGATGCTCAAATATACATTATATGAAATAAAAATTGTTTTGAAATTGTTAAGAAAACTAAGAGAGTATGTGTGCATGTATATATATATATATATATATATATATATTCATGTATTTAGGCAGCAAATTTTCTGTTAGACATGTCAGATTAAAAAATTGCAAACATTGTGTCTGCTTATTTTTAATAAAATTCCATTCATACTCACGGATAATCTTTCATGTATTATAATTTAAAGATGTTAGAAATGAGCTGTAATTTTAATAGATGTTATTATTATTCATTTCTCAATGTTCCCAAGTACTTTCAATCTTTTTCTGTGCTATACATGATACATGCTTGGGCAATCATGTATCTTTTGATAAATTACTGACTAGGCAAAAGATTATCTTGCAGTAGGTTACTATTTCTTTCTCCGGTAGATTGATTACCAACCAAGGCTATAGAATACAATCTGTCCTGCTATTTAATCCATAGCTAGAAGGAGATGGATTAATACCTTTCTCAAAGAGTATTTGTATGTAAGTGAATGCTACAAGTTCAACTGGAATTTGAACTCAGCTCTCTGATTTCTCATTCCAAGCCAACAACTATTGCCCCACAAAAGCATAAAATAAAACAAAATTGTTCTAATTTGTTTATTTAAAAAATTGTTTGTGTAAAAGAATCTAAGAGTAGTATATGTCTGTCTGTGTGTATGTATGCAGATAATCAAAAATAGACTCTTACCACATTATTGTCCATTATTGTATTTACATATGCTCTATCTCTAATACTGAGCACACACTTTCAGCCATAAATATAGCATATCTTAAACTATATTTTTATATTATATATATTTTGTTTCCTCACTGGTAGAACAATATATTATGCTCTCATTATGATTGAGCTTTCTAGAGAGGAAAATTTAAAAAAAAAAACACTTACCACTTCTGCGATTTATGCATTACTCTTCAAGAATGAATTTATTTCTTTTGGTGACATGTATATACACCACTTATTTATAACACGCTGAAATTTCCCTTCTCTGATTCCATGTGCCTATAGCTTAGAGGTTAGCAACTTCGACTGACATCAAATCGGTCAAGTTTTGATCCCGGCCAGAAGCAAGTGGATGTCTAGCCACACTGATGAGAACTGATACAGCAAAACAGGTAATATGGATGACAAATATATATATATATATGATAACAAAGTATTCTGGCATTTTATGAGTCATAACAGATTTAGGAATGACTGAGTCGTGTTTCTGAGCCCATATAAAAAGCCAGAATTTAAAGGCCAATTTTCGAGGCAGATATGTCTTAAGATGAAGATTGAAGATTTCCCCCAAAAATCCCTCTATCTCCATTTAGGTTTTTGCTGTAAAAAAATAAGCTGAGTAAATATCGAGACATAACAGAGTCAGTGAACAATATTTTTATTTTAGGCAAGATTATTTTTATGTCTCTTCTTTAAACACATGAAAAATATGTTTAGAGGTGAACAAGGGAAATAATTTAATTTTCTAGCACATCAATTGTTTTGCAGTGCAAAATAACACAGTTGCAGTGCTAAGTCATTTTTGTCTGGATAAATAAGAAATAATGCTAAAGATGAACAATACAAGAGAAAATATTGAGGTCAAGAGAGAATGCAAAAGGAATAAATCTATGTGAGATAACAAAAAAGTGATGTGAAGTGTAAATAAATAAACTGAATTGCAAGAAGGACTGAGAAGAAATAAACAAATGGAAAAATAAATTGAAAATCATAGATATGAACAGTCAGTGGTGATTGTGGAACTCTGAAAGTGGTGGGGGACCATTTAGGGGCTGTGATTTTTTTGAGGAGGAGAGAGGCAAATTGAAGCAGCATCTTCATTTTCATACTCCACTACTATCATATACACAACTTAGGAATGAGTTTGAGTATAAATATGTGACTTCACTAAATTAAATGGAATAACTTTTCATTCATAGTATCGGAATTCTAATCTATTCTTACCTTCTTTTCCACTCTCAAGCTGTTGGAACACAAGAGAGATTAATTTCAAAACAAAACCAAAGGGCTAATACTAACGTCAATACTAGCAGAACAGTGCGATTTGTCTACTCTGACTTTTTTTCTTTATAAAACTTTTTTGAAGGACAAAAATAAATACAAGAAAAAAAAATAAATGTGAAAATTAAATAATGCAACAAAATCCACCAAAATGTACAACAATCAGCTAAAAAATTAATTTATGTTTTTCCAACCATCCGATGAAAAAGATACTTTGAAATAAGGAAATAATTTAAATAATATCATTTTTCCATGACCCGAAATGAAAAAGAAAACATAGAGAGAAAAGTACTGAAGATCAGATTTTATCAAAATCAGAGATTGATCAGTTTGATAAATTTTTGAAGCTTATAAAAGTTATGGAGCGGAGGACCGAGGGGCCAGCCAAAGTTCTGGTGAGATCTTGGGCCCTTCTACCCACCACACCCATAGAATTGCCACTGCAAACAGTAAGGTAGTCACAAAGAAATTGGTAAATGAATTATTTTTTACATCAATAGACATATAAATATATTTTAATCAATTTCACCCAAGAAAGGTAGTAAAGTCACTAAGACGCAAGAGGTTACTGGTTGTGTAAGAATTAAAAATAAGAAATATTATTAAGGAGCAAGAAAAATAGAAAAGTAATTAGGAAGACAGAAGAAAGCAACTGACATTGCATTTATATTTTTGAAGATTAAAGTTTACTGGAAAGCATGGAGTTGGAAGGAAGTTCTATAGGGCCACTCACATCATACTAGCAGGGATAGACTCATGTTCACAGGGATAAAAGTATATGCAGAAATGACACTAAAATCATGTTAAATTGTAAATTAAATTCATACAATTTTATTTATCTTAGTGTATCAACGGAGCAGATAATTTTCTAAACATATACTGTTAAATATAAGAGACAATGAATGTCTATTATGTTTAATCATGAGCAGTTCTCAACATTGTATTTTGGCTTTAATTTCAGTTGAAAATAAAGACAAAATTTCTCCAACATTTAGATAATTTTTTATTAAGTTGGTTCTAAGCTTTCCGCTCACATGAGCCATCTTCAGAGAGGTTACAAGGACATTAACATAAAAACATTCACCATCAGTGATGATTTTATCTTGTGTTGACATAAAACTTTGCTAAGCAACAATGGCAGTTACCAAAAATAGTAAACATTGTTCGTAAATTTGTAATGCGGTTCTATGATGTCACACCGCGTGAGAGCTTGAAATGATAACAGAACCATATATTCAAATGCAATGTAATGTGTTGTGACCAGATTTAAACGTGATTTTATTAAGTGCGGGTTGTTTGGATTTAATGTAGATGGCCTCCAATATCTGAAGGTTCTTTTTACTGTGTGTATGAGTGAGGATTATTGTATTGTTGACTAAAATCTGTCTGATATTACTTACATGACTATGTTTTTCTAAGAAATGTTGTTTAATTGTACTCTGATTAGAAAGGTGATAGGTAAGTCTATGGGAGATTTATTTTGTATACTAGTGTGTGTGTGTATTTTAGTTACATGTGTCTTGAGTTTGTATGTGATAAAAGGAAGAAAGTCACTTCTTCTTATAATAAGTAAAATTCTGAGGAGAGGAGATGAACAACTTATTTCTTCAATGGCTGGTAGTGAAGAATGAGTTCAGCATTTTTTGGCAGTATGTCCATTTTCAGGAAAGAAACATTTCTATTGCATTCTGGAAAAAAACTTTTATTAATTTGGTCTTATTTTAATGTTATTTGTTTTATTTTATTTATTACATTCATTATTATTATTATTATCATTATTATTATTATTATTATTATTATTATTATTAATAATGATAATAATAATGATGATGTCTCTTCAGTTCCAGTAATGGAAATGGCGAGAAAAGCAAACAGTTGGCATAGAACTTACAGTTTCATCTAACCAACTCAACTGTAAATTGATGAGACCTTGTTGCCAAACTAGCACTGTGCTTAAATTCAAAAAAGCCTAGGTATATATATACAGGGCCGTAGCTAATGCTAAAAAAAACACAGGGCACAGAGAAATTTGCCTGGATTTATTAGTTGACAATATGATGACATCATCAGTGTCATCTGTTTCCAGAAACTAGGATTTTTGCAGATTTTTTTGGCTATTTCAATGAAAATTAGGCACAGAACATGAACGAAAACAGGAAATCTGGTTTGGAATTTCTGAGTATAACCAGTCTTTTCTCCCAAAATTAATAAATAAACAAACAGATTTTTACTGCGTTCATTCGGATGTTTCCTTCGTTTTTCTTTCTTTCTTTCTTTCTTTCTTTCTTTGTGAATTGTTTAGTTTGATTTCTGACGAAGACATTTTTCCTTGCCCGGATTTTCACTATGATTGCACGAATCAGCCCAGACCAGTACCCGGTGTGCTCAGTAGTCAGATACAGCCATGTATATATATATATGAATAAGAACGAAGAAAATAATTTAAAACAGTGCTCAATATAAAAATAGAGCAATGAATAATTATTACTTTAGAACATGTGCAAACTACATGTTCTAAAGTAATAAATAATAATAATAATATTAATAATATATATATATATATATATATGAATACGTAAAATTTTTATGTCTCAACAAATATTGTACACCAGCAGCAGTACTACCTTGCTTGGGGTGAAAGAATTATAAAAAAAAAATTCTTCAGAAATAACTTTCAGTAAATTAAAACAAAGTAGCTGATAAGAAAAATTAATATCAATGACCGAATTTAAGATAATAAAAACTAAGTAAGGAAAAGGGGAGGAAAAATGTACTTACTTTCTTAAATTCAGTCATTGATAATTTTTTTAATCAGCTAATTTGTTTTAATTTTCTGATGATTATTTCTGAAGAAGTGTTGGTTGAAAGGTATCTAAAAATCTTAAACTCATGATACTTTTGTATCTGGTTTTATTAATAAATTATGATCCCTCCTCTTATGAGTATATATATATAGTGATAGTAAACAATCTGTGGTAAGAAAAGTTTCCTTAGTAAATAATCCAACTGGATCCTAATACTATAATATTAAAAATTATAAAATATTAAAAATAATCTACAAAAAGTGCTCAATGTATTTAATTACAGAGCAAATTTTTATTACACAATAAATTTTGAATCACTTCTATTTTGGCAGACAATGATGTCAGTCATCTGTCTTTTCACACCTGGTATGGACTGAGTTTTTGTCAGAAATACAATTTCATCAGATGGAAGGCACAATATATATATTTATGTATACTAAGGCAGTAACCTTTCTTTTAAGCATCTTTCATTGAATATGGCTGACAAGGATAATTTAATCTATTTTTTATTAAGTTTTACCAGCATTCT
This sequence comes from Ascarosepion bandense, assembly GCA_037127315.1. Lineage (NCBI taxonomy): Eukaryota > Metazoa > Mollusca > Cephalopoda > Sepiida > Sepiidae > Ascarosepion > Ascarosepion bandense. Next base: position 254,321 of record JBBBDQ010001374.1, on the reverse strand, counting down.
AATAATTTTCCATTTTTTACAAATAAAAGAATATAAAAATTGTCTATAATTTTTTCTGTATAGTTAATCTTCATGCGTTGTACTGCCTAGTAGTTTTTACTGTGTGAAGATTCTTGTGGAAGAGTGACCGTTTTCAGCAGTAATGTGCCATGTGCGGCTGGCTTGATGTGAGGGTCACTTCTTTTGCTACTGAACAATGTTAGATTGATAGATGGAGAACAACATTTAATCAATAGAAACTCTCTAATAGTAAGATGTCAACAATTATGTGATATAAAAATTATTTTTGTGTTATCAATTAGAATTTTCATTAGGGGTCTTGTAAATTATGGGTTAATAAATGCTTTCTAATAGCACTTTGATTCAACAGGTGATATGTATGCCATCTACCTAATGAGGTAGTAGTATATCTGATATAAGTAATTGATTTGTGACAAGAAACACAGTCTTGAATGAATACACTATATCGATCATTGTTAGTTTTGATTTGATGGGGTTATTTTAGTTATTAATAACAAGATTAGTGGTCTTACATTTTCTGTAATATGTTATAACTTTTACATATTTTTCAGGGTTTATAGCAGAAATATGGTGTTTAATAATTTTCCTTATGGCAAATTCATCCTGCTTATAATTATTGTACATTTTTGTTGCAATAAAATATGTTAATGTTTTGTTGTATTATATTTTTATTACTGATGTTGTGTATTTTATGTAAGAATAATTTCATTGGTCTGTCAATGATGTAGCTGTGAAAGTCCTAATTAGTATTTGTTTTAAGTTCACTTAAAAACATATTCTGTGGAAAGAAGGGTTTTGGTGTGTGTTCTATTTAAGAAATTTGTTATCACTGCTATTTTATATCTTTTCGGGTATTGGTTCTTCTTGATGTGCCCTGTCCCTTCAGGACGTAGGCGATCATGGATCTCCACGTCTCCCTATCCCTTGTGGCTCTTAGTATGTTTGCTCCTGTTGCTCCTGGCAACCCCCGTTCCGTCATCCACCTGATCAGACCCTGCAAATATGTTATCCGCTGCCTTCCTCTGTCTCTCCTTCCTTCTATCTGTCCAGTCAGTATCAGGTTCTCCAGGCACTCCTTCCTCATTGCATGTCCCAGGAACTTCAGTCGTCTCTTCCTGATGCTCAGCATCAATTTCCTTTTTGTTGCCATTCTTTCTAACACTTCATCGTTGCTTGTATGCTCAGTCCACGATATCCGTAGCATCCTTCTGTAGAACCACATTTCGGCCGCTTCTAGTTTTGTCCTCATTTTCGATGATATTGTCCAGCATTCACAGCCGTATTGAAGAACTGACATCATGTAGCAGTAAAAAACAAGTATTCATATTGGTTGGTTTTCTATATGGATAAGTGGTAAATACATTGGAATGTAGTTCTATCTTGACATCAAGAAATGGGATTTTGATATGAACTTTTAAGTTTTGATAAAAATAAAGATGATAAATAAATCACAAACCTAAAATCAACTTTTGAATAAAAGTCAAAGTTAAACTTTACATATGAGCATAAGAAACTGATCACTCTTTCTTAAGAATTCTCACACAGTAAAAACTACTATGTAGTACAATGCACAGAGAATAACTATACTAATACAACACACTTAAGAATGGCTGAAGCACTGGTCAAAAGTGTTCGGAACACAAAAAAATCACTGACTATTTTTATATTCTTCAACTCGTAAAAAAAACAGAAAAATGTTAGAATTCTGGAAAAATTCAATAAAAGATTAACTAAATCATCCTTGTTGGACATTTTCGATATATATATGAGATCTGAGCTAGTGTAGAAAGGAAGACAACAGAAAAGAGAGAAAAGAGAAAGAGTGTGGGGAGTGATAATAGGAAAAGGAGTCATAAAAATGGAGATAGAATATTATATTTATAAAAAGTGACATGAGAAAGAAAAGAAGAGAAAATGAGAGAGAGAGAGAGAGATGAGTAAACGAGGATGTTAGGTAGGGAAAAGAAAGGAAAGAAAAGAACATGCAAAAATAGATAGGTTTCTGTGGGACGATACCCTTAACGCTAACATATATGTTGTCTGTGAGTGGCTCCAGAATATAGTCCTTATAAATAACTTGCAGAGGTATTGTATTTGCATATCTAATTTTGAAGAAGCTACTTACCATTATAGACCTTTTCTGGTGTTTTTCTCATTTTATGGGCACCACTGCAAAATCAGGGATTTGCAAGATTAGCAAAAGACCTGCTTATAACAACATCTGAACATATGCTGGCTGTTTTTACAAACTTTAAATGTGTCAGTAAAGCAAACGATGGTGCAATCTGTAAGCCTCTTTGGGGGATTTCCTGAAAAAAGAAGATATTGTCAGAAATAATTTGCATACCAAGAAATATGCATTAAGAAAAAGACTTTTTGCAAAATACATTATATATATATATATATATATATATATATATATATATAATAATCAGGCCGGTAGATATAAATATAAAATACTGTTTAATTAAAAACAGAATATCTACTTAAATACGAGTATCGGTAAAAATAATGTTCAAAATAATTCATTACAAAATGTCGGTTGCTTATAACCAAGTTTTGTTAAAATTCGTTAATTTCCGTAACAAGTTTACATTTGTTGACATTTACGATACATTTCAGAGCAGATATGGTTTGTTTACAATAGATCGAAAATTGTGTTATATAAGCATATATATATATATATATCACCACTTACTGAAAACTTTCATATCAGACTTACTGCCTGAGGAGACTGATAGTAAGTTGTGAGCATTTTGTTCTTATATATATATATATATATATATATATATATATATATATAGGTAAAGAGGACTCAAGGTTTTACAATTTTGAGTTCCCTGGCACTTATTTTTTTTTATAAACAGTGCTCAATACAATGAATATTGTAGAGCATAATATAATCATATAATTATGATTTAAAAGTACATTACAACACGGAAATTTCTATGTTTCGAGATAGAATCTGGTCATCAGGCAATGTTGGATGTTGGTTGTGAAAATGATTTACATTTAAATACAAAAAAACCATCAGTTTTCTATTTATGTATGTAGGAAGATATAAAATTTATGTGTGCGTGCATTTTATATCATCCCACATACATTCTATCTCAAAACAGAAATTTCCGTGTCATAATATACTTTTACTTTATAATTATATGATTATATATATATATATATATATATATATATATATATATATATATATATATATATTCAAGAACAAATAATACATTAAAACAGGACTGTCTATAGATGACTATATATATATATATATATAGTCATCCACAGACATTCCAGTTTTGCTGTATTACAGCTCATCAGTATGGTTAGACATCTGATTGCTTCCAGCTAGGATTGAAAACTAACTGATCTGACATCAGTCAGAGTTGCTACCTCTAAGCTATCAGCACACAGTGGAGGAAAGCAGATTTTAATGTGTTATATGCACAATGTAAACACATGCCAGTAGCCAAGAGTGTTCAATTCATTACTAAAGAACTATGCGTAAATAGCAGTGAGTGGCTACTGTTTTTAAGGTCTCTACAGAGTGCTCAATTGATGGGTGAGAGCGTAAATAGTCATTCACAGACAGTTCTGTTTTGCTGTATCACAGCTCATCACTATGGTTAGATATCCAATTGCTTCCAGCCAGGAATGAAACCCGACTGATGTCAAATCAGTTAAAGATTCTACCTCTAAGCTATCAGTGCATGGTGAAGGAAGACAGATTTTAGCGTGTTATGCACAGGATGATTGAAAAGTAACTCCCCATTTTAAAAAACTAGTAATTTATCTATTAACTATGATTTTTGCAAGGACTATGAGGGGAAAGTGTTTAGCATGAGGTTTTATTTAAAATTCAATATGGGTACCAGTTTTCACTACCAGCTTCTCATGCTGCCATCAACTGATTTCACTAGGAACTCTTGTGCTATGGAAGACATAACCTTTTGTATTCACTCTTCAGGTTTTTCCAGAGTCTTGTTTTGATATGGTAAACTTGCTCCTTTAACCAACCCCAAAGAAAAAAGTCACATGGTGTTAAATCAAGACTTCCCTGGCTGGCTACTCATACATAAAAAAGGGAGTTAATTTTCAGTCACCCTATATATATATATATATATATATATATTATTAAAATAGAAAGTAACTTACTTAGGCAGAAAGTTCTTAAGAGTGCAATTATCAAATCTTGCCAAAATATAAATCTGCACCCTGGATTGTTTCAAGTATTTCCATTCCTGAAATAATTACAGAATCACCTGAAAATTAAAGTATCTCAAGCTAACATTCATGACTATAATAATATTCAAAATTAAAAGAAAATGATTAATTTCATAACCTCATCAAGCAGGCACAGAAATTTAAATACCTGGGAAGTGTTCTAACAGAGGATAGAAAGTGCAACATTGAGATCAAAGGTGTATTGGTATAGATGCATTCCAAAGGTGAGTAGAGTATTGAGAGACAGAAAGATTTTGCTGGAAACAAAGAAGAGAGTACTGAACTGTTATGTGATGTGTGTCTTTCAATATGGCCAACCTCATCAAAGATGAAAGAAAGACTAGAAGCAACTAGAATGTGGTTCTACTAAAGGATGCTGAGGATACCATTGACAGAACATGTGAGCAATGACAAGGTTTTGGAGAGGATGAACCCAGAAAGGAAACAGATACTTAATACCAGGAAAAGACAGCTGAAGTTTATGGGTCACGTAATGAGGAAGGAGGGCTTGGAGAATCTGATGCTCATGGGACAGATAGAAGGAAGGAGAAACAAGGAAAAGCAACACGTGACATACTTGATGGACTTAGGCAGATGGATGGTGGAGTGAGATAACAGGAGAAGAGGCATTAAGAGCTATAAGGGATAGGAAGATATGGTGGGCCATGACCACCTACGTCCTGAAGGCACATCGAAGAAGAACACATAAATTAATCTCATATTAAAATAATACAAATACTAATTTTCATTAAAAAAGAAATAATTTCAATAACATTATTTATTCACTTCTGTTTATTAGACATTAAATTGTGACATTTGGCATCCTCCATAGCTTGTCTAAGCTTTTTGACAAATATTTATGAGCATTTCTTAAATGTAAAAAATTTGAAAGGCCAATAACATTTTTGCATGTGTAAGCTGTTTCGAATTTTTTTATGTGTACAAAAAACATGATCTCTGCTTACAAAAGACATATAAATGCAGGACGTTTTGACATTTTGAATGTCTCAAACACCTGGTAAGTAATCCAAAAATGAAAATGTTGCTGTAATGATCGCTAAACAAAAAACTGACACCAACAGAGGTTATATAGCTGGGCTTTCTGAAATTTTCCATTTGTGGCAAGTCATGTTAGCACCTCAAAACTTAGATTTTGAAGGTTTTCAGATTCTGGAATTTTGGATAAATGATACTCAACCTGTATATACTTTTAAAGTGTCTGTTTTTAAATCCATAATAAATGTTTCACTCTCCACAGTCAGTCAGTCAGTCAGTCAGTTAAGTGCCATTTGTGATACACACTTGTGCAACCATGTCTCAAAAGAGACATGACTGATCAGCCCGAAAATTATACAAACTATATAACATATCTGTTTAAGTTGACAACAACAATCCCAAATGGGCATGCTTTGCAACTAAAATGTTTTCTGTTTTTGCATCTCTATTTTGGCTTTTAGTATGTTTCAGTCACTTGGGTGATCATGTCTTGGAATATATGATCACCCATGTGTGTCTCACGTATGGCACTTCTAAAGACTGACTGGGCAGAAGATTATCCCGCAGTAGGATGCCATTACTTTCTGTGGTAGACTGGTTGCCAGCCAAGGCTATAGAACCCAATCTGTCCTGTTATGTAACCCATAACTGGAGGGAAGAGATGGATTAATACCTTTTCTAAGGGTATTTGTGTGTAAATGAATGCAACGAATTCAAATGGAATTAGAACTCGGCTCCCCAATTTCTTGTTTTGAGCCAATATCCACTGCACCACAATGCACATCCACTCCCCAAAGATCATTCAAATAATAAATTCATTACATGAGTAAATAGCATTAAAACTATGACATCCTTTTGTTTGCCTATGTGCTGTATCTTTTCAGGATGTTGGCAATCATGGCTTCCCACAATTTCCTGTCCTTTTTAGCTCTTAAATTTTATCTTTTTGTTATCTCTCCTAAAGCTTGCTCTACTATCCATTTGTGTGTTATGGTTCCGTGGATATCAGTTCGGAACCAAAAATCGGGGAGCCGAGTTTGAATTCCAGTTGAATTCCTTGCATTCGCTTATGCACAAATACACTTAGGAAAGATATTAATCCATCTCTTCCCTCCAGTTATGGGTTAAATAACAGGACAGATTGAGTTCTATAGCTTTGGCTGCCAACCAGTCTACTGCAGAAAGTAATGGCAACCTACTGCGGGATAATCTTCTGCTCAGTCAGTCATGTCTCTTTTGAGACATGATCGCCCAAGCATGTATCACGTATGGTACTTAACTGACTAACTATCCATTTACTCAAGCTTGCTAGGTATATCATGTATTGTTTTCATCTGTCTTTCTTGCCTTCAATATGTCTTGTAAGTATCAAAATTTTCCAAGCTGTCTTTCCTGTGCCTTAGAAATTTCTCTTTCTGATTCTAAGTATAAGTGTTCTTTTTGTTCCCATTTTCTCTAAAACTTTGTCATTGCTAACATGTTCTGTCTGTTGTTTTCTCAGCATCCTTTTGTAGAAACCACATTTCTCCTCTTCACAAGTCTCTTCTTTATCTTTGTGGAAATTGTCCAGCATTTACTGCCATATCAGAGGACAGATATAAATTGAATAAGCCTATCAAAAATATATACAAGCTGATAGAAAGCTATGTGATGTTAGATCATCTTAGATTAGATTAGAGAAGATCAATTTGAGATTTGATCAGAGATCAGTTCTGAAGTAAAGAATGTAAATTATTGCAGCTCTCAATTCTGGAGTGTGTTAAACCAGATTAAATATGATACAATACAACCTATTATGGCATATGACTTCAATAACATAATTCACAGGGAAGATATCAGAATGTGCAGAGCCGTGCATTATAATATGTCATCCAACAAAGCCAGCTCTTTATAAGCAAAGGTAAAATGGCATTGCAGTAACTCATTTCAAAGGAGAAAAGCAATCTTGTGTGGATGAAGGCATTTACATGTGTTTGATGAATGTGAAGAATAATTGAACTCTTTTACTACATTTTCTTTTGCTTGCTTGCTATAGAGTTTTTTTTTAAATCTTACTACAGTGATGTTCACCCTGTAAAAGGCCCAAGAGTCATTTGAGGTAATTACAGAGTAAGATTGATTGATTCATTTTTTATGATTTATCAATCCTTTGTCTGTTATTTAAAGCCAGAAAATATTTTTAGATTGTAAGATTTTTTTTTTGTTTTTGAGACAATCATGCAAGTCTTATTAATTAACCTACAGCTGGGTGTGGGGAGAAGAGGTGGATTCACATCTTTCCTCAAGTGTAAAGTGCCAAAGTGATTATAACTGACCCAACAAGAATTAGAACTCAGCTGTTTGATTATCAGTTCCGAGCTATTATGTATCACACCATCTGCTTATTGAAGCTTATAGCACCTCCTATTCTCTAGCAGACACTCATGTAAGTACTGAGCAGGTTCAACATTGCTTAACTTCAGTGATTTTACAAAAACTGGTGTTTTACTTGCCATAAGGTGGTTACAGAGTAAGAGGCACAGTTTATGAGACTATGTGGATAAATAAGGGTTAAGATTTAAGGGAAGCACTCTCTTGGGAGTTGGTTTCGCAAGTGATATTTTAAAATTCTGACAAATGCCTGTTGGGAAATAAGTAGTGTTCATATGTTTTATAATATGGTATATATAAAATAAAACACTATCAAACTCTTTCAATTATGAGATACCATTTTAAATCTCTTATACAAGCCAGCTTAACAGCTAGCCCTAGTTTAAACAGGTTAAGATTGTAGTGATCAGGGAAGCATCCTCTTGGTAATTGGTTTCACAAAGCAGCAGTTCATGGGAAGAAGCTGCTTAAGTGGCATATGAAGGAAATAAGGGTGGTTCACGACAATGTGAGTGGCATGGTCTGTCTTAGCTGTGAAGGTTAGAACTGGTGTAACTAAAATATGTACTTCATCTGATCACTTTTTATGGAAATAGCAATAGAGCAGTGAGGGATTTGAGATGTTTTGTCTGAAAAAAAAAATGGGCTGTAGGGTGAAAAAAAAAGTTCATCACCTACAAGGATGTGAGTCCTGTCCATATATGGCAGCCCATCAACTTGGCACTTTGGCTGCCAAGTCGATGGGCTTCCTTATGTGTTTCTTTCCTGAAAAATATAACAGTGGCATAGAAGGGAAATTTTAGCGTGTTATATATAAGCAGTGTATACACATGCCAGTCACAAAAAAACTTAATTCATTGCTGAAAAGTAATATATATATATATATATATATATATATATATATATATATGCACTACCCGCCATAATTATTAGGCCATCCTAGTGTTTAAAAAAAAAACAATGTATTTTATACTATTTTTTAGTATTTATTGCCAAGTGAATAACTGTAAATGAAAATAGAATGGTTCTTTTGTTAATATTGCACAAGAACATGTGCATCAAATGAATTTATAAATATTTAATAATTACCTATATCGCAGTTTCATCAATGAAAAAATGAAGAAAATTTAGGGTGATTTAGATGAGTTCATCTTCACTTCCTTGCCTTGTAAAATTTTGCAAAGTAATAATAACAAAAGAACCATTCTATTTTTATTTGGCAATAAATACTAAAAATAGTATGAAATACATAATTTCTTTTAAAAAAAACTGAGGTGGCCTAATAATTATGGCCGGTAGTGTGTGTGTATATATATATATATATCAATAAGACAATTTGTCTACATGAATTTTGTCTGAAATTCATTCCAGAAGGAGTATGGTTCAAGCTTTCTCCTTTCTTAGGTTGTCATCATGGTGGGTATGAGAAATGTGATGAAGACAAGGTCTTATGTGTGTATGTTTTTTTATTTATGGATATTTGAGAATGTGGTATTTGAGAATGTGGGCTCTTAAATTATATAATTGTTATTATTCATAGATAGTTGTTTTCCTCATATGAGTATTGCTTCAAGTATCATAAGGATCATTAGTAATTTAGAAAGTTGATCAGTAAAATTAATCAACACAAAATTCCTGTTGTCTTGTATAAGCCTCTCCTTTCATATTTTCAGCCTCTTACAAAATATATTGAGTGTTCAACAATTAAAATTCCTTTGTTGTGTTTTATAATGTTGATATACAACATAAAAAATTTATGTTTTAAATAAAATTCTCAGTAGATATTTACTAAGAGATTTGGTAAATATGCTGACTTCTATATTTCTAATTTTTTGCTTTTGATGCTAATGAGAAAGTTTTGGATTTTGAGGTAAATATGGAAACTAGTGCTATAATTTATTTTTCAAGATAATGCATAAAATATGCAACAATTTGCATAAATACATCATCATCAATAATTCATGACAGCAGATTTTCCAACATAGACATGTCTCTTCTTATAACATATTTTACATAAAAGAACACAGATACTTACAAAATTATACTGATGTATTGGCTGTAAAAACCTTATTGAACAAGCAAATACTAGAATGTAAATATGCTTATAATGGTATGTTTATACAAGCGTACACACACACACACACACACACACACACACACACACACACACACACACACACACACACACACACACAAAAACAAACATCTGCACATGCTCATACATACACGCATATTTATATATATTCACATTCACATTGTCAGATTTTATTATGCAAATAAATGTTCTTGCAATAAAATTTATATAACCAACAAATGCAGGTGAGATTTTTGGATAAATATACATTAAATGTTTCTTGGATATATATACATTAAATGTTTCTTGGATATATATACATTAAATGTTTCTTGGATATATATACATTAAATGTTTCTTCTGGCCATAAAGTGGAGGATCGGTTTTCTATTGTTATTAAGTAATAAACCAATCACTCTATCGTGATAACATTATGTTAGATTATATTATGCAAGTCAATGTTTTCACAACAAAATTTCTAACCCAATATCAGGAACATTTTCAAGATTTATTTATGTTAAATATTAATATAAGTGTCTTCTGAGAATAAAGTGTAGGATCAATTCAACCGTTAATAAGTAATAAATTGTTCCCTCAGTATTATTACATTGTCAGATTTTGTTGTGTAAGTCAATGTTTTCATAATAAAATTGGTATTAACCAATTAATGTCGATAAAATTTTTAGTATATAATTTTATTTACATAAGCAATGTATCATAAGCAGAAGAAATTACTTCTGGATCTAAATGTGAATCATAATGTCTGTGAATTATAATGCTGTTTCTCTGTTGATGTGAGGTGGGTGTAAGGGATAGTAGTTCAGAAAAAGAAATTAGAAAGCTGAGTTCAAATTCCAGTCAGGTTTGTTACTTTCACTTACATGCAAATATACTTAGGAAAGTTGTTCATCATCTCTTCCCCCAGCTATGGGTTAAATATAGTCTCTAGGAAAATCACTATTATTTAAAATCGGAATTGTTTATGTAATAATTACTTACAAAAAAATTATCATATTACAATCCAAAGTATGTTTCAGCTTTAAACAACTCAAAAAGGGTTGATAAAATAGGAAATGGTTAAGAATAGAAAATAGATTAAAAACATGTTTTGTTTTAACAAAAGTGAAAAAGAGAAAAAAATAAATAAATAAACGCTTTTTCTTTTATGAGGAAAATTGTGGAAGAGAAAAGAGTATCAGATTACTGTTTTAAATCCTACCACTCTTCCGGTAAATATTTGACTCAGTGATTTAATGTGATAAAGAGATAAAGTTCAGGAAATAGAGTTCGGGAGGTGGGTTTTTGAATAACCAGGTCAAAGGCTGTCTTTTACTGTATCTTGACCACACATTAAGAATTTTCCGGCGGAAGCTTTATTAAAATAAAAAGATAAAAAAGAATCCTGGAAAAAATACTAAGTCCACAAGATGTTTACACATCAAAAGAAGGAAAATTTAAGTGCCCTGAAATTTCGGACTTGCAGTTGCCAACTGCTTATCAACTGGTGGTTTAAAGCATTTCCAGATTTCCGGATTTCCAGATTAATTTTAAATAAGTAGAATAGAGTAGAGTGAGAGAGTCAGTTAAGTCAGTTGAGTGAAGTGAACCTCCGTTTGTCTTGTTTTGGTCGGTTCGGATTTGTTGATCTACATTAATTAGAGTTAGAGCTGTGTGTCACATTCACCTGCCCCAACCGAAAAGGCTAGCTCTAAATGAAATAAAGCATCCTTTCAACTCATCCAAGTTGTGGAAGTTCGTTCCTTATAGTTTAATCTTGTACCCCCAGCTTGAGGCTCCGACATTTTCAACAAACTCCCGGCAAACATCACAGCGTGGAGAACGGCCGCCGGAGAAAATGTTTGGACGAGTCAGTTGGGGTGTTACAGTTGATAAGCCATAAAAAGCAAATTTATCAATTAATCAAAAACTCTAGTTTATTTTCTTTACTCATTTTTTTAGTTTTTTATATATTTATATTTTATCCTTGATTGAGCTCTGAAGAGCAAGGTGCAATAGCCAGTTAGCCTTTTGTTATTGTCTCTTTTTAGTTATATTTTTCAAATCATACTGAGTAATACATTTTTCTCATTTTTTTCTCTCCCTCTCTTTTTGTTTTAATATATTTGTATACATTATATATATTTGTTTCTAATCATTTCTTCCCAGCCACTAAGATGCAATGGTTTACTGAGAGTGAAAAAATCTGCGAAAACATTAATGGGAGAAAAGACACTAAAAGACCAGGATTCAAGGAGATTATAGATGAGTGACATTGCATTTAAATTTTTAAAGATCGTAGTTTTTTGTTGCAAATCATTTTACTCCAAACAAGGCAATAAATCCACTAAGATGCAATATGTTACTGAGTGTTAGTGAATACAAGACAGAAAATACTATTATAGAGAAAGAACAATAAAAGAACAAGAAATAAGAAGACAGAAGATAATGACTGACATTGCATTTAAATTTTTGGAGAACAAAATTGACTCAGAGGCAGGAAGCAGAAAAAGAATTTCACAAGTGAGAAAAGCAATAAAAGAAACTGTTAGCATAGAACTTATGGTTACATCAAGTAATTTCAGCTGTAAAATGATAACACCTTGCCACCATTCTAGTCAGTCAGCTACGTATCATACGTGATACATGCTTGGGTGATCATGTCTTGAGAGAGACATGACTGACTGGACAGAAGATTATTCCACAGTAGGTTGCCATTACTTTCTGCAGTAGACTAGTTGCCAACCAAGGCTATAGAACCCAATCTGTCCTGTTATTTAACAAATAACTGGAGGGAAGAGATGGATTAATACCTTTCCCAAGGGTATTTGTGCATAAGTGAATGCAAGGAATTCAACTGGAATTCGAACTCGGTTCCCTGACTTCTCATTTTGATTCACTATATCTACTGCACAATAATGCACATTCCACCAATCTAATACTGTGCTTAAATTCATAAAGTCTAAATACTGTAGTCCATCAGAACAATTACCATGAAAATAATTATTGAAAAAGCATAGAGAAGCTACATTATGAAGGTTAGAAAGTAACTGAAGCCAAGATTCCAAGTAAGAACCAATAACATTGTAGATTCTTCTTTGTATTTTATCAAGAATCTCTATATAGCAGGACCAGATGTAGCAGTAATATTCAAAGTAAGAATGAATTTATGACCTATAAACATATAAAATATATTCTGGTGAGAAAAATTGTCTAGAATGTCCGAGTGAACCATCTTTCCTAGCAGCAGATTGATAAATTGATCCAATTTAATCTTTCTACTTGATGTCACTGGAAAACGTCAGTCTCAATAGGCAAAATGAATCACTCTCTTGGAGGTTAGCATCAGCCATGCTGAGGGAAGCCAAAAATGTTTCTTTCAGATGAGGAGTTGACAGGAAAGCCAGAAGAGATTTTCACAAGTGAGAAGTGCAAGCGAAGAAATCATTAGCATAAAACATATGCTATCAGGTCAGGACTGATGACATTGCAGATTCTTTTGATTCTGTCAAAAATCTACTGTTAAAATGCCCATTTTTAAAGCTTTGATAAATCCATAACAATAATGATAATGGTCTGTGATATTACATTGTTAACCTTTTCTCCTATAGGAAGTCACTCAACCCAATACCATTCATAAAGCCAATCGTGTAATATTTCAAAACCAATAATACAGTTCCAATATTGAGATAAGCAAAATTTGTGCTACAGTTAAGCCTGAGTGACTATTTAAATATATGATTATGTACTAATATAGCTATTGATTTTTTTTATTTATATAGTCGCAACAACATACCAGGGTTATGAATAAATTTGCTGCCTAAGATTTCAAAGTTAACCAAAAATGGGAAAATTAAGAGTATTCTGCTTTTACTTCCCACAAACACTCTTTAAAACATTATCATTTTTATGCATTGCAAAAGCAGTTACATTTGGGCAGAGTTAAAATTGTTACAGAGAGTTTTAACCAATAATCAATATTTATATAACGGATACCAGGATAATAAAAAGAAAAGACATTTTAGGATATTACTTATGTAATAGCACTATTTTATCAGTAATGCTTTTTTATGTTATAATTCACCTCATATAAGGGCTAAGAGCCCCTCAAGGTAAAGATTACAGAATGCAATTAAGGATATAAAGAGAGGAAGAAGTGGTATAAATTGTAAGCATATATAGGATAGATAACAGTTAACCCTAGACTTGCAACAATCTTGAACACTGATTTATATGTTATTTTTTACGTGTTTCTATCGTATTAGAGAGATAAAAGCAGATATAATAAAAAGCAATCATAACAAAAATCAAGGAGTAACAAAAATATATATGAAGATAGAATGTTAATATTGAAATGTCAGTCAGTTAAGTGCCATATGCGATACACGCTTGGGTGATCATGTCTCGAAAGAGACATGACTGACTGGGCAGAAGATTATCCCGCAGTAGGTTGCCATTGCTTTCTGCGGCAGACTGGTTGCCAACCAAGGCTATAGAACCCAATCTGTCCTGCTATTTAACCCATAACTGGAAGGAAGAGACGGATTAATACCTTTCCCAAGGGTATTTGTGCATAAGTGAATACAATGGATTCAACTGGAATTCGAACTCGGCTTCCCGGTTTCTCGTTCTGAGCCGATATCCACTGGACCACAACGCACATCCTGTAATGTAACAATGGTTAAAAAAACAACTAAAATGTCAGAGCAAAAATTGAGGGCAAAATAGGTTCCTTCAGTTTTTGCTGAACTAAAATATATACAACACAGACAAATGTTATACACCAAAAAATAATATAACATTAAAAACTAATTAACTTTAGGCACACCACTTCTGATTACAGAGAGCTGTCTGTTTGGATTTAATATACAGTTATTCCAACACTTCCAAGTGGTTATTGGAATTAGTTGTGAGGACAAGTTTGGGCTATAAAACCAGGTACATTGCTGAGTTTTAATCAGATGTTTAGCTGTTGCTGAACTTAATACATTAATGCACCTATGTAAGTTGTCCATCTTTTCTTTTCGAATATTGGCCGATACATGTTAGTTGATTCATGTTTCCAGCCTTTAACCAGTTTTGCGTACATAGTCAGCATTACACTGACACTGAAATTGGTAAATTACAGAACTGGTATGATTGGTAGTGAGAAGATCTTTCCAGATCTCTCAGCATAAGTTGGATACTAAAAATATGAAGATTTGTAAAATCTTTGTATATTATAATAGTCTAGTTCTGTCAATGCTTGCATTCATTTCTGACAGCTGATAATCACTTTTTTTCTGTTTTACAATTGATTTCTACAGTAAAATAATTTAAAATGAATAAATATGTATATATTATGCGTATAATAACACTTTTATTAGTAATGAACACAAATATTTGATCACTTCTTTTTCTTTCATGTGCCATGTCCCTACAGGACGTGGGAGATCATAACTCTTACAACTTCTTGTCTATTGTTGCTTATAACAATATTTCTCTTTTTTTCTATCTCTCCTAATCCCTGTTTATTGAGTGGTAGTTTATTCAATACTTTTCTCTGTCATTATTGCCTTCAACATGTCTTGCAAGTCTTAATTTTTCCAAACCCTCTTTCCTCGTTATGGTCTGTAGAAATTATAATTGTCTTTTTCTAATTATAAATATAAGTGTATTTTTGTTTCTATTTTCTCTAAAACTTTATCATTGCTCACATGTTCAGTTCATGACATTCTTAGCATCCTTCTGTAGTACCACATTTCTGTTGCCTCATATGTCTCCTTCATCTGTGAGAGGACCAATCAGCATTCACTGCCATATATGAGGACATATTGTCCAGCTCTCTTTTCTTTGTTTCTCACAAAATTTCTCTGTTTCTTAATACTTTGGTGTAATGGATATAGGCTCAAAGTGAGAAATTGGAGAGCTGAGTTCAAGTTTCATTCAAGTTCATTACATACATTTTTTTTTAATCAGTATCACTCCCAAGCAATGCACTTAAATACAATAAGTTACAGGATGTAGAAAAAATAGGAACTGAAACATTAATAATGAGCAGAAAGAGAGAACAGTAATCAGAAGAACAGTAGATAATGAATGACATTGCATTTAAATTTCTGATGATTAAAGTTGGCTCGAAAGCATGGAGATGGAAGGGAGTTCCAAAAAGTGTGGGAAAATAAACTGTTAGCATAGAAAAGCTACATCTAGCCAGTTCAACTGTAAACTGATCAGCCTAGTGTAGCACTTAAATTCAGAAAGTCTAGGTACCAGAACAAAGAGCTCATCTGAAGAATTATGTACAAATACCTTTTGGGTAAATAGCATGGCAGATCAGGTCCTATAGACTTAGTTAGCAACCAGTCTACTGCAGAAAGAAATGGAAAATCTATTGTGGGAAAATATTCTGCCTAGTCAGTCATAAATCAAAAGAGGATATGAATGCTGTAGGGTGTATCATGTAAGACACTTAATTGACTGACAGAATACTTTGCTTAACTTTTGGAAGGCATCTTTTGCTTTCCCAAAACACCTTGGATTTTGGTGTTGCATTTTCCCTTCAGTCATTGCATTGTTTCTCATTTTTAATATCTATCTTTAGTAAAATTAATTGAAATACATTCATATAAACTAGACAAGTGGGGCACCTTCAGGTGGTGTAATGGTTAGCAAGCTTGTTTTGCTAGAATCATTACAATTGAGTAGTGAGTTTGATCCTCACTGGGTGCCACATACTTTTGGCCTTGTGCTATGCTTAGAAAATCTCTACATAATCAAAACAAGTGTTTCTCAAACTCTGGGGTACACTTTAAAATTTAATAAGGAAAAATTGGTCATGAAATTTGAAAATCAAAAAGTAATGAAGAAGCCTAGCAAGGCACCAAGACTGAAATACAACAATCTAGTGAATGACCTGAAACTGCAGAAAGAATACACTAACAGTGTGAAAAACAAAGATGAAGAAAAAATTGGACAAGGACATTCAAAATGGGACTCACAAAAGGAAGCGATAGTGACATCAGCAAACAGTGTTGCCCCGAAGGAAATCAGACACAGAAGAAAAAATGAGTGGATGACTGAAGAGATCCTTGACATGATACAGAGAAGATGGAAAATGATGCCAAGACATGGAAGAGAATACAGGAAACTGGAAATAAAATACAGGAAACAAGGAAATAAGGAACAAATGCAGACACGCAAAAGAGGAATGGTTCAACGACAAATGCGCTGAGGTAGAGAGACTGAGCCGGACTAATAAAGCAGACATGCATAAAGAGATAAGAAAACTGGCAGGATAAAAAACCTGCTTCTCAACAGGATGTATAAAAGCCAAGGATGGAGAAAAAGGAAATACTCAAGTGATGGGAAGAATATATAGAAAATCTTTTCCATGACATGATTGCCTATGTCTTGAAAGGAAAAGGTACATAGAAGAAGAAGAATTGAAACTCACCTGAAGCGAGCTGAATGTGTAATGCTCCTCATGCCGATGACATTTCCGCCAAGCTTCTCTACGGCATATGACTTTGTTTAATGATCATGTAAAGCTTGGGCTTGATATGCTTTGGCAAATTTTTTCAATGATAGACTTTGTAGTCAATTTCCTGTCATTCATCACCATATGTTGAACATAAGCAATGTTTTCCTCAGTGGTAGCAGTTGCAGGACGTCCAGACTTTAAGTCATCTTCAAGACTCTCTCTACCCCTCCTAAATTCAGCTTTGCACTTTTGCTTCAATAAATCTGGAACACCCTCCCCTAATGTAGCAATCATGTCAGCATGAATGTTCTTGGTGGCTAAACCTTTTTCTGCAGGTACTTGATAATAACAGTCTGTTAAGTGCCATACATGACACATGCTTTGGGCAATCATGTTCTCGAAAGAGACATGACTGACCAGGAAGAAGATTATCCCACAGTAGGTTGACATTGCTTTCTGTGGTAGACTGGTTGCCAGCCAAGGCTATAGAACCCAAGCTGTCCTATTATTTAACCCATAACTGGAAGGAAGAGATGGATTAATATCTTTTCCAAAGGGTATTTGTGCAGAAGTGAATGCAAGGAATCCAACTAGAATTTGAACTCCCCGATTTGTCGTTCTGAGTTGATATTCACTGCACCGCAACGAATCTTAGTGTCCATTTTCAAGAGAAGTTGCTATCAATATATTTTCTTAATCATTTCACCCCAAGCAAGGCAGTTTTACTGCCACTGTTGCGCAAGGGGGTTACACAGGGGGAAAGTGATGGGAAAGAGAGGCAGGTTATATTAAAGAGAGGCAGGTTATATGTCAGGAAGAGGGTAAGAGAAAGATGGGAATACTGGTGTGACGGGGTTGGAGTGGATGGAGAAAATAGTTTGAGAGAAAGGATGCAAGTCAGTGAGATAGGAGAAGATTATTGACCTTACATTTAAATTCTTGGAGATTGTAGCTGTTGGGGAAGCAAGTATATGGAAGGGAATTCCACAGGCAGGAAGTGCGAGAAAAGAAGCTACTAGAGTAGAAATTGCGATTACATTTTATCAGTTTCACTGTAAAAAGGTGGGACCTAGTTGCTAGACTAGTAGCTTGAGTAAATTAATATATAGGGGGAACCAGTGAGCTAAGTTCATCAAAGCAGAAGCTGTGAAAATATTTGTAGAAGAGACACAGGGAAGCCACATCATGCCAATAAGAGAGTGACTGCAGCTGAGCTGCCAAGTTGGGATCAGTCACATTACAAATTCTCTGTTACTTTTGAAATCTTTGAACATTCAGATGTTCATTTACCTTAAAATAAAGCAGTTATTAATAAAAAGAGTTGAATCGATGCATGCACAATTTCACAGCTCTAGCTTATATCTCTCCTTCATAGTCAGCCTATGAACTTTTCAGCCCACCCTCAAAAGTGGTTAACATACTCTTATTTCCACATCAATGCAATGTATAAAGAATCAGCCAATAATGACTAATTTAAAGTATTTGAGGAAGGAAAAATGGAAAGGATTATTCACTCTTTCTTAAAGATTAAAGAATTTAGCAACCTGTTTAAAATATCAAATGACAAAAAATTTTTTTAAATAATGATTTTTTTAAATATAAAAATAATTCCTAAATTCTTCTGTTAAATTTGGTGCACTGTTTTTTTATTTTTTTTACAGTAAGGTTCACTCTGTACAAGGCCTGGGGGCTATTCAAGGTAGAGGCTTATGGTAAGGGTTTGTTTATAAAGATAGGAGGAGAAGATAACTGTTGACTTTTTTACTTGAACAGCTTAAGATTGTTGTGGTTGAAGAAACATCCTTGTTGGAAGTCTATTCCACAGGGCAGTGATTCATGGGAAGAAGCCATTTGAGTGGAATTTATTTCTTGCTGATGGAATACAGAGGAAATGTGGGTGGTTTGCTACAATGTAAGTGGCTGGGGAAGTCTCAGCCATGAATGTTAGACCTCGTGGAACCAAGAAATGTAGTTAGTCCGAGTCTTTTCTATGGTAGTAGCAATAGAGTAGGGAAAGACTCACTACTGGTTACCGTTCACAGTGCATTAGTATACCTAAGCACACTGGTTGAGAAACATTGATATAGATAATAGATGTATTGTTGTTAATTCTTTTATTAATTCCTGATCACTAACAGTTCATTTTTGTTTTCATATCCAGTGTAAAATAATTTTCATGGCATGGGGAGTCCCAGCCATGAATGTTAGATCTGGTGGAACCAAGAAATGTAGTTCATCTGAGCCTTTTTCATGGTAGTAGCAATTGAGTAGTGAGAGATTCACCACTGATTACCATTTACAGGGCTTACGGCCATATCACGTTGAATACACCGGTTCTCGTTCGATCACCAAAGTTAAGCAATGTTGAGCCTGGTCAGTACTTAAATGGGTGACCGCTTGGGAATACCAGGTGCTGTAAGCGTTTAGTGATGAATGTGAGTTGTGATGCAGTGGATGTCGGCTTGGAAAAAGAAATCAGTGAGCCGAGTTTGAATTCCACTTGAATACCCTGCATTCACTTAAGCACTGGTACCCTTGGGAAAGGTATTAATCCATCTCTTTCCTCCAGTTATGGGTTAAATAACAGGGTAAGACTTGGGGACCCTGCCCTTAAAAACAAATCTCAATGAATCTTGATACTCGAAAAGAAAAAAAGCATTACTAGACACGAAACTTATATAAAAACAACAATAAATTTTTGAAAGAAAAAGGTATTACCAGCAATAAATAAATAAAAATTTAGTTGGCAAAAAATGACCCACCAAGATTGATATGCCATAAAAACAAAACAACCAACCAACAACTATTTACAGTGCATTAGTATACCTAGGTACACTGGTTGAGAAACATTGATATACATAGTAGATGTATTGCTAATTCTTTTATTAATTCCTAACAGTTCATTTTTTTTCTTCATATCCAGTATAAAATAATTTTCAATGTAGTTCTATAGTAAAATAATTTGCAATGCATTTCTATAACAAATGTTTACACATTATACATATAACAGCTGTATTCTAAATCAGCAATTACTCTTGGCTGCTAGTAATGTGCAGGCTAGTACAGCTTGTCATATAACTTGAAGAGATTGGCAATGTCATGTCAACCATGTCAACCCCATTGCCTTGAAAGATACCATAAATTATTCAGCATTGTACACCAGCAATCAACTAGGTTGGGAGATAATTTGATTTGATTAAAACATATTCTATCAGTAATATTTGCATTAATTCTTGACCAAAATAGTTTTCAATGCAGGACATGTATAGACTGAGATCCTATTTTCTATGCGCGATTTAGAATTCACTATGTCATTCTATATATAATCGTTAGAGCAAATATGTCTTGACATATTTAATAATTGTAATGCATTACTATAGTAAATAATTTGCAAGGCATTTTTATAATAAAATGAGTGACCCTGTGCCATGAAAAATGACAGGAAAATATTTATATGAATATGGTATCTGAAATGACCACAATATATATATTGATATACTTTTATTGAGTATCTTACATTAAGACATAAGAAAAGAAAATAATAATCCAAATCCCTGAGAATGACAGTAATGAAATATATATAATTTTAGTGCAAGGAATTTGCCATTTTAACTGAACAGGTTCATGCTGACTTCAAAATATTGTAAGGACACCATTATGATGTCTTCACTCATTGGGAATGTTTTTTTTTAATGCTCTATCTCCACCTCGATGTTGAGCACTCCATGTTAAAAAACCTATTTGTCAAAATACCTTTTATCAGAAAAGCTAAACAACATTCTTGGCATTAAAAACTATCACAACACACACACACACACACACACACACACACACACACACACATATATATATATATATATATACATATAAAGAAAAAAGTGCAAGAAGTTATGAAGGTTTTGTTTAAAGTGTAAATTTATTGTTGTTATTATTATTAGAATTACTTGCTTTTTGTATGATATATTAAGTGTCCATAATGGTATTTGTGTTGCTACATGTGTTTCAAATCTAAAGTTGATTCTCTTCAGGTGCATAAACTTGTGACTTTACATAATGAGATCTGTTGTTATATATATATATATATATATATATATATATATATATGTATTTGAATTTGTTTCTGTGAATCACTAATGCATTTGTTAGATTATTATTAGCGATGTCTCTTTTGTGTTCATATATACATTTTTTTAGATATCTACTTGTTTCTCTGATATAGATAGAGGAAAAAGAAAGGCACATAATATATACAATCACAACAAAAGAAACACTGTTAACAATAATAATCTAAACAATAACAAATACATCATACTACCAACCAACTCCATTGCATCTAATATCCAAAACAATCTATCTCATATAAAAAATACACACATAGTAACAACTACCTCAAAAACTATTATGGACATTATCAGATCTAAAAATAACCGAAATCAAAATGACGAACAAGCAGGTATATACCGAATAAATTGCCGGGATTGTTCCTCCATCTACATCAGAGAAACAAGTAGAAATCTAAAACAACGTATGTATGAACACAAAAGAGACATCACAAATAATAATCTAACAAATGCATTAGTGATTCACAGAAATAAATTCAACCACAATTTCGATTTTAAAAATCCCACACTAATATATATATATATATATATATATATACACACAAATAAATACAGAACAGTCTTTATTATAATAGAGAGTATATATATATATTCTTCACTACACAATGACATAATTATTGAAAAAAAAAAAATAATGCGGCACTGTTAAAAAGCAAATATTTGGCAAGAGCTTTCATAACTGGGAGTAAAGTTTAATAACAGGTAGTAAAGAGAATGACCTGAGCTGACACTGCCTTGCTATTGTCTATCTAATGAACTGAGCTAACACTGCCTCTCTATTGTCTCTCTCTTCATGTGCATGACAGGAGGGATATATATATATATATATATATATATTACAATTATTAGATATACCAAATCTTACATTCAGTCTAATGATTACATATATAGTGACACAGTCATTTCTAAAAAGCATCTATAGAAATTCTTTGGAAGTTATTCTCTCTATTAAAATAAAGACTGATGTGTACGTATCTGTGTATATATACACAAATAAGTATACAACAGTCTTTATTAAACGTATTTGTGTATATATACACAAATAAGTATACAACAGTCTTTATTTTAATAGAGAGAATAACTTCCAAAGAATTTCTATAGATGCTTTTTAGAAATGACTGTGTCACTATATATGTAATCATTAGACTGAATGTAAGATTTGGTATATCTAATAATTGTAATGCGTTTCTAACCCATAGGTTCTGCAATTAAAAGAAAGCCTCCTGGAAGACCTCAAGCTCATAAACTTCCAGGCGATAGAAAATTTTAGAAATCGTGTATAGCAAATTGAGGTCACTATTTGTAGGATGTCATTTTTAAAACTAAATTAATAAAAACTATAGACCATTCATTAAACAACAGTGAATTGATTTTTTTAAATAATGATTAACTTGGTCTTTTTGTCCATCTGTTAAATATAGGAGGTAATTCTACTGCACACAGTATAATTTATGTTTGAATTTTTTTATAGGATTACTGTGGGCAGAGACTGAACCCTAAGCCTGTCAATTTCTTTTGTGAATATCTCTTAGTATTTGTTGCTTAGGAATATTTGTTATATGAAACCAATGTATATGTTGCATACTAAATTATCTTTGGAGCTACTTTTAGACAGTTTTAAATTTGTGTTTCTGATTTATTAATAAATTTGTCCCTGGGTTTAGATATCAGTTGAAGATTATAAATATTATTAAAGCTTCTAAAAAAACACATTGGGAATATGAGATATAAAAAGATGTTTGGAAAAGCCTATGGAGAGCTGACCAGACAAGGCAAAAATATCTTGTTGATGGCACAATGATAAAATAATGAATTTACTGTATCTACATCCGTGAATACAATCTGAAATCGTCTCACAGAGAAAAATATTCTCTATATCAGTATTGATCCTTTACTTAATATAGGAACAAATAAACCAAATGACAGAAAATTATCCCCAGGCAAATAATATTCAAAATTCTTACATCTGTTTTGATTCCAACAATAAAGGAAAAAAAATTGTATGCAAGGATTTATTGGAAGTTTTATTCATGTATTTATCAGCATAAGATTTTGACCAGATTATTTTCCAATCTTCTTTAGGCTTTAAACTTCTAAGTTTATTTCAAGTCACATCTAAAGACGATATCCAAATATAACTTTGCCTAAAATCACTGTCACTCTCTGTTTCTCTGCAAGGATCAGTGTAGCATCTGTGTAACTTACTTTGAGTCCAAGTGTTACTTGTTCTCTGTAAGTTTCAGTGTAGTATCTGTGTAATCTGCTTTGGATTTAAGTGTCACTTGTTTTCTGTCTTGAATCTGTGTTGTATCTGTGTACTCTACCTAAGTCAATATGTCAATTTCTGCTTCTATGTCTAAGATCTGGTTCTCTGTCTCGGATGTCTGTCTGTATGTCTGTCTCTATATCTCTTTGTCTGTCTCTCTGTTTGCTTATCTGTCTGTCTGTCTGTCTAAATACATATTTTTTATTTATATATTGTTCTCTTTATGAGGGAATATTTCTTTTCAACAGAATAATTTGACCAGATTATTCTCCAATCTTCTTTAGGCTTTATAATTCTAAGTTTATTTCAAGTCATATCTAAAGAGGGTATTAAAATATTACTCTGCCTAAAATTAGTGTCACTCTCTAATTCTCTGTCAAAGATCAGTGTAGTATCAGAATCAAGTGCCAGTCTTTGGTTTTCTGCAAGGATTAGTGATGTATCTGTGTAATCTGATTTGGGTTCAAGTGACACTTGTTATTTACCTAGGTACTGTCATATCTGCCTAAGTGAATATGTCCATTTCTGGTTCTCTGCCTAGGATGTGTATATGTCTGTCTATTTTTCTGTCTGTCTAAGTATTTTTTTATATATTGTTCTGTTTATGAGAGAATATTTCTATTTCAACAGAAGATTTTGACCAGATTATTCACCAATATTTTTCAGGCATTATTGTTTGTTGCTGATAGATTCCTAGACGTTGTTGAATAAATATTTGTTGATTTTATCTTTCTACTTAAAAAAAACCAAAAAAAAACCGGAAAATTAGATGAACAGTTTACTATTGTTAAGAAAACAACAATGACAAAACAGCTGGTCTGAACAAACCCATAATGAAGCATAATGTCATAATGAGGTGCATAGCATCTAATCTAAGTCATTTTCTGTCTGGACATCTGTAATCATGAAAGCTATAAAATAGCCATAACATTTATATTAAGACATTTCATGAGAAAGAGAAAACTATTTATTTCTCTTTTTGATGTTTTCAAGGCTTGAAACTGAAAATGAAAATTGTCTTTCAAGGAACTTGAAAGAATGTGCATGCAAATTAACACAGACATAGACCCACACATATACATATATCTATACATGTATGTGTCCATGGCTGAGTGGTTAGAATGTTTGCTTTCTGACTATTAGGACAGGATTCAAATCTCACCATGGTCAATTGATTAGGAAGGTGACTTCTTGATGTTATCAATCTATTGGTAGTATCCGAGTTGATTCCAGTGTGCAGCATCTTTGAAAAATGCCTGAAAACCATTGGTTGACCCAAGCCTTGTGAGTGAAATTAAGTAGACAGGACCTTTTGGGAGCCATCAATAGCTGTGCAAGCACAAAGTCACAAGTTTCAGTGCCCTGGCCTTCTTCAGACTGTTGTTCATACTAAATAACATGCTTTCTCCCAGAGTGTACCTAAGGCCTGCTCAACATAGTTGTAGAATAAACCAAAGGTGGGATCTGTGGGTGTTGAACAAACACAAATGTGCCTGAGTAGGTGTCTCAAGATGGAATAACTAGCTGCACAAGTAGACAGGCATTATTTGATGTGAGTGGCCAGCCATACATACATGTAAACTGACACAAGTAAATGTTTTTTTTTGTAACTTTAAACCCATTATACATGTGCACACACACACACACACACACACACATATATTTATTATTATTATAAACATTTTTATTTTCACTGGGTTCACGTATTTCAGTTGCTATCTGTAGTTACATTTTCTTAAATAGTAAAATAACAACCAATCTTAATTAAGAACAACTACTTTGTTTGCTATTAGTTTCACTTTCTTCATAATTACCTTGCATCAGTATGGCTGATGCTAACCTCCAGGAGAGTGACTCATTGTATCTTTTCAGGCTGACATTCTCAGCTGACATGAAGTGGAAAATTAAGTCTATTACTAGGTCAGCTTCTAAGAAAGTTGGAACACTGTGTTGTACTAGAGAATTTTTATCTCCGGAATATGTTTTACATATCTCTAAGTCTACCATTTGTTTAGAATATTGCTGCTTTATATTTTTGTTCCTGCTGTATACTTAGAGATTCTAGATAAAATCCAAAGAAAAATCAGCAATATTATTGGTCTTGAACTGTCATCTTGGCTTCAATCACTTTCCCATCACTGTAATGTTGTTTTTTTGCCTTTTCTATAAATACTTTCTTGGTAATTGTTCAGATTAGGTCTTCATTATGGTACCTAAGCTTTATGAATTTAAGCAGTGTACTAGATTAACAACAAGATCTCATCGATTTGCAGTTGAATTGGCTAGATGTAACTGTAAGTTCTATGCTAACATTTTTTCTCTTGTGGTACTCTTTTCAGGCTTCCACTCAACTTTGATCTTCCCGAATTAAAATGCAATGTCAATTGTTATCTGCTGCCATCCTGATTACTATTCTATTGCTCTTGCTCCTTATCAATGTTTCTGATTTCTAATTCTACCCCTCTTCCACTCACTAAGAACCTCCTGTGTTTTAGTAGCTTTATTGCTGTGCTTGGGGTAAAATTGATTAAAAAAACAAGAAAAACTTGTATAAATGAAATATTGTGACACAAATACGTTATATATATATATATATGTATGTATGTATTTGTGTATTTAGGCAGCAAATTTTCTTTTAAACATGTCAGATTAAATTAAATAAATTGCAAACATCATATCTGCTTATTTTTAATAAAATCTGTTCATACCCAGAAAGTGGTTGAAAGTACTTGGGTACCTTGAGAAATGAATGATAATATCTATCAACGTTACAGCTCATTTCTGACATCTTTCAATTGTAATACGCAAAAGATTATCCATGAGTATGGACAGATTTTTTTAAAATAAGCAGACATAATGTTTGTAATTTATTTAACCTGACATATATATATATATATATATATATATATGATGAAAATAAATATACATTTGTTTCTCACTATCTCTGAATAGCATGTAGCAATAATCAGGCATAAATTAAAAACTGACGATTTTAATTATTTCAATTAACTGACTATTTAATTATTTTAATTAAAAAATTTAATTTAATTAAAAATCAATTTATTAAATTAATTAATTAATTAGAATTAATTAAAAATTAATAATTTAGTTTTAATTAAAATTTTAATTTTATTTAAAAACCAACTATTTTATTTTTAATTATAATGCCTAAATATTTATAACCTACTAGCAAGATAGTGGAACAATCATTTTTCATA
Source organism: Ascarosepion bandense (assembly GCA_037127315.1). Classification (NCBI taxonomy): domain Eukaryota; kingdom Metazoa; phylum Mollusca; class Cephalopoda; order Sepiida; family Sepiidae; genus Ascarosepion; species Ascarosepion bandense. Next base: position 227,569 of record JBBBDQ010001374.1, on the reverse strand, counting down.
GAAAAAAATTAAATTGGTGAAAAAATGAATTGATTAAAAAAAAAAAGGTATATATTTAATTTTAGTATAAATTTTAGCTCTGTTATTTTATATCAAGCACTGAAGTCATTGAACTATTTTATACTTGTGTCTGCATGCATATCTATATCTGTATCTATCTATCTATCTATCTATATATATATATATATATATATATAGTCATCCGCAGACAGATCTGTTTCACTGTATCACAGCTCATCAGTAAGGTTAGACATTTTTTTTTTTTTTAATAATATCACCCCAAGCAAGGCGATAACAATACTGATGCGCAGGGGGCTACGTAAGGGTAAAAAGAATGGAAAAGAGAAAGCTGGAAACCACATCCTAAACAGGGAACAAGGGATGAGCCTCTTCACCTGTTCAATAGATGTGGGTGGAGTGTGAACCCAGCGATAGTTTAGTTTATCTACTCTAATTGAAAACAAATAAAAAAAGAAAAGAGTGCAAAGATTGGAAAAGAGAAAACTGGAAACCGCATCCTAAACAGGAAACAAGGGATGAGCCTCTTCACCTGTTCAATAGATGTGGGTGCATCCAATTGCTTTTAACCCAGGATTGAAACCCAACTGAATTGGCGTCAGTCAGCAATTTTACCTCTGAGCTATGGGCACTCAGTAAAAGGAGGCAAACTTTTCGTGTATCATGTATCATACACCAGTAGTCAGAGTGCTCTCATTCATTACTGAATGAACAATGCCTAGATGCTAGAGTAGCTACTGTTTTTTCAAAGTCTACCATTCTTCCAGAGTGCTCAATCAGGGTGTGAGAGCATAGCATGTAAGTGAATGTAATGGATCCAAGTTTGAATTCCACTTGAATCCATTACATTTACTTATGTGCTAATATCCTTGGGAAAGGTATGAACCCATCTATTCTCTCCCCAGCTATGGATAAATAGCAGGACAGACTGGGTTCTATAGAATTGGGTGGCAACGAGTCTAGAAGAAGAAAAATCTCTGAATTCAAGCCAGCCTGGAGAAGGTTTGGCTTTGTCAGGCTGCCATGCCCAAAAGAAGCATCACTTCTTCTGTGGTTGCAGTACATGTGGTGCCCCTATGACTGTAAATATATGCTCTCATTATGATTAAGCTCTCTAGAGAGGAAAATTTAATAAACATTTACCACTTCTGCACTTTACGTGTTACTCTTCAGTAATGAACTGAGTTCTTCCGGTGACTGGTATGTGTATACACTGCTTATACACTACCGATCAAAAATTGAAGACCACTTAAAAATCTTTAAAAAGAAATTTTTTTTGACAGATAGATTTTAAACTCCTCCCACTTAAGGTTACCAATACTACAATCTAAAAGGTTATGGAAACAAAAAGCTACATTCCAAACATTTTATTTAGAAATTTACATTTTTATAAAATGAGGTGATTTACACATGATCAAAATTATAAGACCAGAGACAAAAATTCTACAAAATTGTACAAAAAGTGTATGAAAATATTTAACAACCAAATTTAATAATGAAGTCTACCTCAACTGCTTTTGATGACTTCAAAAATTCTGTCGGGCATGCTAGAAATAAGTGTTTCCATTAAGGTGCGGGGGAGGTTGCTCCAGCTTCTGAAGATGGCTTCACAAAGTTCATTTTTTGTTGAATATTGTTTGCCATTTAGATAAACATCTCTTGTCATCCATCCCCAAACATTTTCAATTGGGTTCAAGTCCGGTGAGCATGCAGGAGGTCCCAAGAGATGGACCCCATTTTCTTGTAGAAAGGTCAAGGTCCGTCTTGCAGCATGGATTGCAGCATTATCCTGTTGGAATAACCATCCATCCCCACAAAAACGATGGCCCTCCATCATCAAAGATGCTTTTTGTAGCATGTTAACACAACCAGCAGCTCTCTGACGACCCTGCATCACCTGGAGCTCCATCGTCCCTCTGTAAGAAAAGGCACCCCATACCATTAGGGACCCTCCACCACTATGACGTGTGGAGAAAATTTCAGGAGGCATGTTTTTGTTATACCAATATTGTTGGAAGCCATCAGGACCATCGAGATTGAATTTTTTCTCATCAGAAAACAGGACTTTCTTCCACTTCTCAATGTCCCATGTTTGGTATTCACGACCAAACTTTAAGCAGTCCAACTTGTGACGTGGAAGCAGCCAAGGAATTTGTTTACGCTTTTTATTTACCATGCCTTTTTGTCTCAGCATCTGTGACTGCCTTAATTTGACTAGAAGAAAGTCCCCCATCTTTCATAAAAACCTGTCTTATTCTCCTACTCAATGCAGGAGAAATTTTTGGGGCCTACAAGAGGATTTTGCTTTTCCATAATTCTCACTGTTCTTTAGAAAGTTGCAAATCACAGTTTTACTGTGATTTACCTTAGCTGCGATCACCCGCTGTGACAAATCTTGTTTATGGAATTCTAGAATTCGTGAATGCTCAACTTTGGTAAGTTTGCTTGCTTTAGGCATGGTAACACCTTTACGCAGTGATTGCTAATCTCTAACTGAACTAAAAACATTGGAATTGCCATAGATCTAACAATTTATACCCCTGGTCTTATAATTTTGATCATGTGTAAATCACCTCATTTTATAAAAATGTAAATTTCTAAATAAACTGTTTGGAATGTAGCTTTTTGTTTCCATAACCTTTTAGATTGTAGTACTGGTAACCTTAAGTGGGAGGAGTTTAAAATCTATCTGTCAAAAAAAATTTCTTTTTAAAGATTTTTAAGTGGTCTTAAATTTTTGATCAGGAGTGTATATTACACACTAAAATTTTCCCTCTCTCATTCCATGCACCTATGGCTTAGTAGGGACTCCGACTGATACCAAATTGGTTGAGTTTCGATCTCAGCTAGAAGCAAGTGGATGTCTAGCCACCCTAATGAGCTGTGATACAGCAAACCAGGCTTGTATGAGGATGACTAACATATATATACATAAATTTCAGATATATAACATACTTTTGGTTTAGTTCATGTATTGAAAAAATATTACCTAGGTACTTTTGAATGTTTAAATATCTCTCTATATCTGTAAGCATAAAAATACAATTATGTTTTGGAATTGAGACTTACTTTATATATATATATCTATATCTATGCACACACACATATATATATATATATATATATATATATGCTTATTAATACAGGTATATATATATATATATATATTAATAAAATAAAAAAAAAAAAATATATATATATATATATATATATATATATGCTTATTAATACAGGTATATATATATATATATATATATAATAAAATAAAAAAAATATATATATATATATATATATATATATTTATTAATACTATATATATATATATATATATATATATATATATATATTTTTTTTATTTTATTTTATTAATCTATCAATTCACTAATCTACACAATATCTGCTATTAAGTGTGTATGTTAATACTCACATACAGATATGCACATATGTACTGCTTACATAAATAAGTTCTTGCATGGATAACCCCATGTTTATCTACTGACTGTCTGCTAGAGGCACTTTCCAGCTGAGAACAAACAGTGAATCAGTCTTGAGAATAATGAAGATAGAATCCTTGCATAACAGATTTCTTAGTGAACAATATCTGAAATTCAACTCTACAGAATAATAGAAAAAGATACAGCAAGGGATGCTTCATGAACAGTATTAAAATAAAACATATGAAAAAAACATATTTTTTTCCTCCTAAAACATGTACAGTTATTTCGGCAGACATTCTGAAATAACTTTTCGAATGAAAGACTTTCTTTCAGCTGAGATTTGTTTTTCTGTTTGTCATTATTTTTTTAATTTCAGTCTGGTTTAGAGTGATGAGTGAGGTCAAGAAAAGAATGTTTTACAATGTTATAAACAATACTATTGCTAATACTTCTCTAGCTGGCACAGCTTAGTGGTCAAAGCATTGATCCAAACTCCACAGATGCTAGTCAGAATCAGCCTTCTTTTTTCTACTTCTATAGAAAGCAAAAAAGAGCTCCTCCCCCACATAAATTTCCCCGTATAAATAGAACATTCTCTTCAGAGAGTATTTTTTCAGATATGACCCTAGCAAAAATTCACAGAAGTATGTGCACTGTTGGACAGTGGATATCAACTTGAAACAACAAATCAGGGTGCCAAGTTCGAATTCTAGTTAAGTTCCTTGCATTCAGTTACATACAAATACCAATGGGAAAGGCATTAATCTGACTCTTCCCTCCAGTTATTGGTTAAATAACAGGACAGATTGGGTTCTATAACTTTGGCTGGCAACCAGTCTACCAGAGAAAATAATAGCAACCTACTGCAGGATAATCTTCTGTTCAGTCAGTTATGTCCCTTTCGAGACATGATCACCTAAGCATATATCACGTATGGCACTTAACTGACTGCCTGATAGAAGGTAAGAAAGAGTTCTTCCCCAAAAAAACTTCCCTGCATACATACAACATTCTCTTCAGAAAGTATTTTTTTTCAGATATGATCCTATCAAAAATCACAGAAGAATTAATGGTTTTATGAGAAGAGAACAGAGAGAATGCCCATGTGCAAAAGAAAAACAACTATGAATTGTTTAGATCCAACTACATAGAAAAGGGGTGGCCATGTCTTTTGCTACTTATTGAGGTTGGATGCTATGGATTCCTTGGATGGTCAATTGTTTTCATCATTTTGAAGGTTGGCATCACTGGCCAGTGACTGATGCATGCTTCACATCATCTCCAGACCGCAGTTCAACAGGCATTTAGATCTGGTCAAGATCTAAAATAAACAAAATTAATTAAACCATGATCAAAACACAATGCTACTTTTGTCTTGAAACACATATGTTTATCTTCTATTCTACACCATTGATAATGGTCACTTTTGTGTATTGGTTTACAATCAAAAGCAAATACGTTCAACACAATGTTGAAAACTGACTTGTAGCTCAAAAAAATAGTCACAGACACTTCTACATAAAAAACAATGCTCTGTTCAGTGGTAAAAGCTGCTGGTGGTGCCAGGGGTGGCAGTACCATCTGAGTAACTGAAACTGTATTACTTCCCCTGGTTGGTGGCTAAAGAAAGCAGATAATTGCACATGCTTTTGCACATTGTATGTAGAAAATTATTTGTCTGTCTATCGATTTTATGAAAATTCTCCTATAATTCAGAAAACTCTTATAACAGCTGATTTAGTATATACTACAGTAAACTGGGACATAAAAGGAATTGATCAGTTTAGTTCAAATAGATGAATGTCCACACTATTTGAACCAACATACAATCATTAGAGTAACTTAGCTTAATTAAATAGCTGACCTTATACAAAGCAACATACAAAAATAGCAACTTGACCTCTAATTATGTGGCTGCACCATTATGCAAAGTAACTTATAAACAATAAAATAATTTTGTCCAATTAGGTAGCTGCCCACATTATTGGAAGTAAAGTATAAGTACACCATATTAAAATGAAGTAGGAATATGTGAAACAAGATGGCCTAATAACGGAGATTTCAGTAGCGACACACACAGGATAATATATGCAGGAGGTAAAAAACATGTAAAAGGGGTCGCTTTAATACTAAACAAACAAGTGAAGAGATGTGTACTTGGATACTGGCAACTGTCAGAGAGAGTCCTCTTGGTTAAACTGCGGGGAAGGCCCCTCAATATAGCTATTATAGTAGTCTATGCGCCAACAACTCAAAGCTCGGAGGACGAAATAGAATCATTCTATGCAATACTGGACAGTGCTAAGGCTCAGTGCAAAAGCCAAGAAGTTAGGATAATAATGGGGGACTTAAATGCAAAGGTAGGTAAAGATAGAGAAGGAGACACGAATGGCAACTTCGGACTAGGAGAGCGCAACGAAAGAGGAGAAAAATGGATCCAATGGTGCTCAGCCAATGACCAGGTCATTACTAACACCTGGTTCCAAGAACACCCACGATGTTTATGGACATGGAGAAGCCCAGGAGGGGACACGAAGAACCAAATAGATTATATAACTATAAACAAGAGATTCAGGAATGCAGTAGTCCAATGCAAAACATACCCAGGTGCTGACTGCGGAAGTGACCACGTCCCAGTCATCTGCAAACTAAAAGTGAAACTCCGAAGACTGAAGAAGCCCAGCATATCACCAAGACTGCAATACGACACACTAGAGGACGATCTCACCCTGCAGAAAGAATATAATAACAGCGTGAGAAAGAAATATGAAGAACAAATTGGAAAAGGATACTCAAAATGGGATTCACTAAAAGAAGCAATGGTGACCTCAGCGAACAACATAGCCCCAAAGGAAATCAGACGCAGAAGAAAAAATGAGTGGATGACCGAAGAGATCCTCCACATGATGCAAAGGAGACAAAAAATAACGCCAAGACACGGAGCAGAGTACAAAAAACTTCACAGGGAGATAAGGAACAAATGCAGACAAGCCAAAGAGGAATGGCTCAACAACAAATGTGCAGAAGTAGAGAGACTGAGCAGGAACAACAAAGCAGAGATGCATAAAGAGATAAGAGAACTGACAGGACAAAAAACCTGTTCCTCAACAGGATGCATAAAATCCAAGGAAGGGACAATCATATTAGAGAAAGAGGAAATACTCCAGCGATGGGAAGAATACATAAAGGATCTCTTTTGCAACAAGCGAGAACAACCGAGAATACACAAGGAGATGGATGGACCGGAAATACTAAAATCCGAAGTGGAAGCTGCAATGGCCAAAATGAACAGAAACAAAGCACCTGGCCCAGATGGCATAGTGATAGAGCTGCTGACAGCCTTAGAAGAATATGGCATAGAAAAGATTACCGACATAATAAACGAAATTTATAGCAGCGGAATAATACCAGACGACCTATGCAAGTCGATATTTATAGCGCTGCTGAAGAAACCTGGTGCAAACGAGTGCGAACTACACAGAACTATCAGCTTAATGAGTCACATTACAAAACTTATTGTCAGAATCCTGATGAATAGAGCGAGAAGCAGAATCAGGCCAGAGATAGGGCAGGAACAGTACGGGTTCGTCAAGGACAATGGAACAAGGAACGCCATATTCATGATTAGGATGCTCTCTGAAAGAGCATTACAAATGAAGAAAGACTTGTACCTATGCTTCATTGATTACGCAAAAGCATTCGACAAAATACGACACAAAGAATTGATGGAAATGCTAGGCAACCTCGACATTTTTGGCAAAGACATAAGAATAATCAAGAATCTCTACTGGCAGCAAACGGCCTGCATACGGACAGGTAACGACCTCAGTAGATACACAAAGATAGAAAAAGGCGTAAGACAAGGATGTGTCTTTTCACCGGATTTGTTCAACCTATACAGCGAGAATATTTTGAGGACCCTAGATGACACACCAGGATTTGTTATTGGAGGCCACAACCTGAACAACATAAGATACGCGGACGATACAGTACTGATTGCGGACACGGAAAGGAAACTGCAAGATCTCATACAGAAAGTAGCAGTGGAGAGTGACAAGAAGGGACTACAAATAAACTTTAAGAAAACTGAGTGCATGGTCATCAGCAAAAGATACAACCCAAAATGCCAAATACAGGTGGGGGATAACAGAATCAAACAAGTCCAAGAATTTAAGTACCTAGGAAGTGTTCTAACAGGAGATGGAAAGTGCGACATGGAGATCTGAAGGCGAATTGGCATGGCAAAGGACGCGTTTCAGAAGATGAGCAAAATACTAACACACAGGAAGATCTCAATAGAAATGAAGAAAAGAGTGCTAGACTGCTACGTGATGTCAGTTCTTCAATACGGCTGTGAATGCTGGACAATATCATCGAAAATGAGGACAAAACTGGAAGCGGCCGTGGTTCTACAGAAGGATGCTATGGATATCGTGGACTGAGCATACAAGCAACGACGAAGTGTTAGAAAGAATGGCAACAAAAAGGAAATTGATGCTGAGCATCAGGAAGAGACAACTGAAGTTCCTGGGACATGCAATGAGGAAGGAGAGCCAGGAGAACCTGATACTGACTGGACAGATAGAAGGAAGGAGAGACAGAGGAAGGCAGCGGATAACATATTTGCAGGGCCTGATCAGGTGGATGACGGAACGGGGGTTGCCAGGAGCAACAGGAGCAAACATACTAAGAGCCACAAGGGATAGTGAGACATGGAGATCCATGATCGCCTACGTCCTGAAGGGACAGGGCACATAGAAGAAGAAGAATGTCTCATCCCATCACTGTGGGTGGAGCTGGCAAGAAAGTACTCTCTGGTCATTTGCCTTGGATCATTTTAGTATCTGTGCACTCTGATTAGAATCAAAGTCTCACACCCTAAGATTTCTACCTCAGATCAGGATTATATATTATATCAAAATAATTCTGAATGAAGGAAGTTTTTCCCATCTGAAAAATTCCTGCATATATATAAATCTACCATCCGCCCGTGCATTGAATACTGTTGCCATACTTGGTCGGGTGCTCCTGCTATCCACCTAGGTGTCCTTAACAAAATCCAATGGAGAATCTGTAATGTGATTGATCCTGACTCTGCAGCTCAGATACATTCACTTTCTCACCAGCTTAATGTGGCTTCCCTGTGTCTCTTTTGCAAATAGTTTCACGGCTTCTGCTCCAATGAACTTAGCTCAGTGGTGCCCCCTATATATGAATTTACTTGAGCCATAAGATTAGCAACTAGGTCCCACCCTTTTACTGTGAAACCAATAAAATGTAAATGCAAATTCTACTCCAGCACCTTCTTTTCTTGCACTTCCTGCCTGTGGAATTCACTTCCATTTAATTGATTCCCCATCAGCTACAACCTCCAAGAATTTAAATGTAAAGTCAATAGTCCTCTCCTATCTCACTAACCTGCATCCTCTCTCTCATGCTCCCTTCTCTGTTCACGCCACTCTCATCAGTGTTCTCGTCCTTCTTTTATCCACTTTCTGACGACCCCTATAACCTGTCACACTTTCTCATAACTTTCCTCCTATATAACCCCCTGCAAAACAGTGGTAGTAAAATACCTTGCCTAGGGGGATATGATTATAAGAAAAAAACGAACATGGTATACATATATACACACATACATATATATGCATATACATGATAGCTGTCAATTCATTAGCCAAGTAAGACTTTTGCTAGCAAATGAAATCTGTGGTTATGGTTTTGAACGCAGTGTGCAACAATAGATATATTAACTACAGCTTCAATTCTTTTTCATTATATTTTTAGTTTTACTAGCTTCTGAATATTCAGCCAATTCCTATTCAGTTTTGAAAATTCTCTTTTGCCTAATCTGTAATTTGTAAACAAAATAATTGGTTTTAAATTTCTTGTGTTTTGCTTGATGACAAAATGTTTGATGCAAATGATTGTGTACACAATGCAATAGAAGTATAAATACTTTCTCCAATACTTTCATACGAATGAAGGCATTTAGTATAGCAAATATATATGGCATTTAATATATCAAATAAAATTCTGAACCAGAATTTGTTCAAAGGCATCTGATACTCATACAATAAGTCAGTTAGTCATTTAGTTAAATAACATATTTGTTACACAGTTGGGCAGTCATGTCTCTTTTAAGATATGACTGACTAGACAAAAAATATTCCCACAGTAGGTTGCCATTTCTTTCTGTGGTAGACTGGTTGTCAACCCAATCTGTTCTGCTATTCAATTGAAAGCTGGATTAATACCTTTCCCAAGAGTATTTGTGTGTAAGTGAATAGAATGAATTCAAAAAGTATTTGAACTCGGTTCTTGATATTTTATTCCGACCTGATCTCCATTACACCACAATATGCTTCCATACAAAAAGGGAAGTCTTAATTCCCCATACAATTTTATTCTGGTACTGTATATTTCAGTATCTATTAAGTTTTAACTTAAAAGTCAATATCATACTCTTAGTTTTCTAAGTAACCTACCACAACATAAATATATGCAGCTAACCTTACACTCAACCACACCCCGCTTGAACTTCTGTCTTTAAGTGATGGGAGTGTGAGTAAAAAGCATGAGGAGGAATTGTTTCTATTTATTCAAAAAGTTAATACTGTACCCATAACCATTCATGCCTCCTTGCCAATATTTCTGTGGTCTAAGTTGTTATTTGCCTTTTTCTTTTTTAATAGGAGTAGTATCATGGATCGAGCATGTGAGCAGTAACAAGGTTTTAGAAAGAATGGAAATGGAAAGGAAATTAATACTGAGCACCAGGAAAAGACAGCTGAAGTTCCTGGGACATGTAATGAGGCAGGAAGGCTTGGAGAATCTGATACTCACAGGTCAAATAGAGGGGAAAAAGAGACAGGGGAATGCAGCAGATAACATATTTGAAGGGCCTGAGCAGGTGAATGGCAGAGCGGGGTTTGGGTGGAGTAACAGGAGAAAGTATGCTAAGAGCTACCAGGAACAGGAAACGTGGAGGTCTATGATCGCCTATGTCCTGAAGAGGCATGACACATAGAAGAAGTTAGGTTTACATACCACCTGATCCACACTCCTTTCCTTTACATCAACAGGTGTGAAAGTTCATCCTTATTTTTCCTGTTAATCTACAATCTTCAAAAATTTAAATGCAATGTCAATTATCATTTTCTGTTTTCTTGAACCTTATTTCTTTTTTGTCTTTTCCTCAATATTCCGCTTCTTTTCTCTTTCTCTCCCTGCAACTCCACTTGCATTCTAGTAGCATTATCCCCTGGGTTGGGGTGAAATAATTAAAAAAAATGATATTTAGTGTTACAAATATATATATGATATTTAGAATATCTAACAAAATTCCAAATATATGTGAGATTTGAGAAAGATTTAAAAAGAATAATGAAACTCTAGCTAATAATAAAGCCAAAACATTTTGGAATTTAATAATAAGATATTTTCATAGTTTTTTTGGGATGTATATTGCATTTTTTTAGAATAACTATATTTCCAGTACAAGACTTATTATTTAACCTATAGCTAGGGGAGTAGATTGGTTCATATCTTTCCCAAGGGTATTTCCATGTAAGTGAGTGTAACAAAGCCAACTGTAATTGGAACTCATTTTGAGCTGTCATCCATATACCATTCACACAACCTAATAAGGATGAGAGCTAAAATCTTTAGGATGCATAATGAAGAAAGCAGGCTTGGAGAATGCAACATTCATGGGCATGCTGAGGGCAAGAGGGGAAGTGTGTGTGTATATGTGTGTGTGTATATATATATATTTAGACATGTTAGATTAAATAAATTGCAAACATTGTATCTGCTTATTTTTAATAAAATCCTTTGAAAGTCACTGATAACCTTTTGTGTATTATAATTGAAAGATGTCACAGATGAGCTGTAACATTGACAGATTTTTTTTTTTTTTTTTTAATCATCTCACCCCAAGCAAGGCATTCCACTGCCACTATTGCGCATGGGGCTACATAGGGGAAGGTAAAGAGAAGGAGTGGATAGACATAGGGAATGTCAGGAGAAAGGTGACAGATGAGTAAGGATAGCGAGGATGAGGGTCGGGCAGATGGGAAGAGTGCTTGATAGAATGGGAGCAGGTTAGTGTGTTAGGAGGTGTGTATTGACAGATGTTATTATCATTCATTTCTCAATGTTCCCAAGTACTTTCAATTTCCTTCCAAGATCATCTTCAGGGCTCTGAGCTGTGGTAGCAAAAAATAACTGCAAAACTGTGTTGCTAAAAATTACTATAAATTTTTTTCTTGGTTCAATATAACAGTTGACAAATTGCTTAGCATTCATTAGAATGTGAAAATTATACAAATAGAATTTTTTTATATATTGTAATGTTATGGTCATGTGTGTGTTAAAGCATATATATATATTTATGTATATATTTATGTATATATTTATGTATGTATGTTTGAAACAAATAAAATTTGTCATTTAGCTGATTGATGATATATTCAGCACCTTGATTCTGAATAGATATAGAGCTGAACTGGGACCATAAAATTGGAAGAGTTGGTAAAGGAGCAACAGTTACTTCTTCTTTCATTCGTTTACCAGCCATTGTTATTCCTTCTATTTCTTCTTCTTTGTGCCATATCCATTTAGGATGTAAGTAATTATGGCCCCCACAAGTTCCTATTCTTTGTAGCTCTAAGCAAGTTTTTTTTTTTACCTTTACTATCCATTCCAGTTCATCACCTGTTACACAATCACATTTACACAATCCATCACACTTACACAATCACATTATGTAGGTTTCTTCATGGTCCTTTGTTCCCCTGAATATGACTGAATATCAAATTCTGCAAATCTTCCTTTCTTCATTATGCATCCCAGAAAGTACAACTGGGAATAAAAAAAAAAGATTTATTTAAGCAACAAAAAACAGGAAGTTGTGGAGAACACTGATCACTGACATTTTAAAGTGACAATGCACTTACAAAAAGTAGAAGCTTGAATATTCATTTCTTACCAGCTTAATTCAAAAAGAATGCAGATGCCTTTACAACGGGAGTTAAACCAGTAGCTAAAAGCATGGTCAATAAGGCTGGCCACATCAAACGATCAGAACAGAAATTGTCTGAAGGCTCAAATGACTATGATGTTTGATAAAAGTGGTTCTAATGAACACGCTCAAAGCTAGGCCTCAAAGTTAATAGAGGAATTTGTCATGAAGAGATGAGAGGAAAATGGTGACTGTGGCATGGAATCAGCTGATCAACTGGAAATGGTTTTAATGTTGGTTATCCAATGTAAAATTCTTCAAAAGAATAGCATGGTATTTACAAAACCCTTTGCAAAGGAAAAGGAATGTACTCTCCAATTGTTGAAATTCCTGGATAGCCTAATGACCTTTAACCATAATCACAACAGGCATCAACATTAGATATAAGCACATCAAGACACTAAAAGTCAAACATGATCATATGTCTATGAACTCACAATTAATTGTACTATCATTTAAATATGTTTGCTTAAGTATTTTTTTCAATAAATTAATGATATAAATTTTGACCATTTTCTTGTTATGATAAATTTTTTATATATTTCTGTAGTGGTGATATTTGGTTTTTCAGCTCAAATTATCTACAAGCTTTCTTCTATGTACTTTGTCCCTTTATGGCATTGACAATCATGGCTCTCCACACTTTCCTGTCCTTAATAAATTTTGTCTTTTTATCTCTCCTAAATTTTGCTCTGTCATCCATTTACTCAAGCACACTAGGTAGGTTATGCATTATTTTTTTCTATTCCTCTTAGCTTTAATCTGTATAAAGTGCAAGAGAAATGAATAAATATTTACTTTTAGAATGTTGTCGATCATGGCTCTCCACACTTTCCTGTCCTTTGTAGCTCTTAATAAATTTTGTCTTTTTGTTATCTTTCCTAAATTTTGCTCTGCCATCCATTTACTTAAACACACTAGGTAGGTTATGCATTGTTTTCCTCTATTCCTCTTAGCTTCAATCAGTTCAGTGAGTATCAGATTTTCCAAGCCCTCTTTCCTCATTATGTACACTGGTAATTTCAACTATCTCTTATTGATATTAATTCTATGTGTACTTTTTGCTTCCATTTTCTTTAAAATACAGAGTTTTCATGCCCTCATTTCCTTAATTAAATGTTCCCCCAACATCAGGTCCCAAAACCACTCAGGGTACAGAGTTACTTTTGGGGTTGTTGTATGGATGTAGGAGAAAGAATTAAGTAGAGATTATGTAGGATAGGTAATGGTTGATGCTTAACTTAAAGAGATTAAGATTGTAATGTTCAGAAAATTATCCTCTATCCATAAAGTAGCAACTCTTGGGAAGAATCTGTTTGAATGGAACTTTCTTCTTACAATTAGAATATGACAAAGAAACATTGAATATTAATACCATTTTCTGGTATATAAATTCTTATGAGTCAAACAGACCTCAATTGATAAATATAAAAACCTGAATTTGTAGATTTACTGCTTCGGATCTACTTGGGATAATTACTTTTTTGTCAGTATTCAGTTTTCTTTCTCTTTGGGCAAAATCCTTGCCAATGGTCTTTTAATTTAAATTCAAATGTCAGTTTTCCTTGCAAATCCCATGTTATTTATTTTATTTACACACTATGCATTTTACAAGTAAACAATTGGTCTCTTTTAGAAGTGACAGAAATTTTTTTCACTTTGATATTTTAACAAATTTGATTTATTTATTTTATTTTGTTTTACTAAATGTTCCACAAAAAAAAGGCTACAGATTTTGCAAGAAAACAATTGGTCTCTTTTAGAGGCGACAGAAATGTTTTTTTCATTTTGATATTGTAACAAATTTGATTTATTTATTTTAGTTTTTTTTCTTTTTTACTAAATGTTCCACCAATAAAAGGCTCAATAGACACTCAAGATAAAAGCTTATTGAATGAAATTGTTTTATAGACATAAAACGAGGTAAGGCATGTAGATTATGAGAATATGTAGGATAGATAATGGCTGACACTAGACTTGGAGTGATTAAGTTGGTAGTTATGTTCTCCTAATACAAGGCTCAGGAGACACCCAAGATAAAGGATTCTTGAATGAGGCTGTTTTATAGATATAAAAGGAGGAGGTAAGACATGTAGTTTATGAGGATATGTAGGATAGATAATGGCTGATCTGATACTTGAAGTGACTAAGTGTGTAGTATTCAGGAAATTATCTTCTTTAGGTGTCTGTTCCATAAAGTAATAGCTCTTGGAAAAAAGCTGTCGGAATGAAACTTCCATTTAATTTTTTTTATAATCATTTCACCCCAAACAAGGCAGAACTGCCACTGATGCACAGGGGGTTACAGTAAGAGAAAAAACAATGTGCAGGGGATGTGAAAGAAAGGATAACAGATGGATGAGAATCAAGTAGATAGAAGATGGCAACTGATGTTGCATTTAAACTTTTGAAGATTATAGCTATCAGGGAAGCAAGCAAATGGAAGAAAGTTCCACAGATGGGAAGTGTGAGAAAAGAAACTGTTAGAGTAGAAGAGATGGTTACATTTAACTATTTCAACAGTGAAAGGGTGAGACCTTGATGCCAATCTAATAGCATGAGTAAGTACATGTGGTTAGAGAACCAGGGAAAAAAAATTTGTCAGAGTAGAAGCCATGAAATTCTTGTAGAAAAAAGTGAGGAGAGCCACATCCTATTAGTGAGAAAGTGACTGAAGGTAAGCTGCCAAGTCAGGATTGATTATATTGCAGATCCTTGAGAAGAATAACAGGTGCACTTGACCAAATAGGGCAACAGTAATTCTTAGTAATGGAATGCAAAGAGGATTTGAATTACTTGCCACTGCATATTTAGCTTGGAAGATCTTAGCTGTAAATGTTTGAAGTGCTGGAACACAGGGATGTAGATCTGCAGATCATTTTTCTATGAAAATAGTGATTGAGCAGCAAGAAGCTTGTGATGTTACATCTGTGGGAGAAAAGTTGTTAGGTAGAACACAATTACTCACATACAAGGTCATACAGATGCTTGTGAATATTGTCAAGGCTGGAAAAAGAGCTTTGGCTGCTCTATCCTCTTTATAGTAACAATATTTCATTTCTAACATTTTGTAACTACTTTTCTATCTTTTTTAAGTTATTAGCAACAATCAGGTAGTAAAAAGCTTTACAATTATCTATTAATGTACCTACCAGACTAGATTTTTTTCACATTTTCAGGGATATGAAGAAACAAGATGATTCCATAATATACCAAGTACAGCTGGAGTTAGAGAATGTCCAATCTTTGTATAATTTGGAATCATCTGAATACTTGTAATACTGTCAGAGATATACTGTGCTGAGTGGTACATGAAAGGGCAATTAATCAGTTCAATTAAAAAAAGGCATATCTATCTATCTATCTATCTATCTATCTATCTATCTATCTATCTATCTAGATAGATAGATAGATAGATAGATAGATAGATAGATAGATAGATAAGTCTAAAATTGAACTATAAAACTAACATTCACCAGGCAATATTGATTCCTATATCCACACCTTGTCTCACCAGAATAATTACAATTGAGTAGTGAGTTCAATCCTCACTGGGTGCCCCATACTTGGGCCACATCTAAGCTGCACTTAGAAAATCACTATCTATCTAGATCACTTCAATCAATGCTTTTATTCACTGGAACATGTGACTTTGGGGATATTAGCTAAGGAATTTTTGGGAATTATAAACTTAATGTTTTTACCATAGCTCTTATTACAATTTTAGTTATTATTGTTTTTTCTAGCTGTCTGTATTACTGGTTCCCATATTTTTTTCATGTCTATGCTTGGTCAGATTTGGAGATTTTTGCATATGCACATATTCCTTAAGCTTTCATATTTTCCAGTGATGTTCTCTGTTTATTATTTCAACCTCATCCCACAGAGAGTGGTTATCTTTTTTCCCTCCATATATGGTCAGATATACCTGATTTTACTATTTTTCCTTATGCAGTATTCCTGCAATCTTATCTTAAAGGAACTACCTGTTTCTCTTTTATATTTCTTGCCACCGTTTCATGGGATAATGTACACACAGTCTTTAATAATGTTATTCTCTATGGGAGGACAGCAGCCCAAACCATATAGTGTAAATAGTTACAATACCTCATCTCAGAAATATAGAGAAATCTATATCAGGTAGTACCAGAAAGTTTCAAGACTGGACATGTTCTGATTATATTGTTCAAGAAAAGTATAAATGCAATTAGTGCTCATTGTTACCCATTCTTTTTAGTCAGTCTACTAACTGGCTTCATGTTATCTACTTGCATTCAATTATTATACAAGTTTTTGTAACACTGTTTCAGAACAGTGCTGTGAACTTTATGATGATTTTGAATGATTGATTCATTTTTTATGGCTTATCAAACTTTTGTAGGTAATTTAAAGCTAAGGCTCATTTTTTGGGGCGGGGGATTGTAATAATAATTCTTTTATTTTTGCCAGTAAATATTGTATTAACAATTTGTTGAAGATAGTAATAATTTTCAGATATAAGTCTTACTATTTAACTCATAGATGGGGATAAAAGAGGTGGATATATAACTTTACCAAGATTATTTGCATGTAAGTGAATGTAATGACCTCAACTGGAATTTGAACTCAGCTCTCTGATTTGTCATATACATATCCATTATACCACATATATATCCAAGCTTACAGCACCTGGTATTTAAAAGTAGTCACCCATCTAGGTACTGACCAGGCTCAATGTTTCTTAACTTCAGTGATCATACATGAACCAGTGTTTCAAAGGGATATGGTCATAACTTTATGATGAAGAGTAAAATCTGAGCAAATACCGAAATAAACTTTTTGCGCAAAACCCAGCAAACCTGCCACAGAAATCTTCAAAGTGCTTTGTCTGGCTTTTGGCAAATATTCCTAAGGTCGGACACAGATTTTTTTGAGTAACATTTCAGGGCTGGTCAAGCATCGGTTTAAGATGATGAACATTCAGGACAACCAATTACAAGCAAAATGCCAGAAAATGTGGAAAAAATTGTGAACTCATCCATGTGGATCACTGCCAAGAAATCTGTATTATTTACTGGAGTCATGGTGCAATTATTTTAGGCCAAGTCCAGGAACTTTCTAATTCCATTTCATATATTCACAGCATCTGGATCAGCTATGAGCTGATTTATTATCTATGCTTGTGAAACTATTAAGAAATCCAAGATAATTATCAGAATTTAATACTGTCTCATAATAGTTGTTACATTTGTGAACATATATCTTATATTTTTAATTTATTTCTTTAAACATTATTTTTAATGGATATGATTCTATTTCATATATTCAAAGCATCTGGATCAGCTATTAGCTGATTTATTATCTATGCTTGTGA
Organism: Ascarosepion bandense; assembly: GCA_037127315.1. Taxonomy (NCBI): domain Eukaryota; kingdom Metazoa; phylum Mollusca; class Cephalopoda; order Sepiida; family Sepiidae; genus Ascarosepion; species Ascarosepion bandense. The sequence goes on along the minus strand of JBBBDQ010001374.1, from coordinate 209,736 downwards.
AATTACTAAGAAATCCAAGATAATTATCAGAATTTAATACTATCTGTCTCATAATAGTTGTTACATTTGTGAACATATAACTTATATTTTTAATTTATTTCTTTAAACATTATTTTTAATGAATACTCATATTTGAGTAGATGCATTGTTTTTATAATCAAACAGTACATCTGCTGGCCTGAATAATTGAGAAATTTTGTAAGGAAAATATATGTCATACAGTAGCATTAGAACCTTCATCCTGTAGGGGAAACTGACATTACATCTGATGTGCCTTAACTGCTCAATCACGTAGGACCCACACTGATTTATTATCTGCACATGTGAAACTACTAAGAGGCCCAAGATAATTATCAGAATTTAATACTATCTCTGTCTCATAATAGTTGTTACATTTATGAACATATATCTTATATTTTTAATTTATTTGTTTCAACATTATTCTTAATGAATACTCATGTTTGAGTATTCATTAATGTTATTATAATCACTGTTATTATAATCACTGTTATTATAATCACTGCTGTTATAATCACTGTTATTATAATCACTGTTATTATAATCACTGCTGTTATAATCACTGTTATTATAATCACTGTTATTATAATCACTGTTATTATAATCACTGCTGTTATAATCAAACAGCATATTTACTTACATCTGATGATCTGAATAATTGAGAAATCTTGTTACAGAAATATGCCTCATTGTATATTAGATCTGATGTCTCTTAACTGCTTGATCATATAGGACTCATGATCAAACAAAGCTTGAATCGTGGTTTTAAACACACACTTTCCCAATTTATCAAAATATTCATATTTGCTCATTTTATATCCTAATATGAACAAAAACAATTTATTTACAAATTTTTATGAAATCTGCTACAAATTTGATGAACTCCAACATATTTTGAATTTGTTTGTTTAAAGATTATTTTAATGAATACTCATATTTGAGTAGATGCTCTGTATTTTATAATTAAACAGAATATTTATATAATAATAATAATAATTAACAAATATACTGTTTAAAATTGTACAGATTCATCTTAATTTCTTTAAGCTGTTGCATTTAGCTAATTTACACACTTACAGTAAAACAGTTGCTTACTTGCTGTTGTAGAGTAAATAAAACACTCCTGGTAACACAAATGAACCTGGCAAGGCACCTTAAATAAGTAAATAACACACTCCTGGTAACTCAAATGAACTAGACAAGAAACCTTAAATAAGTAAATAAGACACTCCTGGTAATAAAACTGAACTATGCAAGAAACCTTAAATAAGTAAATAAGACACCTGTGGTAATACAAATATATATATTACTATACTACCAACAATACAGTAGCACTAATAAAGACCAAAGTCAGAAAATACTAACACTAACAAATTAGTAACATAAGTCGTCAACAACTCAACGAGGACTACCAAGTGGGTTAAAGAGGGAAGAAAAAAAAGAAACAAACAAAGCCCAATAACAATGAGTCAAGAGCTTGTTTGAAAGAAAAAAAAACCCCAAGATGAAAACCTTGACAGTAAAGAGCTCAATACGAAAGTACGAAAGTAGAGAAAAATACAATAAACTAAATCTAAAAGTGAGCCAAAAGTCGACCATGGTTTCACCCAATGGATCATCAGGACTCGGCTAACAAATTAGCCAGAACAGTAAAATAAATAGTACTCCTTAGAAGATATCAAAACAAAAAAAAAAAATAGGGTAAAACAACCTTTATTAGCAACAACAACAACAAAAAAAAAATTAAAGTAAGTGCTTTTTTAAATGAATACATCTATTGAGAATTTCCGTTTTTGAATTAAGTAAGCTATGTGTAGGTTCAAATAACACTATAGCCAGTTTTTCTTCACCACAAAGTTGGCAAAACTTACTACCTACTTTATACTTAGGGCATTTTTTTATTATTTTATTTTGCTGTTCTGTCTAATTTGTTAGCCGAGTCCTGATGATCCATTGAGTGAAACAGCGGTCGACTTTTGGCTCACTTTTAGATTTAGTTTATTGTATATATATATATATATATATATATATATATATATATATATATATATATATAATAATAAGAGGCATTACTAATAAGAAGAGAAATCCTATAATTACTAACATCAATTATGAACATAGTGTCAATGTGCTTACCATGTTCAAAAATTAACATATACATGATTCTATATACATAAACTTTATACATATTTATTTACAAGTAAGATAAAATTCATTCATGATAATGGCTAAAAATATAACCAAATGTGGTCAAAAATACAAAACCTTTGGACAATTCTTATATAATTTGAATTCTGAAAAGAAAAATCATAAGAACACATGAAAGATTATCTTAAAAACTTAATAATAATACCTTGTCTGTCATTTTTAATGAAACCTGCATAAAAGAGAGATTGTAACCCAAATGCACAAAACATTATTAAATACTAAAAACATTGTAATTTATTAAAGATTATTTTATTATGAAAATGCCTTGGAAATTATTTACTATAAAATGCATTGCAAGTTTACTTACAATAAAAATGTTCTGGAATTTATTTACTATAATAAAGAATTGTATATTATTTACTAGAAAATGCATTACCAATTATTTACTATAAGAATGCATTGCATATTAATTCACTATGAAAGAAAAATTTATTACTATAAAAAAATTGCAAATTTAAAAAGCATTCAGTCAGTTAAGTGCCGTATGTGATACATGCTTGGGTGATCATGTCTCGAAAGAGACATGACTGACTGGGCAGAAGATTATCCCTCAGTAGATTACCATTACTTTCTGCGATAGACTGGTTGCCGACCAAGTCTAAAGAACCCAATTTGTCCTGTTATTTAACCCATAACTGGAGGGAAGAGATGGATTAATACCTTTCCCAAGGATATTTGCATCTAAGTGAATGCAATGAATTCAACTGGAATTCAAACTCAGTTTCCTGATTTCTTGTTCTATGATGATATCCACTGCTCCACAGCACACATGTCAAAACATTTATTCATTCTTATGATTACATTTACAGTTACATAACAAATACTAAAGCCATATATATGAAAGTTATATATTAATTCTGGTTAATGGCTACAGAGTAATAGATTAAATCATAGCAGAAGGTAAAAAAGAAACAAAGCAAAAATTACTGTTGTATTTACCATCAATATCTGAAGCGTTCTTAAATACAAACAACTTGATGAACCCTCCATTGAGATACAAAAGTTATTTTTTCACTAATAAAGTAAATGTTTCTGATGTAAAGAACAATAAATTTGATAATTCAGTGGTTAAGAATTAATAAAAGTAACTAATAACAAAATAGGGTTGATTTTATATTCTAAGAACATTTCCAAAACCTCATCATTGGTTGATCCATGATGTTCGCAGTGTCCTTAAGTATAAGTGTCCTTTTTGATTCCATTCACTTCAAAACCTCCTTGTTACTCATATATTTTGCCCATAGTATCTTCAGCATCATTCCATAGAAATACATTTCTTTTGCCTTGTCTCTTTTACATCTTCGAGAAGATTGTCCAACATTTACTGCCATAGAGGAGGGTAGATATCATGTCATAGTTCAGAACTCTTTTCTTTGTTTCCAACAACTACAATCTTCAAAAATTTAAAAGCAATATTCTATCTCTTTGAATCGCAGTCTTTTAATATTCTCTCCCTCCTTTCACACTTTCTGTCACTCTCAGTAACCCCCTTGCATCTTGTGGCTTTGTCACCTTGTTGGAGGTGAAATAATAAAAAATGTAATATCATCTTTCTGTTTACGAAAACAAAAATAGGATTTCCCTGTCATATTAAGTGTAAAACAATGAAAAAGGTTACTTTAAATGAACTTATCATATATAGTGGAAGGTAGACCCTAACATGACTGCTGCTAATGTACCATAAAATATTTTTTTTAACCATTTCATCCTAAGAAAGGCAATAAAGCTACCAAGTAGCAAAAAGAGCATTAGAGTATATGAGGAGAAATTAAACATTATCAAGGGGAAAGAACAATAAGAAAACAGAAATTAAGAAAACAGATAACAATTAACATTGCAATTAAAGGTCAAAGTTTACTGAGAAACAAGAAACTGGAAGAATATATCAAAACCAAGGAGTGTATAAATAGTGTAAGAACTAAATTAAAACTTAAAACTATATAACTGTGAAAGTTAGTTCACACACTTTGTTTTAGAAGAATTCCAGGATCAGTGCTTTCAATTGGTTCATGTCATCCCTACTACTAGAAAATAATTTTTTAGGGGGTCAAATCTTCTTCAGTCAGCATGGCTATTAGCCTAAGAGAAGGAAACTCAAGCAGAAAACCTACATTTGTTTCATTTTGTTAGTCTATGGCAAGTGAGACATGGTTTGAAATTAGGGGATACTCAAAGCTGAGAGCTTTTAGGACTCCTCACTGGGTGCCCCCATACTCACAGAAAGTAATGGTAACCTACTGTGGGAAAATCTTCTGTCTCTTTTGAAACATGATCATCCAAGCGTGTATCGCGTATAGCACTTAACTGACTGAGACAGGGTAGTAAGAGAAAGCAAGAAAAAATGACTTGTCATCAACTACAAGAAAACAGAAAGTATAGTCATCAAAAAGAAAAAAGACCCCAAAGGAGATGACAACATCAAAGTTAATTATCTGGGAAGTGTTTTAACTGAAGATAGAAAATTAACTTAGGAGAAGGAAACTCAAGTAAAAAACTTACATTCTCTTACTTTTTTCTGCTGTGCTAGTCCAAAGCAAGTGAGCATTGGTTTAAAGAAAAGAGACTCATATGCATGCTGTACTTTACTTTAGCAGATCTGAGAGCTTTTAGGACCTCTTACAACCATCAACTTTGGGCGATCATGTCTCGAAAGAGACATGACTGACTGGGCAGAAGATTATCCTGCAGTAAGTTGCTATTGCTTTCTGCAGTAGACTGGTTACCAGTCAAGGCTATAGAACCCAATCTGTCCTATTATTTAACCCATAATTGGAGGGAAGAGACAGATTAATACCTTTCCAAGTATATTTGTGTGTAAGTGAATGCAAAGAATTCAACAGGAATCCGAACTCGGTCCCCCGATTTGTCATTCAGAGTTGATATCCATTGCACCACAATGCACATCCTAAGTTAGAAACAAGGAAGTCTTAAAGAAAGTGATAGCAAAAAAAGAACAACTACCCAGAATCAGGGAGATGGCTGAAATTCCTTTTATACATAATGAAGAAAGGAGGGATTCAAAAACTTAATCCTCATGGCATATACTGAGAATAGAGGAAGGCAGTGAGCCACCTACCTGATGGCAGAACAGGGAGTGGGGTCTGCGCAAAATGAGAAAAACTGCAAAGGGTCACAAGGGATAAAAAGTTTTGGAAATCTGATATGTCTTGAATGGATGCATGATACAGAAAAAGCTTTTTTACATATCGACCATTTTGTGAGTATTTGTGTGTATATATGCATGTATAAGGAACACTTTTATCTTAATATGTAATTGTTAGCTGAATTTTGATCTGAGATTTTCACTGTATAATAAACTGCCTATTTGGTTAACATTCATCATTGAAATACATTGTCAACCAAGAAGATTAGATTGAAAAATAAATTATTTTTGTGTAAAATAAATTCTTTTTTCATCATTAGGGTAAAAGAGTATTGATGTACATGCATAAATATCTTCATGCAACTGTTTTGAAAGATAAGATGCATATTTTTAACAAATATAAATGGTAAAATTTTAGCACTGAACAATTTGAATTTTTCAAAATATATTTTCAGTCTATATTTTATTCATATGTGTAAAAGCAATTGTTTTTAATTCAAAATTATTTAGGAAAAGTTCTAAATCATATTGCCATCATTAAAATTGCCTTCAAAAAGCTAAGCTAAGTATTAAGAAACAGAAAAATTTTGTTAGAAACAATGAAAAGAGCATAAACTGCTAATAATATCAGTCTGCCTATACAGCAGCAAATGTTGGCTAATCTTCTAAGAGATGGAGAAAAGACTTGAAGCAACAGAAATGTGGTTCAACAGAGGGATGCTGAGATTACCATAGACCAAACATGTGAGAAATGACAAAGTTTTAGAGAAAATGGAAACAAAAAGACATCTATGCTTAACATCAAGAAAAGATAGCTGAAATTTCTGGAGAACCTAATGAGGAAAGAGGGTTTGAAAAATTTGGCTCTCACAGGAAAGATTAAAAACAAGAGAGAGAAAGAAAAGCAATGTATAACCTACGTAAAATGCTTGAGTAAGTGGATGGTGGAACAAGGCTCAGAAGAGATGAAAAATATACAAAATTTATTAAAGATAGAAAATTGGGGAGAACCACAGCTGCTAACATACTGAAGGGACAGGGCACATCGAAGAAGATCAAAGGGAAGGGACTTGGTATTAAGGAGTCAGATTTCAGTGTAGTCATTCTAAAACTTGTTTGACTATTATCTAAATGAAACTTAAAGGCTCTTACAGTAAGTTGTCTTATGGCCTATCATGTTGAATACACCGGTTCTCGCTTGATCACCGAAGTTAAGCAGTGTTGAGCCTGGTCAGTACTTAGATGGGTGACCGCTTGGGAATACCAGATTCTGTAAGCGTTTAGTGATGGATGTGCGTTGTGGTGCAGTGGATATCGGCTCGGAAAGAGAAATTGGTGAGCCGAGTTCAAATTCCAGTTGAATACTCTGCATTCACTTAAGCAATGGTACCCTTGAGAAAGGTATTAAGCCATCCCTTCCCTCCAATTATGGGTTAAAGAACAGGGTAGGACTTGGGGACCCCGCTCTTAAAAAAATAAATCCCAATGAATCTTGATACTCGAAAACAAAAAAAATTATTACTAGACACAAAACATATAAAAACAACAATAAATTGTTGAAAGGAAAAGGTATTACCAGCAATAAATAAATAAAATTTAGTTGGCGATAAATGACCCACCGAGGTTGATTTGCCATAAAAACAAAACAACCAAACCAAACAGTAAGTTAATGCAATATCATTTACAGTTGAACCACAATGTAGATTTTATAAGAATAAACTGACTGAGAGCATTTTGAATCAACATACATTTCCAACTCTCCATATTAAACATTTGCTTAAAAAAACAATATCTTAAGTAGATATTTGGCTTCCCTCTGTCTTTTCTACACATATTTTCACTGCAAATATTTTTATGTCTTCTGCTCTGACAAATCTTTTTCCCTGGTGCCCTGACCACATGAATTTACTTACAACTAGGTCCCACCTTTTATCATCAAAATAGTCAAATGTAACCATCACTTCTATTCTACAGTTTCTTTTCTCACACTTTCCACCTGTGAAACTCCCTCTCATATACTTGCTTCCGTGATAGTTACAATTTCAAAAGTCTAAGTGCAAGGTCAATTGCCATCTTCTATCTCCTTGATTCATATCTTTCTTTTATCCTTTCTTTGGTATCCCCCTGTACCTTGTTCTTTGTTTCTCTCTACTTTTCTCTCCTCTGTAACCCCCTGTAAACCAGTGGTAGTGCTGATTGCCTGGGGTGAAACAATTATAAATAAAGAAATTAAAAAAAGATCATCAGAATTAAACTTTATAGATTTTACAAGTAAATGCTTGAATATACATGTGTTGTAAAAGGATAAATGTCTCAAATAGAGCCAATTGGTAAAAGAACAAATGCCTTTAACTAATTAAATTTCAGATTTACATGTAGCTCTAAGGTGGTTTTTCCTTGGCAAAGAGATAGGGTTTGGGCTGGTGTAATGGAATTGTCATCATCGTTATTGGTCTGCTAAGAAGAAAGCTGAAAGTGCTGCCCTGAAGATAAAGCTCTGTTATTATTGATTAACTTAGTTAAAGGAAGCGAGTCATCACACAAAGCGGGCGGCATACGAAATGGCTGCAATGAAAAACCTCACTTTTGCTCCCGCAGATTGGAAGTTTCTTTTAAGAGTGGCAGAGAGAGAGCAAAGGTTAAAAGCAAAGCATAGCCTTTGGTGCAAGTCTTCCTTCCATTAGATCAGGATGATTACTTTCTCAATGAATTTCCTCCACTTCCTTCTCAATACAGACCCAGGGCCATCAGTATCAACAGTATTACAAAAGACACAACTACATTGCTGATACTGCTACAAAGTAAACAAAGCATATGTGTGTGAGTGTGTGTGTGTGTGTGTGTGTGTGTGCATACATATATATTACATCTACTTGTGTGTGTGTATGCATATTACAAATATTAGTGCGTGTGTATTACATCAACATATTACATGTATTAGTGCATGTGTGCATACAAACCTTGCATATACTAGTATAAGTGTGCGTGTGTGGGTGTGCATGCATATATATTACATGTACTTGTGTGTGTATACATATTACAAATATTAGTGTGTGTGTATTACATCAACATATTACATTAGTGCCTCTGTGCATACAAACATATTGCATATACTAGTATAAATGCGTGTGTGTGTGTTTGTGTGCATGTGCGCATATATAATTGTATATAATTGTGCATCATGCAACTTTGAAGCTAATTTTAAGAGGGTCACATAATCTATGAGATATAAAATTCGTGCATGTATTGCTCAGTACATATTGCATGTATGATGTGACCCCCTTAAAATTAGCTTCAAAATTATGTTTTAAAAGTCAAATGATATACAAGTATATACAGAAACTTACTAAATGCTCTTGTGTGCTGTGTGTGGCTGCACATGCATACATACATATTACATATACTAGTGTATTTGCACATACATACATATTACATCTACTAATATGTGCATGTATGTGTGCATACATACATATTACATGCAATAGTGTGTGAGTGCGTTTATACATACATTTACATGTTCAAATGTGTATGCATCTATTACATGTATTAGTGTGGGTGTATACATACATAGTACATTATTATTGTGTATGCATACATACGTATTACATGTTCTAGTGTGTGCATACATATAACAATTATTAGTGTGTGTATACATATGCATACTAATGTGTTTGTGCATACATATTAAATATATTAGTCTATGCGTGTGCATAGATACATATTAAATTTTTTAGTGTGTGTGCATACATACATATATGTATTAGTGTATGCAGACATATATATGATATGTATTAGTCTGTGTACATACATAGTATATGTGCTCGTGTGTGTGTGCATACATGCACAGTACATAAATTAGGGTGCATGCATACATATATATACATGTATTTATTAAATTTATATTAAATTAATAGCAATGTCTGGAAAAATCATGGATTACGTGGAAAAATGCATACATGAAAACTAATATTCTTAAAATTATATTAAACCTGGAAACAAACAGGACAAGTTATTAAACCTGGAAAAGTAAAGGACAAGATATTCTAGTGAAGTAAAAAATAAGAAATTTCTTACTTAAAAAATTGTGGCTAAAAATAATTCAAATTTTATTTTTAGCAAGAAAGAAATTTCTTATTTCTTATTTTTTACTAGAATATCTTGTCTTACTTTTCCATGTTTAATAACTTGTACTTTTCTTTTCCAGGTTTAATATAATCTTAAGAATATTATTTTTCATGCATGCATTTTTCCATGTAATATACACACACACACACACACACACATATATATATATATATATGTTTCAGAAAGGATTTTTTTGTTGCTGAGGTGATGTGTTATCCCCTGTGGGGATTTCATATCGAAATGGTCATTCAACATCCTTGAATTAATCCTTTTTAATTTATATTTGCTCTGTAATATTTTATTACATGGAACTCTCTTCCTGTATCATTTTTTAATATTAAGATAAAATTTTAATATTAATTAGGATCAGATTTTTGGAATTTACCTTCCTGCTTTTTCCGCTTGGATTAAAGTATCTGAATAAAAAAAAATAAAAATAAAAAATAAAAATATATATATATATATATATATATATATATATATTTTATGGATGTCTGAACAGGAATCAGTAGCCTTAGCAAAGGTAGAAAAATTGCAGTGGGCTATAAGAGATAGGATGTTTTAGAGAGATGATTGTTCAGGCTCTGAGTAGGAGTAAAATATTTTAACATATATATATATATATATTGGTTGTCCAAAACTAAGTAGACAGTAAATGATAACAAATATTTTGAGATTACATAAACATTTATATTTACTAATACAATTATTACACTGGTAATTAAATTTTATTGTGTACAATAATACAAAAGCACTTAACTTTTATCAATGCAGCTGTCCAAATTGTTGTTGAACACAATTTTCACAGCTTTGAAGTCTAAGTCTCATGCTTCGACAAATATTTTTGTACAAGTTTCTTTGTGTATTCATTTCTTGAAATGCTTCTCTTATGTAATTTTTTCAAATCACTAACACATGTTGGTTTTTGACTGTAAACTTTGTCCTTGAGTACTTTTTAAAAGAAGAATTGAGTACTGATAAATTATACATTTCCTTGAGTACTTCCTATAAGAAGAAAACTTAAGGGAGTAAATCAGGCTAACATATTGGTCAATCAACTGGACCTCTGACCAAGCCATTTCTTAGGAAATGTTTCAAGATACTCACAGACTAACATGACTGATATGCAAACCTATTCCACCTACTGTCCACCTACTTTTGAACCACTCTGTATATGCTAAAATACTTCAAAGGAAATGTCAGGAAAAAATGTCAGTTGTTAGAGCTAATAGGTTGATGTAAAAGTTTTCCATATATTTTTGGTAAGAGCATTTACTTGTATAAATTCATTGCTCATGTTTCACTTATCTAAGGGCTTATGGCCATACTATGTTGAAACAAAGGTTCTTGTACTATCACCAAAGTTTAGCAACCGCAATCTTGGTCAGTACCCAGATGGGTGATCAGTTAGGAATACCAATTGTATGTGGTGTAATGGATAATGGTTTAGAATTTGAAATTAGAGATCCAAGTTTCTTTTCTAGTCAGGCTTGTTTCATTCATTTATATGCAAATATTCTTGGGAAAAGTATGAATCCAGCGCTTCTTCCTCTAGCTATGGATTAATTAATAGACCTTGTATCAGTAAAAAAAACTATTATCTTTAAAAGATTCTTACAATCTAAAAATATTTTCTTGTTTTAAATAATCTGCAGAAAGGGTATATCATTCTTATTCCATGTGTGATGATACTTCCAGATGTCATGTAGTTATCTCTAACTCAACTCTCTAAGTTATTTGTGAGACAACTTCATGGCATCCAGAAGTGGTGTCACACATCAAATTAGAATGATATACCACAATGATCGACATAAAGGGTTCAGTTCAAGATTCCTTGCACCTGAAGTAGGCTGGAGCAGACAACATCCAAAAAATCATAAATATAGCAATAAAGTTGAGGACAACAGTCCAAACAATGTAAATAATGTAAGTACTACCCCATCCCTGAAGTATAGACAGACCTGTAAAAGGTTGATAAGATGTAAAAAACACATCAATCTCAATATTTTCTTCCAGCTTTCACAACTTTTCAGGTAAATTGTGCATTCCATCATACAATGGCTTACAGCCATATCACATTGAATAAAACAGTTCTCACTCACTCACCAAAGTTAAGCAACATTGAGCCTGGTCAGTACTTAGATGGCTGACTGCTTGGGAATACCAGGTGCTGTAAGCGTTTAGTGATGGATGTACGTTGTGGTGCAGTGGATATCGGCTTGGAAAGAGAAATTGGTGAGCCGAGTTCGAATTCCAGTTGAATACTCTGCATTCACTTAAGCACTGGTATCCTTGGGAAAGGTGTTAAGCCATCCCTTCCCTCCAGTTATGGGTTAAATAAGAGGGTAGGACTTGGGGACCCCGCCCTTAAAAAAACAAATTCCAATGAATCTTGGTACTCAAAAAGAAAAAGTATTACAAGACACAAAACTTATATAAAGACAACAATAAATTGTTGAAAAGAAAAAGATATTATTAGCAAGAAATAAATAGAATTTAGTTGGCAATAAATGACCCACTGAGGTTGATATACCATAAAACGAAAACAACCAACCAACCATCATAAAACAGATCAATTCTGGTTTTAATTTACTGAATTCTTGTGAGAATCTTTGAATACTTTAAACTTGTTGGAACTGAGTAGAAAATAATGTTGTATAAAATAAAACAAGTAATAGTATGAAGATGACATACCAGGAAAATATGCCTTATATGAAAAAAAAACTTTTTATTCCACTTTATGATTATTTGCCAAGATCCATTTGCTATATAAGAATATTGTCATGCAGCCAGATCACCAACTGTTTCTTCTTCATCATCTTTTATGTACCATGTCCTTTCAGAGTGTAGATCATGGCTCTCCATAACTTCCTATCCTCCACAGCTCTTAGCAATATTTGTCTTCCTACTATACATCCCAATTCTTGTTCTGCCATCCTTCTGAGTTTTAAATTCTCCAAACCCACTTTCCTTATATTTTCAAGAATTTCAACTAGCTTATTCTGGTTCTAAATTTAAGTGACTTTTTCTTTTTCATTTTCCTTAAAACTTCTTGTTGCTTACATGTCTGCCCATAGTATTCTCAGAATCCTTTTTAGGACCAAAACTCTGTTAACCTATCTCCTCCTCATTTGTGAGAGAAAAAGGAGAACTGATATCATATAGCAGTTCAACACTGTTTTCCTTTTCCCTAATGATTTTTTCTTTTATTTCTTAATACTATGTTTAGCTTTAAGAAAGCATCTTCTCAATTTCAATGTTACTTCAGATTTCTGTATTGTATTTTCTGTTAAAACAATTCCCAGAGATTTAAATTTCTGTATTTACTTGACTTTGATGTCTAAAATTTGTAGCTTGTATCTTGGACTGTTCCTCAAGCTCATGAGAATTCATTTTTAGTAAAAAGGTATTTTTTATTTCAATACATCAGTCAAATAAACCAATTGTTCACAGTAATATTGAGCAATAACACTGTTTACAGAATCAAGTAATTTGTAAAGGATTCCTACTAGATAAAGAATTTCCTAGTAAATTCTTTTCAAGTTAACACATTCTAGATTTAGTTTTTAGTTTTTAAATTCCTTATTCTTTAGTTCCTGTTTCACTGCAAGTAGCCATTTTATCTAAAAGTGACGTCTTAGTTAAATAGTAAAAGGAAGAATATGCTTGAATACTAACCAGTATTTGTTTTTGTAAGTTAACCTCAACATTTCTCATGAGAATATGCTGTTTATTTTGCCTAAAAAGTTATTTTCTATTCCAATCTGTCAATTAAGTGCAATACATGATACATGTTTGGGCAACCATGTCTTGAAAGATACTTAGCTGACTGGGCAGAAGATTTTTCTGCAGTAGGTTGCCATTACTTTCAGCAGTAGACTGGTTGCCAACCAAGTTGATAGAACCCAATCTGTCCTGTTATTTAACCCATCGCTGGAGGGAAGAGACAGATTAATACTTTTCCCAAAGGTATTTGTGTATGTAAATTCAATGAATTACACTGAAATTCAAACTCAGCTCTCCAATTCAATCTCAGTTGAACCAATATCCATTGCACCACAAAGCATATATATTCCAGCACATCAGCCAAAGAAACTAATTGTTCTCTGTAATAAAAACACTTTTTTTTCAGAATCAAATAATTCATAAAAAAAAGGATTCTTTTTAACTTCTAGCAAACAAAGTTTTTTTTACTTTCATTCAAGTTAACATGTCTTGTATTTGGTTATTAGTTTCTTTATTCTTTATAATTTAATCAGTCCCTTTTTTCTTCGTAAGTGACCATTCTGTCTAAAAGAGACTTCAATAAAAGGAAAAAAAAAGCCCTTGAATGTTAACCAATATTTGTTTCTGTAAGTTAATATCAAAAATATTTTTTTCCAGCTTATGAAATTTTCCTGAGGATATTAAAAGAAATAAAAAACTGAGTAAAGTTCAAATATACTTAAAAGATTTACCTTAAAAAAAGATGATGTGCAAAAGATGATGCTGGGAACTTTTGAATCAATCTAATCTCTCTTTTCCATATTAAATAAGTTTTAAAAAATGCATCAAGCAGAATTAGCATTTAAAATAACTTTTTTTTATTATTCAACACCTTACTTTTTTTTTTTTTTTTTTTACTTGGATTATTTTTTTATTATCACTCTTTTCAATTATCTGTTCAACCGATATATATTTTTTTGCTTTGAAGTTAAATTGTGGAAAGTGAAACAAAAAACAAACAAAAATGCCTTAGTCAAAAGTCAAACTTGAAGACCAAAGAATATGTAATTGCCAAGAGAACTGCAACAAATAATATAGGAAAAAAGGAAATACTCTTTGAAGGTATATGGAATAACATTTTTGTCTAACAATATTATTTTAACACCAATACTTACAGATTTATGTATTAGTAAACTGCTTGCATATATGCAGGAAATAAGTTCAGTAGATATACAAAAATAGAAAAGGGTGTAAGACAAGGATGTGTCTTCTTACTAGCTCCATTCAACCTGTACGAAACAATTATGAGAGAGCTAGAAGCCCACCAGAATTTGTCATTGGTGGCCACAATCTCAACAATCTCAAGATATGCAGAGGACACAGTGCTGACAGCAGACACAGAATAGAAAATACAGGAAATCCTACAGTGGATAGCAAGGGAAAATGAGATGAAAGGATTAAACATAATCTTCAAGAAAACTGAATGCATAGTTGTTAGGGCGCCGCTCCTATCTGACTACAAATGGACTGTTCCCATTGCTATATATAGCAATGGTGGATTCTCTACAGGGGAGTAGTAGAGAGTCACTTGAGAGTCTCTAATGAGTTACCGGAAGTAATCACGTATACACACGTCTTACAACGGATTGGACTCTTGTATCTTTCTATTGTAAATATTACTAATCACTTCTGTACATACTAACCGTACATACAACTTATATTCTGATTCTGTTGTTGAGTTATTCATTTATACTTGGCGACATAACAATAGTCATCAACAAAAAGAGGACCCCAAAATGGCAACTACAGGTTGAGAATACAGGGGAAGGAATTTAAATACTTGGGAAGTGTTCTGACAGAGGATGGAAAGTGTGACACTGAGATCCAAAGACACATTGGCATGGCCAAAAATACATTTCAAAAGCTAAGCAGAGTACTGAGAGAAAGGAAGGTTTTGTTAGAAGCAAAGAAAAGAGTACTAGACTGTTATGTGATATCTATCCTCCAATATGGCAGAAAATGTTGGATGATCTCTTCAAAGATGAATAGGAAACCTGAAGCAACAGAAATGTGGTTCATACAGAAGGATGCTGAGGATACCATGGATTGACCATGTGAGCAATGACAAAGTGCTGGAGAAGATGCAAATGAAAAGGAAACTTATACTTAGAATCAGAAGGAGCAGTTGAGATTTGGATAGGTAATGAGGAAGGGAGGTTTGGAGAATCTAATACTCACAGGATGAATATGTTATATATTCTGGGGACTAACGGAATATAATTGAACTTGAAAAGAATTTATTTCTGTTGAAGGTGAAAAAGAACTCACAATCATTTCAGTTGAAGCTGGAATGCAAAAACAAAAATAAACAGTGTATTATAAAAACAATGCCTATTTTCAAGGTCACAAAACAAAAAACAGAAATAATTTAATTAAATTATTTGGTCAGAAGCTAATATAATTTATATTAAATTATTTTGGTTTATAAAACAATGAATTATATTTTAGAGCCGACAAGAAATATGTTTTGGTGTCAGAAACAATAAGATAAACACGCATTTGCATCAGTGTGTCAAAGTTGGAAAAAATTTGAACAATGAAATAAACAATAATGTGATTACATCAAAATGCAACAATTAGTGATTAGGCCTGCCTGGGAATGACGTAAATGGGTGAAGCTTGATAAAGCCTGAACTTGTATATAAGACCGGGTTTTTCTGAGTTGACAGAGAGACAGAACAGACAAACTCAAGATGTGAAGAAAACTTAAGGAAAGACAACTCCAGCCATCAATTACTTGTATGTGCATGCTTCCTCTGGCTACTCTTCTATACAGAATTGTTACATTGCAGACAATAAACTGAATATATTTTTATACATGTTGTCAGTCATTATATTTCAAGCCAATCGTCAACATTGGTTTGCAGGTTATACAACCTACTCCGCTCCGGTATTCATCGTCTTAGTATAGAAAATATATCAAATTGATATATTACAGATAGAGAGAAAGAGAGACATGGAAAAACAGTGCAAGACTTACTTGATGGGCAAATGTGTAAGGTTTTGGAGAGATACCAAGAGGACAAGTACTGAGTGACAAAGGATGAGGGCAAGTGGAGGTCTACGATTGCCTACATGGACATAGCACATAAAGAAGAAGAAGGGAGTGAGAGTAACATAAGTAAAATGCATTCATATGCACATGAATATCTGTAATGTTAACCATGTTTTTTTGTTTTTTTTAATCATATCACCCCGAGCAATGCGATAATGCCACTGATGTGAAGGGGGCTACATAAGAGTAAAAAGATTAAGTAGAAGAGAGTGAAGAGGAAGACAAACCAGTTAGAAAGGAGCAAGAGAAAGATGGGAATACAGGTGTGATGACAGTTGCAAAGGTGGAGAGAAAGGAAAGGATATATGGAGTGGTGAAAGAACTAGAGTCAAGTGGTTAATAGATGAATAGATTGACATTGCATTTAAATTCCTGGAGGTTGTAACCGTCAGGAAAGCAAGAATATGGAAGCGAGTTCCACAGGTGGGAAGTGTGAGAGAAGAAGCTGGAGGAGTAGAATTGTCGTCTGCATTTGGTTAATCTAACTGTGAATGGGTGGGACCCAGTTGCCAATCTAGTTGCACGAGTAAACACCTGTTGCAGAGGCACTGGTAACTCGTTGGAGCAGAAGCCATGAAAGTATTTATAGAACAGACAAAGGGAAGCCACATCTTGTTGGTGGGGAAAGATATAACACACTCATGCATCCATAGCAAACATTAAAAATATAAAGGCAAAAGATACACAAGTTTTAATCTTAACAAATAAGTGACAACTGTTCTAATCTGGTTATTCTTGCAAACTAGTCAAGAAAAGATAAAGATAATGAAAGAAATAATATAATGGAAACATTATCAAAGAATCACTTCTTCGAACTTGCAATTTTTCTCTTTGCAATTTCAAGTTTTTTGTTTTTGTTTTAGTTTTTTCTCTCTTCTCGATGAGGGGCATGCACTTTTATTCAATAAGTGGGAAATTACATTAAATACCTGCAGCACTGAGATAAGAATTCTTAATTCAGCCTATCGACCTTATTTCAATGTCAGATGGAACCAGGCAGGTTGATTATATCGGTGTGCATGCCAGTCCAGATACAGAGCTGAGAGATCTTTCCAATCAGGTTGTTGCTTGCAGGCACATGCTTGTCGCTGTGCAACCCAGCCATGAGAAAAGCAATGTTGAGCGGTATGAACCCCTAAGCACTTAGGCCCAACAAACCATCAACTACTTAACCTACCAACACTGAGATTCATCTCTTGCCATGACCATTAGAGACTAAATTGACATGGCCATCCATGCATTCCCCTAAGTTCGATATTCTAAGTGAAGCTTGTAATATTGGCAAATAACTAGTAAATGCCTACCAAAGTGGTTGCTCCAGACCTTGTAAACTCATCCATGCATGACTAATGTCAGTATCAGCTGACATGTTATAGGGTCAACTGCATGAAAACTACTCACAATTCATTGTGATGTTAGAGTGATTTCCATGAGCAGTAATTAAGAACATGTCAGTTTTCAATAAAAAATAGTGTTTTCAACTGCAGTTTTACTATTTCTGATATCAAATATCTCTAATTCTCTAATTTCGCTATAGCAAAAGCTGTCATAAAATTAAACTTTCTTTTCATTGATAGGAAATATTTTTGTCAAATATTTCAAATTTCTCAATCTAATCTAAACTTATTTATAAATGGAACTTTGTCTGTGTGTGTGTGTGTGTGTGTGTGTGTGTGTGTGTGTGTGTCTGTGTGTGTGTGTATCCATTACCTATAGACTCCCAAATGGCTGAACTGATTTTCTTGAAAATTTACACAGTTGTACTATAAGCATTTGTGAGTGTTCTTAGCTAGGTTCTGTGTCGAGGTACCCCCAATAAATATCGAAAATAGATAATAAAAAAAATCGGGTTATAGAAGGAGTGGTCCGATTTTAATCAAATTTGATACACTAATAGACAAAGACATAAGAAATGATATTCAAAAGTTTCAAGGTTGCAGTTCTTACAATAGTGCAGAAAATTGATAATATATATATATATATATATATATATATATATAAAAGGCAAGATGTTTGTGTGTGTGCCTGTTTATCTGTCTGTATGTCCTTTATACAAATCCACAATTTTTATCCGATTCTCACACAAATATTCTTTAGGCAGAGTCTGAGCTTCAGGACCATGGATTAGTTTTAAAGCTTTCATTACACCTGAGCAATGCCGGGCTATACTGCTAGTCAATTATAAAAGGAAAAATTTTATTCTTCAACAGAATAGAATGATTTAAAAAAATATTTGATACAATAAGAATATTCAGTGCTAACAAAAAAAACCCTGTGCCATATTAAGTGATGTTACTTACTGCTCCTAAATCTGACTAATTAATTAATTAGCAAACTTATATATTGATTAAATATACAACACAAGAGTTAAATATGTTTAAGATCAGATAAAATAATGAAATTGCTATCAAGATGAAGTAAATTTATTTCTCTTCAAAATTCAGAGTTAATTGATAAGTAAGGTCTTCAATTCTGTAAATCTTTAACAAGACTTTCTAAACACAAGCTATGATCTGGAAGACAGAATGCATAGTTGTTAGCAAAAAGGACAGCTGAAAATCTAAATGACAAATCAGAAATACCAAAATCAAACAAGTTTAAATATCTGGGAAGTATCTTAACAGATGACAGAAAGTGTGACACTGAAATCTGAAGGCACATTATCATAGCCAAAGATTAATTCCAAAAGCTAAGCAGAGTATTAAGAAACAGAAAAACATTGCTAGAAACAAAGAAAAGGATATTAAGCTGTAATTTGATATCTGTCCTTCTATATGGTTGTGAACACTGAACAATCACCTCAGATGAAAAAGAAACTTGAAGCAACAGAAATGTGATTCCACAAACAAATGACGATAAAATGGAGTGAGCAACAAAAACATTTTAAGAGAAAATGAAAACAAAAAAGAAACTTATATTTAACATCAGGAAGAGATAGTTGAAAAAGAGACAGGAGATTCTGAAGTCCTCAATAGGCCATGGCTGAAGCCAGTTTTGATTTTATTGAATAAATTTATTCTTTTGCATTTCAAGAAATTTTTGTATAATTTTGGTAAATATATCTGTTAAAATGATATGTCAATGTTATTTTCATTTTTGCATAATTTAGATGGCAATTTATTAATCGTACCCTATATATATATATATATATATATATATATATATATATATATATAAACTTATTTATAAATGAAACTTTGTGTGTGTGTGTTTCTGTGTCTGTGTGTGTGTGTGTGTGTGTGTGTCCATTACCTATAGACTCCGAAACGGCTGAACCGATTTTCTTGAAAATTTACACAGTTGTATTATAAGTGACTGTGAGTGTTCTTAACTAGGTTTTGTGTCGAGGTGCCTCTGATAAATATCGAAAATCAAAAATCGAAAAAATCAGGTTATAGAAGGAATGGTCCGATTTTAATCAAATTTGATACACTCATAGACAAAGTCATAAGAAATGATATTCCGAAGTTTTGAGGTTGCAGTTCTTACAATAGTGCAGAAAATCGATAATATATATATATATATAAAAGGCAAGATGTTTGTGTGTGTGTCTGTTTATCTGCCTGTATGTCTGTATTGTTTTCAGCTCTTTTATTTTAGTTTTTGCTTCGGGTTTGGCTCTAAGTAGGTATAATTGTAGTTCTTAGTCTCAGCCATGATACCATTTACTCAGAGGACTTATTTAGCCTTCAAAATTCAGTTTACGATGAAAAAACTTATTTGATATCGATATCAGGAAATCAAAATTTGACTTACATCTATTCATTTTTCTTTCAGTCTACGGTTTCGCTTTAACTGGAAACAATTATTGCTTTTTAATCTTTCGTGCCAACGTCCAAAGAGTCTGGACCATGGATTAGTTTTAAAGCTTTCATTATACCCGAGCAACGCTGGGTTATACTGCTAGTATAAATATATATATATATATATATATATATATGAAATGAATTGTTTGAACATTATTTTTTTATCTTTTTATTTTATTTTATATATATATATATATATATATATATATATATAGGCATGTGGCTGAATGGTTAGAGCATTTGCTTTCTAGCCATAAGATCTGGGTTTGAATCCAACCATGGTTGATTTATTTCTAAAGATGCTTAGTTTTATTGACCTTTAAAAAGAACCATACCAAAGTTGACCCAAGCCTTTGAAGGAAATTGGGTAGATGAAGCTGTTGAAAATTCATCAATGGTTGTGCTAGCACAAAGTAACAGAACATCATGACTGAGAATTTGAGCTATTTTTATTTTTGAGTTATTTTCATTTTTGGCATAATTTAGATGACAATTTACCATCGCATCCAGTGTAGTATTAATTCACTACCACACACACACACACACATAAAGTATTAATTCACTATCACATATATATATATGTATATATATATATATATGTTAGTGAATTGATACTATATATATATATATATATATATAATATTAATCCTTTATATATATTTATATTAAATCACTATTATATATATATATATATATAATAGTGATTTAATATATATATATATATATATATATATATATATATATATAAAGGATTAAAACTATATATATATATATATATATATATATTGATAGTGAATTAATACTTGAAAAGACAGCAATGTATCAGCCCTTTTAAGTGTGTTTTTGAGTACTGGCTACATAAAATTCTCCTCTATTATCTGCCTGCTATTATATTTCTATAGAGCAGGTTGTTAACAGGCGACCAAGTTCAATAAATGCACTGCTATATCAAATGTGAACAAAACCCAGTGAAGCGAGTGATACAGTGTTTGTATCAAACATTTAAATATGCCAAAGGCTTTGAAAATGATTGGTTAACACTTCAGGGAATGAAAGATGCATCCGTTTGCGGTTGGAAGTAGCCCCAAAGACTAGTGGATGAGAGGGTTCACTCTCCTTTGTTGTAAAGGTTCTTGATATTGTAATATTGTTAAAACATGCACTATTTGTAGGCATAGTTCAATGGTAGAAGATGATGCTCAGAACCACAAGGTTCTTAGTATTCATTTCGACTGGCATGATTTAGCACATTTTTCTTCATAAAGAAAAATATAAAACATACTAACTTTCTTCCTTGCAGTAAAATGAGTACTTGTAAAATCCTAATCATAGAGATAAATATTAATTCTAATGCTATGTTATCTCTCCTTCTCTCTCACTTTATACATATGATTTTTATTATTCTCAATATATTTATATATGATCTCCATTATTAATTGTTAATGTATTATATATGTTATATGTCATGTATATTATTGTTTATATATGATATAAACTATTGCTTATTATTGTTTTTTATAGATAAAGATGGATGAGAAAATCCCCTAGAAAAATGAGATAAAATTTGATCTGGAATGTTCAGTCTATCATTTTTAATTTATGTAACTAATATCACTGAATTTAGTGCACTGACAGGAAAAGAAATTACATTGAAAACAGATATTTGATGTCAAATGTAAATTCTCATTAGGAAATGGACTTATTGAATTACATATATAATAAATAACATCCACCATCAGTGACGATTTTATTTTGTGTTGACATAAAACTCCGCTTGGCAACAGCAATAGTTACCAAAAATAATGTGTTACCATCTTAATAACCTCTCTGAAGATGGCTCATGTGAGCTGAATGCTTAGAACCAAATTAATAAAAAATTATCCAAATGTTGAAGAATTTTTGTCTTTATTTTCAACTGAAATTAAAGCCAAAATATGACGTTTAGAATGGCTCATGATTAAACATAATAGACATTCATTGTCTCTTATATTTAACAGTATATGCTTAGAAAATTATTTGCTGCCTTGATACACTAAATATATATATATATGTGTGTGTGTGTGTGTGTGTGTGTGTGTGTGTGTGTGTGTGTGTGTGTGTGTGTGTTAGTTATTTCATCCCAAGCAAGAGAGGTCCACCACTGGAGCACAAAGTGTTATAGTGAGAGTAAAACAAGGTATAGGTGATATCAAAGAAAGGATGAGAGATGAATGGGATTCAAGGAGATAGAAGATAGTAACTGATACTTCATCTGAATATTTGAAGATTGTAGCTATCAGGGAAGCAAGAAAAATGGAAGGGAGTTCTACAGATAGGAAATGCAAGAAAAGAAACAATTAAAGTAGAAGAGGTGATTACATTCGACTATTTCAATATTAAAAGTGCAAGACCCTGATGCCAATCTAGTAGCATGAGAAAGTTCATGTGGTTATGGCCCAAGGGAATGAAGCTTGTCTGAGGTATATATATATATATATATATATATATATATATATTAAGTAATTCATCGAGCTTTATATTCGACCTCAACAGAATGCAGAAAGCACTTGACGGCCGTTTCGTCCTATATTTGGGACTCTTCAGCAGTGCGCATCCACTACCAGGTATTGAAACCCAGACAGTTTGGTTATTAAGCTGATGTTATACCAACTGTACCACGGGCCGTGGTGATGAAGAGGTAACGAATTAAACTCGATGACGTGCCACTCGTTCACAAATTCCGTGGTGGAACTCATCCAAGCTCCTTTACCCATAGGATGGTGCCTCACAGAGCCACGACTTCTCCAACCTAGCTGCTAAATCCATAGCAAGTTATGTGATTGAAGCACAGAGATATGATTGAAGTAGTAGAAGGATTTGAATAATTATCAAGTAATTCATCAAGCTTTATATAAATAAAGTCAAATCCTCCTACTACTTCAATCATATATATATATATATATATATATATATAAACAGGAGAGAGTTAATAAAAGCAACTGTAAATCAAATACTTACAAAAGCTGCAGGTCTAGTTGCAAAATATCAACTTAGTCTACTCTGTTCCCTTTCATACTGATGTTCTTGGGAAAAAACATGAATTCGTTTTTCTCTCTCATGACAATGTGTTTAATAGCAGTAAAGACTAGACTAGCCTTGGATGGTGGTCAATAGATGAGAAGAACAACTCTGAATTCAAAAGTGTATTGAAGACAATTGGAAAAACACTGCATATAGGGTGCGAATGAATAAATTGTCATCTAAATTAAGCAAAAATGAAAATAACACTGACATCTCATTTTAACATATATATTAACTAAAATTACACGAAAACATCTTGAAATACTAAAGAGTGAATTTATTAAAAAAATCGCTATTGGCTTCAACCACAGCCTCCAGATGATTTCAGAATCTCTTGCATTTCTTTCAAAAAATAATATACATTATTATGACTCATTTGTCTAAATGACTAATTTCATGAATTTACTATTTAATGACCATCATCATATGCTGGAAAAGTAGAAGAAAATATAAAAGCAAAACCTGTACTTGAAAGCATGTGGTCACTTAATCTGATCTATTGTGCAGAATGTGAAAACACATTAATCAATCAATTTCCACTTGACTTACTTCAGTGAGTTTGTACATGTTTAATTTTTATCAATATATGAGATGTATCCAGAGAGCATCTGGCCATTTTTATTATTTCAAGGACTTATTGTGAAATAAGAGATAACTTGACAAACCCTTCAGAGAGGATTTCAATATGCATGCATGAACAGACACTCTCCTGTGTAGTTACTCAATTGATAGTAAAACATCACTAAGTTAGGTTGTTCACTGTATGACTTCTGCATCCACAATGCAGTCATTTTTTTTTTTTGGTTAAACATTGCATCACTCAAGCCTGTAAGAACCAATCTTCCAAAAGTTTTGATTTGGTTCCTGTGAAGAGAATAAGATTTGATGGATGGATTTGTTTTTTATGGGTTATCAACCTTTTGCAGGCTATTAAGATTTTAAGAATTCTTTGGAAAGTAATAATGAATTATTGACACAAGTTCTACTAATTAACTCATAACTGTGACGAGAACAGATGATTCATACTTTTCCTGAGGGTATTTGGATGTAAGTCAATATAATAAACATGACTAAAATTTGAATTCTCCTCTTTAGTTCCTATTTCCTAGCCATAATCCATTATATTAGCCAGACATTGAAGTTTACAACACCTTATATTCTTGTCATTCATCTAGATACTGACAAGGGTTGACATTGCTTAACTTCGGTATGTGAGAACCAGTGTTTCAAAAAAAATATGGTCATAAGTCAAGAGAATGTTGAATTGGATGGAACAGTTGATGGGGAACTTGAAAGAAAACAATGCAGACTGTTTTGAAAAATGGAAAAGACACTGGGATAAGAATTTTAGGTTTCAAATATTTTCAAATTGTCATTTCAATGTGCTGTTATATATTTGGAATAACCTAGACTGCAGAAAAATTCAGCTACTCATTGTCTATAAATTCCAAGACTAATGTATAAATATATCTAGCTAGACTTCCTGAAAGCAATACAATGTGCACCCTCATCCTCACCCTCTCAACCGACTCCAAGTGAAATAACCACATTGAATCAATAGCTAAATCTACTGCTAGGAAGGTTGGCTCATTGTGTCGAGCCAGGAAGTTTTTTTCATCCATCTTGCACATATACAAATCAACCATTTGCCCATGCATTGAATACTATTGTCATATCTGGTTGGGTACCCCTGCTATTTATCGTGGGGTTCTCAACAGGATCCAGAAGAGAATATGCAATGTAATCAATCCTAACCTGGCAGCATGACTCCAGCTACTTTTTCACTGATGGAATGTGGCTTCCCTTTGTC
The DNA here is from genome assembly GCA_037127315.1 of Ascarosepion bandense. NCBI lineage: Eukaryota > Metazoa > Mollusca > Cephalopoda > Sepiida > Sepiidae > Ascarosepion > Ascarosepion bandense. Next base: position 184,786 of record JBBBDQ010001374.1, on the reverse strand, counting down.
TTATCTACAAATATTTTCGTGGCTTCTGCTTAAACAAGCTTAGCTCCCTGGTGCCTCCTTTTCATGAATTTACTCAAGCAATCAGACTGGTAACAAGGTCTTACCCTTTTACAGTCAAAATAACCAAATACAACTTCACTTCTACTTTTCAGCTTCTTTTCTTGAACTTCCTGCCTTTGGAACTCTTTTCCGTAAACTTGCTTCCCTGATAGCTACAGTCCCCAAGAGTTTAAATGCAAAAACACCTGCCATCTTTTTGATTTCCATACTTCTTTTATCCTTTCCCAAACACTTCCTGAATCTTGTTCTTCTCCCTTTTTCACTCTACTCTCACACAACTCTTTTCACACCAGTATTCTCATCTTTCTTTTGCCCTTTATCTCACACTTCCTGTAACTGTTTTCATTCAGTTCTTCTTTCTCTTTGCTCTCCACCTATGTAACCATTTGCTCTCCTATTATGTAGCTCCTTGCACAACAGTGGCAGTATTGCCTAGCTCAGGGCCGTAGCTGATGCTAAAAAACACCAGGCACAGAGAAAATTGCCCAGATTTATTAGTTGACAATATGATGACATCATCAGTGTCATACGTTTCCAGAAACTATGATTTTTGCGGATTTTTTGGCTATTCCAATGGAAATTAGGCACAGAACGTGAACAAAAGCAGGAAATCGGGTTTGGACTTTCTGAGTATAACCAGTCTTTTCTCCCAAAATTAATAAATAAACAAACAGATTTTTACTGCATTCATTTAGATGTTTTCTTCTTTTTTCTTTCTTTCTTTCTTTGTGAATTGTTTAGTTTGATTTCTGACGAAGACATTTTTCCTTGCCCGGATTTTCATTATGATTGCACGGATTGGCCCCGACCTGTGCCTGATGTGCACGGTAGTCAGATACAGCCATGGCCTAGCTTAGGGTGAAAATGATTAAAAACAAAATATATATATATATTTTTTTTTAAGCATTTCACCCTGAGCAATGTGGTAATGCCACTAGTATGCAAGGGATTGGTTACAGGGAGTGAAAATGAGAGAAAAGACTGAGTATAGCAAGGATTAAGGACAAAAGATGGACACAATTCAAGAAAACAGAAGATGGCAATTGAGGTTGCATTTTAACAGTAAAGGGGTGGGACCTAGTAGTACACATAAATTTATGTAGCCAGAGCACCAGGGAAAAAAAACTCATCAGAGCAGTTAGCATGAAAATATTTGTAGAAAAAAAAATATATATATGTATATATAAATATGCGGTGTAGATATAGAAGAATATAAAAGAGTATCATGTACATAAAGTGGTAGGATAACTATCTAGGAGAGTTCAAAATATATATGTATATAAATACATATAGAGCAAATATATGTAAAATTAAGACAGACATGTTATTCCATGGTTAATCGGAAGTATAGGCCTATATTAGGCAAACAATTTTCAGCTTCCGTCTTTATTGTACAGAAGGTTTTACACGAATATTTATATATATATTTGGTGTCAGTCGGAGTTGCTACCCCCTAAGCTATAGGCACATGTAATCAGAGAAGGGAAATTTTAACGTGTTGTATATAAGCAGTGTATATCCACACCAGTAACCGAAAGAACTCAATTCATTTCTGAAGAGTCATATATATATATATATATATATATATATGTTGAGGTTCTTGAAAAAATCTAAAGGAGGATCTGCAATGTAATGCATCTTGACTTTGCAGCTTGCTTCAGTCACTTTCCCACCAATGTGATGTGCCTTCTCTCTGTCTTTTCTACAATTAATCTCATGGCTTCTGCTCTAACAAGTTCTTTTACTGGTTGCCCAATCACATGAATTTACTCGTGCTACTAGATTGGCACCAAGGATCCACTCTTTTACCATCAAAATAGTCAAATGTAACCACCACTTCTACTCTAACAGTTTTTTTTTTCACATTTCCCATCTGTGGAACTCCCTTCTGCCTATTGCTTCCCCGATAGCTACAATCTTCAAAAGTTTTAATGCATTTTGAATTGTCATCTTTTTCCTTTCCCTAAATCCCATTCACCTTCTTAAAAAAACCCATCTGCCTTCCTAAACCCTATCCATCTTATAATCCTTTCTTCAGCATCCGCTGTACCATGTTTTTTCTCTCACTGTAACTCCCTGCACACCAGTGGCAATCCTGCCTTGGTTAGAGTGACATGATAATATATATATATATATATATATATAAATCCATGTAAAGAGAACCAACAGTTTTACAACTCCAGTTCTCTGGCATTTACTTTTTTTTAAAACAGTACTCAATATAACAAATATTGTAGAGCATATTATAATTAAATTTATTTTAATTAAAATTAATATAGTTTACATTGCAACATGGAAATTTCTATGTTTCGAGATTTTTACCTCATCATCAGGCAATGTTAGTTCATTGTTGTGAAAATGATTTTCATTTGAATATAAGAAACAATATGTATGTTATTTATAGATGTGGGAACACGGAAAAATTTATGTGTGTGTTCAATATAACTAATCAGAATAGAAATCTACTTTAAATTCTAAAAAAGTTTATATTTTTGGGGGAATACATGATTTCTTCTTTCAATCTTAATGGCAAAAGTGTCAGTCTATCAAAACCCCTGTCTAGACTGCATTTCTGTTGATGTATCCATTATTTTTACAAAATTATTCTTTTAGATTTCTCTGTATCTAATCATTTTCTAAAACAGAAAAAGAAAGAAAAAAACATTTTATATTTTTTTTATCTGACTTAAAGGGATCTGTGTCACAATGTAAACTATATTAATTTTAATTAAAAAAAATTTAACTATATATATATATATATATATATATATATATATATATATATATATATATCAGTGGGATATCTTGGAAAATATATGATGGTAAGCAAATACAATTGATATGATCTTATCTTATGATAAAAATTAATCATAACATATGAATCAGAAGTAGTAACATAAAGTATTAACTTAAATGTTAAACATAGTTTTTTTAAATTCTTTCTGGCGTTACCAGCTCTTCTGCGAAATTCAAAAGTCTTGCATTCACTGAATCAGCAGCAGCTGCTACTGACAGTTGCATGCTAAATATACTTCCTGATTTTAGTCTTTCTACAAATTTACTTTATATTTCTTCTGGAAGTGTCATGTCACTTCATTGTATAAAGAGATTAGTGTAAATTAAATTTTGCATATCAGGGGTACAAATTTTCAAAGGAGAATATTTGTTAACAAGTTTCAAATGTGCATTACAAGAGACGTATTTTATGGTCATCAATGCAGACAGTGTTTTAAGGAATACTTAACACACACACACACACACACACACACACACGCATATATATATATATGTATGATAAAATGTATTTTTAGGTTATGATATGGTTAAAGTGCTCAATATCAGGAATAGAGTGCATGTAAATACAAAAGAGGACACTAAAGTCAACACTCATATGGGATACACTGTCACTAGTGGGTGTTGATTTCAATGTCCACACACACACACACACACACACACACACACATACACACACACATATATATATAAATGAATATATTTGGGAAGTAATCTTTCTTCTAAACATGTTTTGTTAAAAATAACCAACAAGGAAAATTTTATTAATTTGTATTTCATTTTTACAGTATAATTACATGTTTCCTTTTTACTGGAAATAAGGAATGTAAAAATGTTTTTAACAATATATATATATATATATATATATATATATATATATACTTAAGAGCTCTGTTTTATTACATCCAGCACTGTTTTATAGTTCCAGCACTCTGTGTGCCAGATATATATATATATAATGTGAGTATGTTTCTGTTTAAGGGTGTGTATAAGAGGGTTGCTGATAAAAGTCAATATATGAATGTATTGAACAAAATAGGTAACACTATATCTTTCCTTTCCTTATATATATTTGATCAAATCCTGCTTAAATATCCAAGTATCTCATGAGAGAGCTAAAGTATGGACAAAAAGTCACAATATATGAAAATGATATAGTATATGTCAAAAGTATATATTCAGCATCAACATGGGCATAACTACGGGCATATATATATATATATATATGACAGGGCAATCTAAGATTATAAATAGATTTTCTAAATGAAAGTTGATCATAAAATATGACTTATATAATATTTACTTTCCTTTAAAATTGTCTCCTCTGGTAAATGCGATTATTTTTAACAAAGGTATTTCAGCAAAAGTACATTCAACATTTGGTTTGTGCAATCTATTGAAATTCCTTTATTTTTTTACTTGCAACTTTATATACAAATTGCAATTATTATTATTATGTTTTTTTTTCTTTAATTTCTTTTATCAGCCTACATACATATATATAGATTAAATACCAATCAGAATCTAATAATGATTGGATAATTAACCAATAGGAAACATGAAAGATTGATAAATTACATACATATTTGTAGAAAGTATATATATATATAAATATATTTGTCAGCCACATACAAGCTTGTTTTGCTGTATCAAAGCTCATCAGTGTGGCTAGACATCTGCTTGTCTCTGGCTGAGATCAAAATTTGACCGATTTGGTGTCAGTCGGATTTGCTAACTTCTAAGCCATAGGAACATGGAATCAGAGAATGGAAACTTTAGTGTGTTATATATTAGCAGCGTATACACATGCCAATCACCAAAAGAACTCAATTCATTGCTGAAGAGTTATGCATATATCACCGAAGTGGTAAATGTTTTTTTCAAATTTTTCTCTCTAGAGTGCTCAATCACAATGAGAACATAATATATATATGTATATAGTGAGTGTATATATATATATATATATATATATATGAAGTGTTTATATGTGTATATATATATATATATATATACAGTGACACACATAAGTATTGGATACATGTTATTTTCTGTTATAACTCTAGTTTATGTTCGCCATTTTGCCTGATATTTGGTAAGTAATATCTCTTAAAAATGTTTTAGTTGTATGTGGAAGAAAAATTAAAAACTCATGATTGAATCCATATTTTTTTTTTTTTTATCAAAGTTCAAAATTACCCTCTGCAGAAGTATTGGATACATCAATTTAATATTTTGTTGCGTAACCTCTGTTTTGTTTCACTGCTTCCAGTTGCTTTCTCTCGTGGGCCACAAGTTTTCCACACTGATCTACTGTTACTTTACTCCATTCTTCCTTGCATAATTTCTCTAATTGCTTGATATTTTGTGGGTTAGGCTTATGAACTTTAACTTTCAAAGTATTCCACAAATTGTCAATTGGATTCAAGTCAGGAGACTGACTTGGCCAAATGAGAGTCTTAATATCATTATTTTCAAACCATTCCTTTGTAAGTTTTGCAGTGTTTGGTATCATTGTTGTGTTGAAGCACAAAATTTTGACCATTTCCTAAAGAAGTTGCAGATTTTTTAAGGTTCTTCTTTAGAATCTCCTTGTACATGCTAACATTCATTCTACCATGGATAACTTGTAACTCACCAGTGCCCTTGGATGAAAAGCATCTGCATATCATAATGGAACCACCCACAAACTTAACTGTGGGGATGATATTGTGCTTGTTGAAGACAGTGCCATTTTTTCACCAAACACTTGTCGCAGTGTTCCTTCTGAATAGTTCAACTTTTGTTTCATCTGACCAGATTACCTTTTCCCAAAATTGCATGCCTTTCATTTCATAAGTTTTGATAAACTTTAATCGGTCTTTGACATGTTTGGTTTTCAGTAAAGTCACTTTTCTTGGTGATCTTGAATGAAAGCCTGTACGATATAGAGATCTGCTAATGGCATCCTTACTTACATTAATTCCAGCACCCTCAAGATCAGTTTTAATTTCAGAATGAGTAATGAAGGGTTTTTTTTGCACATTTCTGCTGACCCACCTTGAAGTCCTCTCCTTTATTTTTCTCGGTCTTCAATTTCTTGGAAGGTTTGCTGTATCGTCGCCATACTTCATGTACTTTCTGATGATATTTCCTACTGTACTTTGTGCTAGATTCATTTCATTGCTAATTCTTTGGTAACCTTGTCCTCCTTTGTGATGTTCAATGATTCTATCTCACATATCTCTGGATAATTCTTTAGTTTTTGCCATTTTTAATCCTTGAATTGCAGAATGCACATCAAAGATTCAGATGATCAGTAGCACTATCTTGTTAGCAATTGTGTGCTTCTCTGATTGGTCAGAGATAATGTTCCAATACTATCAAAAATTTGAATATATTAAGTCTTTTAAAATACAAAGTTTTGATTGGAAATTTGAAAAAAGTGTCATGTATCGAATACTTTTGCATAGGGCAATGTTGAACTTTGATAAAAAAGAATGTATTCAACCATGAGTTTTCAATTTTTCTTTCACATACAACTAAAACAACTTCACATACAACTAAAACAACTTTACTTACCAAATATCAGGCAAAATGGTGAACATAAACTAGAGTTATAACAGAAAATAAAATGTATCCAATACTTATGTGTGTCACTATATATATATATATATATATATACGTATGTGTGTGTGTGTGTGTGTGTGTGTGTGTGTGTGTGTGTGTGTGTATTTAGGCAGCAAATTTTCTTTTAGACATATCAGATTAAATAAATTGCAAGCATTGTGTCTGTTTATTTTTAACAAAATCCATTCATACTCATGGATAATCTTTCATGTATTATAATTGAAAGATGTCAGAAATTAGCTATAATGTTGACAGATGTACCTATTATTCATATTTCGAAGTTTCCAAGTACTTTCAATCTTTTTTCGAGATCATCTTAAGGGGTGTGAGTTGTGGTAACAAAAAATAACCGCAAAACTGTGTTGCTAAAAGTTACTTTAAATTTTTTCTTGCTTCAAATATAATGGCTGACAAATTCCTTAGCATTCATTAGGACATGAAAATTATCCAAAATGGAATTTTTTTATATGTTGTAATGTTATGGTCATGCATGTGTTAAAGCATGAAAAAACTATTCTTTTTGCAAACAATTTAGAACATTACCAGAGTATTTATAGCTGCTTCTATTAATTAACAGCTTAAGTTTTTTTAAAGTTTTTTTATTATTCATTAAAAAAAACTTTGCCCCTTTCTTTCACTCTTTCTTCCTCCCTTCATTACTTTATCCCTTTGATTCTTTCTTTCCTCCGCAAATATTATTATTGATAATTATGAATTATGCCCCTTTAATTTTTGCTCCCTGCATTCTAATATTTTTCATTTTTTAACTTTTTTTAAAAATTTTAACTTCAATTTAAAATTTTATATTTTAATTTTTAATCTAAAGTATTAGTTTCAATTTTTTATCTACATGTCATTTTAAAAGATCTAATTTTTTACATTTTATGTATTATGCCCCTTTGATTTTTTCTCCCTGCATTTTAATATTTTTCAATACATTTTATTTTTTATATTTTTGATTTCATATTTTAATTTAAATTTAAATTTTTTTATCTACATGCACTTTTAAAATAATTAAAATTTTATTCTTGTTATTAAAAAAGCTTTAACTTAACTTTATAAGAGTTAATTCCCATGAACATTAAGTGAAGTTAACTTTAAATCAATTAAACAGTCAGTTTCAAAAATCCACCTGATGATTACATGACACATGAAACTCTGAGTTTTGACATAGAACTATGTATATATTTATTAATATATATATATGTATATATATTGTCAGGAGAGTATTTATTTGAATGTGTGTGTGTATATAGATATATCCCGTGAGGGAATAATCAGGAAAAGAATAGTGCAAGAATAATACTTAACACTGAAGATATATGAATAGAGATTTATTATACGACAGTACAATAAACCAATAGACAATACACAGCCACCAACAAATAGTAACAGGTATAACAATCAAGTAGACAATGTCTCTCTCTAGGACATATGCGTTTGTCTAGTGAAGAATGCTTTTGTCTAGTGACGTATGCTTCTGTCTAGTGATGATGGCTCTCGTTCCAGTCACTGTCTTTTATAGACCGAGCCATATCCATTCCGAGGTAGGCCAGGATATTCCTCTACAACACACACACACACACACACACACACACACACATATATATATATATATATATATATATATATAAATCAACCAAAGACAACATTATGGAATTTAAAGGAAATCTATAAAACATTTGAATTTTTATTTGTTTAATTGTATATATGTATATACAAAAAATAAAAAACAGACTTTCCACTTAAATATGAGTATCATTTAAAAATAATAATGTTAAAAAAATAAATAAATAAATAAACAAATAAATAAATAAATATATATATTTATATATATATATATATATATATATATATATATATTGTCAGGAGAGTATTTATTTGAATGTGTATCTATATTTGCACATGATAAAGTTTTGTAATTTGCCCTTTTCTGCCTACATGTATTGCTTCCGAAATAATTGCAATAAGGGATTGTAATTCAGCAACAGCCTCCCATCAAAAAAATGAAAAAAATTTAATCTGAACGTGGGAGATACAATAAGAGAGCTTTGTTGTTAACATGTTACAATCAAAGAAGGAAGAAAAATCTGTATTTTTTTTTGTTTTTGCTCTACTCACTTTTTGTTAAAGATGAACAAAGTTTTCTTTTCTTTTATTTATTTTACCTTTATTCATCAACAATTCTTTCTCCTTTCCGTTTGTTGTTTTTCAAATATTTCACTTTTCTATTTGTCTGCCCATCAAATGGACATGTGCACACACTTTCTTTCAAATCACTGTTCAGCTTTTACTTTTTATTACATGTCATCAGTGATGTGCAGAAACGTGTCTAAGACAATAAATGCTAATTAAGTGAAGTTGAGATCTAATTAAAATAATGTAATCAATCCCTGAAAAATAATTAAAATAAATTCAAACAAAGCAATAAGCCCTTGACATGTTATCTTCCTGCAATTTGTTAAGCTAAGAAACAAAATTTCACTTTAGTCCTCAGCCTTCAAATATTGCATATCTACAATGCAAAATTGAACCTGTCTGTGGCATGTATATCTGCAATTTTAAAGACATTTGCTATGATCTGTATTGGAACTTGAAGTGGGTGTATTGACCAGCTTCAAGAATAAATTGGTTTCACTAAAATTTCATTCACAGACAAGCATCTTCAGAATTGTCATATTCACAACATTTCACTTGTTACACTTGAACCATCTTCAAGTTTCTGTTGAAAACCTTCTCTTGTTACTCTTGTAACATTTGGGCTATTTCACACATAACACTTTATTCAATCAACAGGAGTAGATTCTTCCTTCTGCTGTAAAGGTTAATGGAAATCATATCAGCTACTTCTGAATTAATTTGTTTTTGTGATGTTGCTGTCATGTTCCATTTAACCAAGAATATATATGAAAAAGCTACCTGAGTGGCACTTTCTCCTTACCAAAGAAATACAAAGGGAATAAGGATGATTTGACATATAATAATAATATCATTAAGTATACTTTAGAAATGTATAATATGTGCAAATACTCTTAAGAAAGATATAAAATCATCTCTTCCTCCCAACCAGTGCAGATGCAAGAGTCTTGTCACCCCAATTCACCAAGTCTATAATATGCACCCCTCTACGATTATATCTCAATTTTCATAAGGTAGTATTTCTATATAATACAAATTTTATTGTATCCTAATTATGTACAGTAACAAATCATATGCAATATAGGTTAGCAATTAAATTAGAAAATTTGAAAATAAATAGAATGTATTTGAATGCTAATTAGAGAGATGTCATAATAAATCAATCTCAAATAAATCAACAATATTTTGCCATAATATTTAACTACAGCTTGAATTTTTTCTTGTTAAAAAGTCGAAGCATTTCAAGACATTCAGTCTTGAAATGCTTCGACTTTTTAACATAATGCTTCGACTTGAAATGCTTCGACTTTTTAACTTTTTAACTTTTTAACATTATAGACAAAACATAATGAATTTTATGTAGTGTTATTTGTCTTAATAGTTAGTTGTGCTTGGTTTAATTTGTAAAGTATATAAATGTAGGTAAAACAAAAGCAAATACTTTGTAAGATAGTGAGGATAACAAAATTGCCTGTCATGGGTTCAGGGTTAATATACACTATCTCTAGCAGTATATATGTATATCTGTTTAATATATAAAATATGTGCATTGTAAGGCAGTAGATATCAACTCGGAACAAGAAACTGAATGCTTTATTTAATCTGGGGGTAGATTGTTACCTCCAAATCTATGATACTACACTGAATTTATGATATGGAGACCCCCATTTTACTACATCTCAATTTTCATAAGGTAGTATTCATATAAAATAAAAATTTGATTGTAACCTAATTAAATACAATAATGGATCATATGCAATATATGTAAACAATTAAATTAGAAAAAGTGAAAATAAATATGATGTAACTAAAAACTAATTACAGACATATAATATACCATTCCAGCCTATGTGCAATAATGGGTCATATGCAATATAGGCGAATACTTCAATTAGAAAAATAGAAAATAAATACAATATATCTAAATAGTAATCAGAGACATTTCATAATAGATCATTCCATCTTAAATAAATCAGCAAGTCAGCAATTTTTAGCATCAACCTGGGATTTTTCTTGTTAAAAGTTGAATAATTTTAACACATTCAACATTATGGATAAAAATAAGGAAGAGACTTAGCATGAGTAAAACAAATTAATGGATTTGAATAAAAGACAAGCTCCAAAATGATGTCAAAATTCACAAAAAAATGTTCATTCTTTAATCGTCAATTGTGCTTTGTTTTATTAATAAATATAGGCAGAAAAAAGTAAATGTTGATAATATAGCCAGGATTACAAAGCACTGAACAGTTCTCTGTGTCAGGCTCCCCTCTCCAGTCAGGTGGCTCAAGTGTTTTATGTGCTGACCCTGCTCCCAAATATTGATTAAATAGCAGGGCAGGCAACTGCAACCATTTACACAGTCAAAAGAAATAGATTCTTCTTATCCAGCTGTCAATGTCAAGGGAAGTCATACCAGTTAATTCTTTTGCAATATTTTTCAAGGCCAAACAAATTTCACCATACACCCCAAAAATAGATTAATATTACTGTACACCACTGCAAATAACCTAATCTGAGGAAACAATAGAAATCAATTACACTCTGTCACTTCAGTGGGTCTAAAACTGACCATATGGTAAAAGAAAGGAAACTAAAGCAGTTGTGTTAATTAATTTGCACAAGGTTATATATATATATATATATATATATATATATATATATTGTCATCTTGTTATTACAATGATTTATAAAACCATTTTACCACTACATAAAATATTTCATGTTTCAGATCATTGTCCTTTGTCATTGAGTGATATTTTAAAATAAATGGTGAAAATGATTTATTTTGTAAAATAGAAAATGAATTCATGGTCATTTAGAAAGTTAAGAATGAGAATTAGAGGAAGCTGAACAATATGATTATTGGTGTGTCTGGGTTAGAATTAAATTAAAGTACAAAGGTGAACATTTAGGTCATAAGGTCATAATGGTTGTTGAATTATGTCATTATAAAATTACACTCCTTAAAACATTTATATATATATATATATACAATGAAGTAATAATAAATTTTTCATTTATTATTCAGACATTTTAATCACTTTAAAATGCACATATTTCAGTAGACATTGCATTTATTTTTAACAGTATTTTATTTCATCTACTGACCAGAATGTTTGAATATAATATCGAATGGGAGCAACCATGAAAATTATATTTAAAATGGTTAAAAAAATGAAATGAATTAATAAATAAATATCCATTATTTGGTTACATTTTGGATATGAAACTGAGCAGCTATCAAATTGCAGGAATCAGTACATGAAAGATGTGCTTAAAAGCAATATACAACCTTGATTAATCAAGAAGCTCTTTAGAGACAAGTTGGTTAAATCACATTAAACCTAATGACAGCTTTACTTGAAATGGAGGATGAAGGTTCAAATTTTGCACATGTGCATATTTTTCTTTAAAATTTCTTGAATATTTAGGTTGACAGATGAAACACTGTTTAAAGAGAATCTGCAAAGTAGTCGATCCTGACCTGGCAGCTTGTTCCTAGTCTCTCTCTCACTAACAAAATGTGGCTTCCCTCTGTCTCTTCTACAAATACTTTCATGGATTCTGGTTTGCCAATCTTAGCTTCTTGGTGCCCCACCAGCATGAACAAGGTCCCACTCTTTTATTGTGAAAACAATCAAGTATAACCACAACTTCTACTTTATTAGCTTCTTTTTTTACAATTCCCACCTGTAGAACTCCCTTCCATATTCTTGTTTTCTTGATAGCTACAGTCTCCAAGAGTTTAAATGCAATGTCAACTGTCATCTCTTATCTTCTTGACTCCCGTCCGTCTTCTCACTTTACACTTTCCTCTCATGCAGCTCTCTTCACACCAATGTACCCATCCTTCTCTTACCCATTCTCTAACACTTACTGTAGCATGTTCCCCTCTCTCTTCACTCTCCTATTATGTAACCTTCTGTGCACCAGTGCACCTTGCTTGGTGTGAGACAATTATGAAAAAATTTGTTTTTATTATAATCAGTTCTTCCCAAGGCTTCATTAGGAATCAGAGACATTACCCAGCATGCTACTCTGAAGATCCACAAAAATGACAAAAATCATTTGAATAAATATACACTCAAAAATTTATACATGAACACATGAACACAGAGCCTTGTATACAATGAACACTATTGTCAAATAAAAACCTCTCTTTTGGCTTCTTGCTTTCCAGTCAAATTTTAAAGCCATGTCACTCATTATATTCTGTCTTGATTCTGGTTCTTTATTTTTTCTCTCCTTAATGTTTTTTTCATATTCTCTCCTATTCAAAAATCCTTTGAATCTTAGTGGCTTTATTGCTTTGCTTGGGGTGAAATGATTCAAAAAAGGAAAATCTGTGCATGTCATGTCAGCGAAGAAAGACTGGTTTTATTAGTAATCTTTTTGAAATGTAATAAAACATAAAACACAACCAATATTATATATATATATATATATATATATATATATATATAACCATACTGATGAGCTGTGATACAGTGAAACAGATCTGTCTGTGGATGACAATTTATGCTCTCACACCCTGATTGAGCACTCTGGAAGAATGGTAGACTCTGAAAAACAGTAGCTACTCTAACATCTACACATCGTTCATTCAGCAATGAATTAGAACACTCTCAGCTATTGGGCATGTATAATGATAATATACACTCTAAAAAGTCTGCCTCCTTCTACCGAGTGCCTATAGCTCAGAAGTAGAATCGCTGACTGACGCCAATTCGGTCAGTTTTCAATCCTGATTAAAAGTAATCGAATGTCTAACCATACTAATGAACTGTGATAAAGCGAAACAGATCTGTCTGCGGATGACTATATATATATATATATATATACATAAATGAGTTTAGAGTAAAGTATACAAAATCATTGCAACATCTCACTGTATTTTATTGATACATTTCAACAATCTATGCAGAAATGGCATCTACAGACTAGCTCATATACATGCATATATAAACTTATATAACTTATATTAACTAAAGTTACCTTCCAACTTATGCCTGGACAGACAAGCATTTCTACATAAGCACGCACATACACTATTATACACTTTATCATCCAAAATATTCCTGACACCTCTTTTGAAATTAATCATTGTTTTAATACATGTGTGATGTGTATTAAAGCACACACACACATATACACTTATATTAAATAATGCTACCATCCAACATGCACCTAAACAGACAAGCATTGCTACACAATCATACACATACACTATTATGCATTTCACTACCCAAAATATTCCTCACATATACATGTAAAAATTATCTATTTCTTTAATACACATGACAATTATCTGACCACTAAGAACTAACCCCAAATAAAAATATACCAGTATACTGTTTCTTTGTTTTACCATTTTTTCTCAATCTCTGAAGAAGCTTCAATAAAAAATGTTAGATTGAAATATGCATCCTCTCTGTCTTTCTCCTTCAATCTATCATATATATATATGTATATATATATATATATATATATATATATCCAGATGAAGAGAGTGAATAGGTTTAGAATCCAGAGTTCTTTAGCATTTACTTTTTAAATAGTGCTCAATGCAACACAGATTGTACAGTGTAATATAATTATGATTAAATTTTGTTTTTTATTTAAAATTAATTTAATTTAGATTGTGACGTGAACTTTTCTGTTTTGAGATTTAAAATTTTTTTACAAACTTTAAATCTTGAAAGATAGAAATTTCCATATTGCAATCTAAATTAAATTAATTTTAAATAAAAAACAAATTGAATCATAATTATATATATATATATATATATATATATATATATATATATATAATATCTCTCACCCACCAAATGGAACGCTGTAAAAACTAAATAAAAAATTAACAAAATTTTCCTTGTCCATCATTTAACGAAAGATGCTTAAAAGCTGTTAAAAATAAATTAACATTTTTCGGGTTTTCAGCAATCTGAAGGAAAACATTTCTCGTATTGAATATATTGGTATTTCGTGCAAAAATCTGTTCCTGAAACCACTCTAATATTTATAGCTATGCTTAAATGGGAAAATAGATTCCATTTATAAAAGAAAAAAAACTATCTATTTTAAAAATATATCCAGTACATTTTTGAATAATAAAATGAAATGTCTGCAAAAAAATGTTTATTGGCTCAAATATTCAACATATTACATGTTACTTTGTCAGTTTAAATATTTTTAATGCTACAAAGATGCAACATTTCTGCAATATCAATAAGTTTGTATGTAAAACAGACTGGTTTTTTGATATTACTTATTTTATATACTTGTGTATAAACCTACTTCATGCATAGTGCAAACCACTGAATTTCTTTGCATAAAAACTGACTTTTTTCATATATCTCATGCAACCCCAGCTTCTGAGCAATACCAGTAGTCAAATATTGTGGTACTAGGCATCATCCTGGATGTATTTTATTGCAAATAAATGATCTTCATTCTTTTTTAGAGAAACCTATCCCAAAATGGTGAGAAAAATCACTTACCATAAAGTATCTGTGTCAAACATTTAGGAACTGTACTTTTGTTTCCACTCATGCTATTTTGTTTTGGTCACCAAAAATACCTGATCATTAAACTATTAAAAAAATTACCTGTGTACAGTGTAATCCCCTATTTTTTGTATAAAAAACACCCACTATACATGAGTATATGCGGTAGATATTTTACAGCATGCGGCTTTAAATATATCAGTTTTCTATAGATATTCAGATTTTCTGCTAATTTAATTCTCGTAAAGAGGAGTCTTTGAATAATGCCAAAAATTCTATTTTTCGTTTCTGTAGTTACTCACTGAAGAAGCAGTTTTTCTTTCAATGACTTAACAAGGAAACACAAAGTTCTAAACAGGCAGATCAAAAAAACCAACAATCTTTAGGCATCGTTCATTAGGCTTACATTGTAGACTTCTAGCTGAATGGTTGCAATCATTCGGTTTGGTTAATTACAGGTAACAGAAAACATGTGGAGGTGATAAAAAGGCATCAATATTGAAATAAAGACAGGTAGTAAATTGGCTATGAGGCTTGCCTTTCAATGCATGTGTAGTCGACAACATACAAATAGGTAAAACAAATCCAATAAAACAAAAAGCTTTTAGAAAAAAGAAAATTAAAAAATAAGATAAAATGTAAATAAAATGAAGAGTTGTATTGGCAGGTGCGACTAATTTTGCAGCTCGGCTAACAAAACACAGTTGAAATTGACGCCGAGAACAATTTGGGATAGACAGCAACAATGGTTGCTTTTGTATGACAATTGAAAAGGACCCCCATCAGATGATAAACATCACTTCCAAAAAGCCTTGTTCATGTACGGAGAAATAAGCTATTCAAAGATTAGACAATAACTTCAGTGTGTATAATGTTGTATGAAATCACCACCCATTTTTACAGACACACAAGTCCTTATTAAGATACTTCTCCGCCATTTTCTGTTTATTCTCTGCATTTTTGTTTCTCATCAACATCACAATGCATTTGATTTTATGTTCCTCCCTGTTTTCTTTGCATTTGTCATTAGGCGATTTAACTTCTGGGTTACGGTGCAAAGTAACACAAGAGCCCCTCTTAATTATCCCAATACAAATTTTCCCCACCTCTCATCCACACATCATTCTAATTTTGAACAAAATCTCATTATTCTATGTATGGATCGATATTTGTTAAATGAAACATGATAAACACTAAAGAGATTATTAAGACTATTAACAGTATATTTGTTTCTTTAACATGGCAGAAAATGCAAAATAGATACTAATTTTTATTTTAAAAAAATAATTACTAAATTAGTATTTCCCATACAATAAATATGCTTTTCCCCAAGAATTGCCACTTATAGAACAATATTTGAAAAGTGCAACATGGAGATCCAAAGATGCATTGGCATGGCCAAAGACACATTTGATAAGCTTAACAAAGTATTGTGAAATAGAAAAATCTCATTGGAAACAAAAAAGCGAGTGCTGACTTGTTATGTAATATCTATCCTTCTGCATGGAAGTAAATGTTAGACATTCTCATCAAGGATGAAAGAGAGGCCTGAGACAGCAGAAATCTGGTTTTACAGAAGGATGCTGAGGATACCATGAACGGACCACGTGTGCAACGATGAAGTGTTACCAACAAGAAGAAAAATTATACTTAACATCAGGAAGAGACAGATGATATTCCTGGGACATGTAATGAGGAAGGAGGGCCTGGAGAATTTAATACTCACAGGATGGATAGAGGGAAGGAGAGACTGAGGACAGCAGCATGAGACCTACTTGATAGGTCTGAGCAAATGGATGGCAGAGCAGAGTTTGGAGGAGATACGAAGAGAAAAAATATTGAGCGCGAGCCAAGTGGCAGTCCATGATCACCTATGTCCTGAAAGGACACGGCACATGAAGAAGAAGAATTAGCCTCTTGAAATCAAGGGTCAGTTGTTATATATCCTTTTTATCTTTGTAATTTCTACTTCCTATCACCTTTTCATATTACACAGTTCATTTATCATAACCATTTTACCAGCAACCCTCTATCTTGAGTGATTTTCAAGCTTTGTATTAGGTGAATTTTAGTATAAAAAATGCAACAATATTTGAATTTCTATAATTAAAAAAGACCTAATATTTTTGCCTATGAACTGAATAAATAAAATTTTTTTCATAAAAAAAACATATCAAACAGCTGCTTTGTTAAAATAAAATGTAATAAAAATTAGAAGAATGCTAAATGAAAATGACTTTGGGCTACAGACACCCATGTTTTTCTCTGAACATTTAACCTCTGCAAGTCAAGAGTCAGTCACTATCTATACTCTTTATCCTTATAATCTATGCTTTCTACTACCTCAACGTTTGTTCATATGACACATCTCGTTCAACATTACCTTTTTAATTGCTACAATCCATCTACATCCTTGTGAAAATTAAATGAAGAAAAACAGGATATTTCACACTTTCCCTGATCACATATACACTATCTCTTGGCACTGTTTTTCATTTTTAACCATATTTTTCTTTACATTTTGGACTGGTAGGTCCAGTTTGTTTAAATGCCTTGATGACACAGCTGACAGTTGAAAGGCTGATACCAACAATATTCATGATCTCTCTGTAAGGCATGTCAGTGTGTTTGTGTTGTGTTACAATTTTCATATGCTTCTTTGGAGTGATGTCCATCACAGACAATAGCTGGAGGACAACTAATAGACAGTCAAGACAGTAGTGTCTGGTGATGATAAACATGATAAAAATCTGATGCAACCACGGATGATGCAATATTTTTCAAGGCCAAACAAATTTCTTCATACACCCCAAAAAATAGATTCATATTACTGCACACCACTGCAAATGACATGACCTAATCTGAGAAAAAAATAGAAACTGATTACACCCTGTCACTCTAGTGGGTCTAAAACTGACTATATAGTAAAAGAAAGGAAACTAAAGCAGTTGTTTCAATTAATTTGCACAAAGATCTATCTATTTATCTATCTATCTATCTATCTATCTATCTATCTGGGACATCGGAGTGGTGTAATGGTTAGCAAGCTTGTGTTGCTAGAACCTGTTACAACTGAGTGGTGAGTTCGATCCTTGCTGGGTGCTCCATACTTTTGACCTTGTGCCACATCTAAGCAGTGTTTAAAAAATCAATTATCCATCTACCTATCTCAGTGTGTTTCTATCTATCTATCTATCTATCTATCCCTCTCTGTTCATTATCTATTTATCTATCTATCTATTCCTCTCTGTTCACTATCTATCTATCTATCTATCTATCTGCCTCAATTATATTTAAATCTCTATCTCATATCAGTTCATATCTTTCTATCTAAGTTTTTCTATCTATCTGTTTATATCTATTTATCTATATTATCTATTGTAAGGAGGAAGTTCCACTTAGCTCCTTACCAAAAAATGTTACTTTATGGAACAGATTCTTCTTATGGTGCACTACAATCTTAACCCCTTCAAATCAGGCATCAGTTGTTATCTATTCTTCTTATCCTTATAATTTCAATTTTCTATCACCTTTTCATATCACGCTGCCATTTTTGATAACTGTAACCCTCTATCTTTAGTGGTTCTTGAGTCTTGTATTGGATGAATTTCAGTATAGAAAATACAGCAATACCTGATTTTATGTAATTCAAAAAAGATTTGATGGTTCTGGCTGTGAAAAAAATGTAATCTGCTAATTTTCTTTATCAGAAAAAACTAACCAAAGACATTCTCATAACTAACTTGTTAAATTAAAATGTAATAAAAATTAGAAGAATGCTAAATGCAATTAACTTTGAAGAACAGACTCCCACATGAGTGCTTCCCTGAAAACTACAACCATAAACTCTTCAAGTCACATGTAAAATAAAATAATTCTCAGTAATGTCTAAGTCAGTCAGTTAAGTGCCATACGTGATACACGCTTGGGCGATCATGTCTCGAAAGAGACATGACTGACTGGGCAGAAGATTATCCTGCAGTAGGTTGCCATTGCTTTCTGCGGTAAAAAAAAAAAAAATGTCTAAGAGTATAACCAAAAGTGCTCAGAAAAACAAAATATTTTTATGTAATTTATGTTCTGAAAAGAAAAAATTCATAAGATTACATGAAAAATTACATAAAAAAACAAACTTAACCATAATACCTTGTCTGTCATTTTTAAGGAAACCTGTATAAAAGGGTGATTGTTGCCCAAATACACCATATATATATACATATATATATATATATGTGCGTGTGTGTGCGTGTGTATGAATTTTTGTTAGTGATTTAGTCCGTTTGTAATTGGATGTCTCAAGAAAGTTCAGCAAAAATCATCAGCTGCTTCTATTTTTCTCTTTTGACTTTGCAGTGTTACAGACAAATGCGCAAATAGATGGGCAGAGACAAAATTACTTTTATATATTAGAACAATCAAAGGTTTGGATTAAAATTGATGTTGGTGTCCCAAAGGACAATGGAGGTAATGGAGTTTAGTTTATAAATGGGTTAGTGTCAGTAAAGGTGATGCATTGATCATTGGGAGAAAGATAAAATGTGAGAGAGTATGATGCCCAAAAATTGGGGAACAGTACTGGTATTAGGCAAACTGCCATAAGTGGGTTGGTTTGGCTATTTACATAAAAGTAGTTGCGCCTGGCTGGTCACAGAAACTCTCTTTGATAGTTTTTGTTATAGTCTGTTATTTGATTTCTTTTATATGGAACATACTTTGAACATTTACTGGAATGAGGAGTTAGCAAAATGTTTAAAACACCAAACACAACAGAGAAGGCTAAATCTTGAAGTATGATAGAGTAAAAGTGTTTACATGGACTTGTGAATAATTGATTATTTTCAACCCTAAATCTCTTTTCCAAGAGACAAAATGTAAGTTTATTGTTACTAGCATGTATATGTTCAGACAAGCTATATTACTTTGTAATACTAGTTCAGACCTTTACAGCTCAGATTCTCCATCCTATGTGTGCAGGATTGAATCAGCCTTATTTCTCCCTCCTATTCCATTGCGTTGTGGTGCAGTGGGTATCAGCTCAGAAGTAAAAAAATTGGGGAACCGAGTTCGAATTCCAGTTGAATTCGTTGCATTCACTTTTGCACAAATACCCTTGGTAAAGGTATTAATCCGTCTCTTCCCTCCAGTTATGGGTTAAATAACAGGACAGATTGAGTTCTATAGCCTTGGTTGGCAACCAGTCTACCACAGAATGTAATGGCAGCCTACTGCAGGATAATCTTCTGCCCAGTCAGACATGATCGCCTAAGCATGTATCACATATGGCCCTTAACTGACTGACTGATTCCATTGCTCAGAAGGAAATTTCTTTTTAAGAATCACTACTTCATGGAACACACTCTCAAGAGGATGCTTCTCCAGTTATTACACCAGTTTTCATATGATCACCAAAGTTAAACAATGTCAAGCCTGGACAGTACCTAGATGAGTGACTCCTTGGGAATACCAGGTATTGAAAGCTTGGATGTGTAGATGGTGTAATTGATTAAAGGCTCAGAATAGTTAATCAGAGAACCAAGTTCCAATTCCAGTTGGGTTTGTTATGTTCACATACTTTTTTAATTTATTTGTTTAAATGTTTTTTTTTAATGTATACTTATATTTGAGTAGATTCTCTGTTTTCATTATTAATTAAACAGTATATTTATTTTCACCTACTTGAGAAATCTTGTTAGAAAAATATGCGTCCTCTGGTCCTAACAAGATTTCTCAAATATTCAAACCAGTAGATGGAAATAAATACCATGTTTAATAATAAAAATAGAACACCTACTCAAATATGAGTATCCATTAAAAATAACATTCACTTATGTTCAAATATCTTTGGGAAAGGTATGACTCCACCTTTTCTCTCTACATTTATAGGTTAATTTGTAAGACTTGCATCACTAAAACCATTATTATTTTTAAAAAATTCCATACAAAATATTTAGGTTTCAGTATTAAATAACCCATAAAAATCGATAATTTTTTTTATATTGCCATTTCACTCTAAACAACTGCCTCTGGTGTACACAGGGTTACAGTAAAAGAAAAACAAGGTACAGGGGATGTTGAAGAAAGGATTAGAGATGGATGGGAAATCAAGGAGATAGAAGATGGCAATTCATATTTTAAACTTTTGGAGGTTATAGCTATCAGGGAAGCAAGCAAACGGAAGGGAGTTCTACAAATGGGATAGTGTGAGAAAAAAAAACTGTTATAGTAGAAGAAGCAGTTGCATTTAACTATATGCTGCTAGACAAAAAAAAAAAACAACCAAATGCAATCACTACAATCTTAACCTCTTCCAGTAATGGGTGAATATTCAGTAAAAAGTTAATAAATACAGTTACATTGGTAGTATTAGTAATAATATTATTTAAACTGTTTACATGAAATATTATCAGTTATTATTATTTATTTTTTTTACTAGTATTTATTTCACTTTATTTCTCAAGCTGTCATTTCTGAAAAAGAGAGGTGAAAATTTATCAGTTTCTTTATTCAAGATCTGTGCTAGATGTTAACAACCATAACTATTCAGACAATGAATGCTGAATATTTTCTTATAAGGAAATAACTAATATTACCATTTCCATAGATTATAAATCTGAGTGTTGCAATAAAAGGTAATTGTTACAGTCAATTATGGTATCCTGAATTAATAGTTCTCAACCCCTTTTAGTTCATGACCCACTTCGAAGTCAGAAGTTTTCTGTAATGCATGAAATGATTATAGTGTCAAAAATTACTTTCATGTACACATTGTGGTTTGGAACAAGGAATCTGAGAGCTGAGTTTGAATTCCAGTTGAATTCATTGCATTCATTTACATGCAAATATCCTTGGGAAAGGTATAAATCTGTCTCTTCTCCATCCAGCTATGAGTTAAAAAGCAGGCTAGATTATGTTTTATAGCCGGGGTTGGCAACCACTCTACCACAGAAAATAATGGCAACATACTGTGGGAAAATCTTCTGCCTAGTCAGTCATGTCTCTTTTAAGATATGATCAACCAAGCATGTATCATGTATTGCACTTGACTGACTGATATCCAATAAAAATTCTACTATATTTGTTTATTAGACACACACAATTTCATAAGCATCTAAAAGATTTTGTATCTCCAATAAAACAACCATTAATTAATAATATTTATTTTTGCAATTTTTCTTATGGATTGTACAAAACAAAAAAGTAGTCAATAAAAGCTATATGGATCATTCAATAAGTTTTAGCTCGATGACCCAGTAAAAATTATAAAATTTCTGTGGCCCACCTGAAATTTACCATGGAAAATCTCAAGCATAAACATTTAAAGATTAGCTAAAACTCCCCTAGGTACAAAGACACTCACTTGAATTTCAGTCGCTCTCAATATACAAAGGCACAGAATAAATGCACCTACTATTAATCAAAATATCACAAAAAATGCATCTCAATCACTCAAAAAAAGAGAAACTAACACCTCCCTTCCTTGAAAATGGCTAAGGAAGTAGCCAAAAGCATGTGGAACACAACGGATGTTATGGACAATTTTTGTACTTACTCCTTTAGATGAAACTTTCAAATAAGTCACTGTCATTTATTTTTGCATTAAAGCTTGTGTTATTAAATTCTTGCTGTTTTGAGTGACAAAAGGTGGGAAACTGTGGAAAGCCTTTTTCGCCTATGTCATGAAATGGCTTGGAACATAATAGAATAAAAAATGATTTCTAGCTAATTAACTTCATTTGCAAAGCAAAGCATTTTTTACTGAATCTGCAATTTTTCAACTCCTTGTTCAAAAACATCTTTGTTCTCATTTGCAGTTCTTCAGGAATTGCATTACTGTCGTACGCCTCCTTTATATTTTAAAGTACAAACAAAAGAGGCTCATTCCTTGTTCCCTGTTTAGGATGTGGTTTCCGGCTTTCTCTTCTCCAATCTTTTCACTTGTCTTTTTCTTTTTTTTTTCTCCTCTTTTTCATTTTTTTTTTTCAATTGGAGTAGATAGACTAAACTATCGCCCGGTTCACACTCCACCCACGTCTATTGTACAGGTGTAGAGACTCATCCCTTGTTCCCTGTTTAGGATCTGGTTTCCGTTTTTTTTTCAATTGGAGTAGATAGACTAAACTATCGCCCGGTTCACACTACATCCACGTCTATTGTACAGGTGTAGAGGCTCTTCCCTTGTTCCCTGTTTAGGATGTGGTTTCTGGCTTTCTCTTTTACAAATCTTTTCACTCTCATTTCTGCACATCAGTGGTGTTACTGCCTTGCTCGGGGTGATATGATTAAAAAAAAAAAAGTTTGATTGCTGTAATCAAGGATTATTTTTTGGAGACACAAATAGTTATCCTCGGATCTAACTGCATTTCTTTGTTGGAGAACCAGGATATACATTCATGAACTGATGCTTTGTAGTACATGACTCTCCAGAGTTATTAGCTGAACGGAAAACAAGACTGAAAACTCTCTTATCAGTGCAGCTTATCAGGAAGATTATTTGTCATTTGGTGCAAACTGGCATTGTTACTAATTAACTTTTGACTTTCTCTAAGCAATCTCTATCCCTTTATCTTTAGTATTGCAAGGATTTTGATGGAGACGGTAAACAGAAGTGGCTGTATAAAACAGTTAAAACTTAATAAATTAAACTGCAAGTAATTAAGCTTGGAAAATTAATATAATGGTTTATCTAAAGTATTTTCTATTTTATAGACTTTTACTTTAGTGTAAACATCTAAAGATTAGCTAAAACTCCTCTACATACAAAGACACTCACTTGAACTTCAGTCACTCTCAGCATGTGAAGGCTCAGAATAAATGCTCTTACTATTAATCAAAATACCACAAAAAATGCATCTCAAACCTTGAAAACATAAAGAGAAACTAACAACACCAACCCTTTCCTTGTAAATGGCCAAGGAAGTAGCCAAAAGCGCATGGGATACAACGGATGGTATGGACAGTTTTTGTTCTCCCTCGCTCCCACTTAAAATGTAAAAACACTGGAAAAACTGAATGAAATTTTTATTGTTCATCATATTTAAAAAAAAAAAATGGTTGCTGCCCAAATATACATTAATTATATATATATATATATATATATACTATAGTCATCTGCAGACAGATCTGTTTTGCTGTATTACTGCTCATCAGTACGGCTTAGACCCCGTTCGCTTCCTAACCCAGGATTGAAACCCGACCGAATCGGCATCAGTCAGTGATTCTACCCCTAGGCCACGAGCGTTCAGTAGAAGAAGGCAGGCTTTTTAGCGTGTATAAACACACCCAATAGCTAGAGTGCTCCAATTCATTATCGAATGAGCGATGCGTATATGCTGGAGTAGCTACTGTTTACAAAGTCTCCCACTCTTCTAGAGTGCTCAATCAGGGTGTGAGAGCGTAAATACTATAGTCATCCGCAGACAGATCTGTTTCGCTGTATTACAGCTCATCAGTATGGCTTAGACCCCGTTCGCTTCCTAACCCAGGATTGAAACCCGACCAAATCGGCGTAAGTCGGCGATTCTACCCCTAGGCCACGAGCGTCTGGTTGAAGAAGGCAGGCTTTTTAGCGCGTATAAACACGCCCGAATAGCTAGAGTGCTCCAATTCATTATCGAATATATATATATATATATATATATATATATATATATATATATATATAAAGAACTTTTACATTTAAAAAATTAGGAGGCTCAGTCTGCATCTTATGTTTATTTTTAAATTATTATCTTTTATTTTTTTCTTTAATTGCGAATTGAAAACTTTTTAATTCCACTGTTTCCTGTCTAATTTGACTCTGATCAATAACTTTATATATATATAAACCTCATCACGTGACAGTGTTAAAACAAAATGACTACTTTTGTAGTGATATTATAATATATATATTATAACCTGTTATAAATTCTAAATAAATAGGATTAGCTCAACTTTGTAATGAACATTTTTTTAAAAATAGTATTTCTTTGAATGAAATTTAATGTGTTGTGACTAGACTGAAATGTGATTTTAGTAAGTGTGGGTTGCTTTGATTTAATGTAGATGGCCTCCAATATCTGAAGGTTCTTTTTACTGTGTGTATATGTGAGTATTACTGTGTTATCAAATAAAATGTTGTTTAATTAGACTATGATCAGAAAGGTGGTAGGTAAGTCTACAGGAGACTGTGGTTGTAATAAAACCAATAAATGTAGTGGGTTTATTATTAGTACCAAAGATATAATCTCTGAATGGGCATGTAAATTGATACACTACATTGGTAGTAGGGTTAGCAATGTTCTATGTCAACATAAGTTAATATCATCTTTGATGGTGGATGTCTTTATGTTAAGGTCCCTGTAACCTCTCTGAAAATGGCTCATGTTAGCCAAAAGCTTAGAACTAGTATAATAAAAAAATATCCAAATTTTGGACAATTTTTGTCTTTATTTTCACTTGAAATTAAAGCCAAAATCTCATGTTTAGACTGGATCATGATTAAACGTAATAGACATTCATTGTCTGCTATATTTAATAATATATGTTTAGAGAATTATCTGCTACCACAATACACTATAAATATATATATATATATATACAATTTCAGGTCACGCTATGAGTGTTACTGGTACCATGGAATCTAGTACTACATGCTTCATGTCAAAGGCTTGCCTTAGTCAGAGTTAAATAGTGTTCTATTGAGGGAACCCTTTACCCTGGGTGTTGACTTCTGTCTACCCATTGATACTTCTGTCACCACACTGATTGCATAAATAGCCTATCTAAGGTCAGTAAAAGTTCTGTGATTAACACTGATAAATAGGCTGTACATGTACAGCATATTGCTGAAAAATCCCTGGTTATTTTGATAAAATATAAAAGAGGTAGATATTAATAATAGTATATAATAATTTTTGTGCAGCGGTTCCCTGAGACATGAAAACTATTTCAAGGGTTCCAAAAGGGTAAAAAGGTTAAGGAAGGCTGATGTGCTAGATGGCTATTGGATCTAAAAGAAAGTTAATCTCCTTTTTATAGTTCTTTTTTTCTTTAATCTTGCTGAATGTTTAGTTAGCTTCATCAATAGAAAACCCATGTGAAGGAGGTAGTCTAATCCCCTAATAGCTTGACCATACATAATAGATAACAGTGGGTCACAGATAGTGACCTGATAAAAGTAAATATACTGAGAATAAAATATTATATTCTGCAATATAGGGAACTCAAGGGTACATTGGGATGACAAAAGACGCCTTCCAAAAATTAAGCAAAGTATTAAGAAACAGGAAAATTTTATTAGAAACAAAAAAGAGAATACTGAACTGTTACTTAATATCAGTCCTTTAATATGACAGTGGATGCTGGACAATGCCATTATAGATGAAAATACTTGAGGCAAAAGAAATGTGGTTCTACAGAAAGATGCTGAGAATAGCATGGACTGATTATGCATGCAAGGACAAACTTCTAGAGAAAACTGGAACAAGAAGGACACTTATAATTACAATCAGAGAAGAGGTAGTTGAAATTTCTTGTGCACATAATAAAAAAAGAGGGCTTGGAAAATTTGGCACTCACAGGACATATTGAAGGGATAAAAGCAAATATCACGAAATATACTTAACAAGCTTGTGCAAATGAATGGCAGGGTTTTGGGAGAGATAGCAAAAAGACAAAATTTACTGACAGCTACAAAGAACAGGAAATTGTGGAGGGCCATGATTGGAAATTTCTTGAATAGACATAGTGTATAGAAGTAGAACAAACTTGAGTAAATGGAACAGTGTTTACAAAAGATAACAAGCTTGTGCAAATTAATAGCAGAGTTTGGGGAGAGAAAACAAAAAGACAAAATTTATTAAGAGCTACAAAAGACTGGAAATTGTGGAGAGCCATGATCAAAAACTTCCAGAAGAAACACAGCACAGAGAAGAATTTAGCTCAGTTTTAAATAAAAAAATATTCCTGCTCATGGATGACACATTGTTAATGCACCTCACTCACCTGGCAACTGAGATAGAAACATTGACCTTTGAACCAATCATTACTTGAAATTTAACAAAAACTGCAACTGTGTGTAAATTAGCATCCCAAAAACAGTTGTAAAAAATTGTCTCTCTCTCTCTCTCTCTCTCTCTCACACACACAAGATGATTATCAAGATATTACAAATCACGTCATTTGTCTTCTTTTTTTTCTTTTGTAAAGCAGATCAACTTGAGACTAATCAACTGTCAGTGAAAATGTTCTATGTTGAAAGTGCTTTGAAAGGAATTGATGAAACGAGAATACAGTGAAAGGATACAAAATCTAAACAAAAAGGGCATGACAATCCTTCATCTTAGGAAGCCTTACAAAATTTTAAAACCCTTTTCCCAGGTGTTGTTTATTTATTTTGTTATTACTTTTTTATTTGCTTTTGTCGTAAAGATTTTGCATTTGTCAAAGATTATAAATGAAAAGAGCTTTATAAAATTCCAAGAGAAAATGCTTCTAAAAATTTCACCTTTTTAAAGAACGAAAATAAGCAGACGCATTCCACAATGATTATTTAGATGGAAATTAAACTTCAGATATAATTCATGAAAATGAAATATTTGAAATGAAGTATATGATCAATTTGAATGGAGTTATTATTTGAAAAGACTTATTTAGAAAATACTCTTAACTTCCTGTAAGCAATATCTATTTCTCTTATCTCAGTGCCACAAAAATCCTGAGAAAGATAAAAATAGTAATTTTTTAATATTTTTTTAATCAATTGCACCCCAAACAAGGCTATAAAGCCACTTGGATACAAGGGGTTACTGGATGTTAGAGAATTAAAAACAGAAACTTTACTCAGAAGCAAGAATAAAAGGAGAGTAATCAAGCAGTCAGTAGAAAGAGATTGGCATTTTATTTAAATTTTTGAAGATTAAAGATGGTTGGAGATCATGGAGCCACAACTCAGCCATTCTATTTCCATTTAGAATTATCCACCAGGCAATAAATACTAAAAATAATATGAAATACATCATCTTTTTAAAAAAAACTGGGGTAGCCTAATAATTATGGCCAGTAGTATATATATATATATATATATATATATATAGTCAATAACTAACCTAGAGAGCCAATGAACCTACCAACGTTTCACCAAATTTGATCTTCAGGGAAAGTTAGCTAAAGAGGCTAAAAAATGTTATAACCCACCCCCCACCACCCTTTGGTGTTTGGTGTCTTCTGTTTCGATCATATGGGTTTCTGAGTTTCTTATATCTTTTACCTTCATTTAGCCTCTTTAGCCAACTTTCCCTGAAGATCCAATTTGGTGAAACCTTGGTAGGTTCATTGGCTCTCTAGGTTAGTTATTGACTTTGGTTGCTCTATTTGCGTATTGAGTGCTTTTTGTTTTAGGTTACTCATCTCGGGTTTTTTCTTTGGGCTGCGTACTTTGACTGATGTTCAAGTGCTTAGCTTGTTCTTTTTTTATCACCATTTTTTCCTTCTGCGTATGTGCTCGAAGGGTTTTTCGAAACAAGTATAACGATAAGTTTACATTTATATATATATATATGTATATATATATATATATATATATATATATTTATTACAAAAGGTGAAAGAACATGTTGATATATACATATATATATTTTTTATGCAATATGTGAAAGCATGTGCAATACCTTGCCCTTGTCAGCCACCAAGTGGGGAGGTAACATAGTTTCAGTGGTTAAGGTGGTATTGCAACCTCTAATGCCACCAGCAGATTTTGTCACCAGATAGGTTATTGTTTTTTGAGTAGAAGTGTCTGTCTTGCCTTTTTTTTTACAATTGCAAGTCAAATTTTAAATGTGTTTTGATCATTAACCAATACAAAACGCCATAGATTGAAAGGTAAACAGATGTATTTTGCATAAAAATAGCATAGTGTTGCAAGCATGGCTTCAATGAACTTTGTTTATTTTGGATCTTAACCAGTGCTTGTTGAGCCATGGTCTGGAGAGGATGTGAAGCACACTTTAGGTTTGGAACAGTGATGACTGCCCTCGAATGGAAGGAAACAATTGACTGTCCATGGAATCCATGGCGCCTAACCTCAATAGGTAGCACATGACATGTCCACCCCTTTACCATGCAGTCAGATCACAGTGATTCATAGTTTTTCTTTTACTTTTGCACCTCCACCCTGTTCTTCTTCCACGGAACTGTTAATTCTAATAGGAGAATATGCCTCTTTGTATTGGACCATTCTACAAAGTCAGGGTGTGTGTCTGTCTGAATGATGTTTACTTAGACAAGGTTTTCTAAGATCAACTAACACCTTTTAATCAACACCCTTTAATCAACACCCTTTAATCAACACCCTTTAATCAAGTGTTGAGTTATTTGAGTCTTCTGCACAGGGCGTTCACCTTTCTTGTGAAAACGGATTTTAGATTCTCTGGTTGCTACAGGCTGTTTGTTGGCAACTTCATACTGTGTACTGACTAAGTCCATGACCACATCCAGCATTTTGTTATGATGGCACATGCACATCTTCAGTGATTGTGGGCATGCAGAGAGCACATGATGTAAAGTGTCTTGATCACTATGACACAATGTGCATACATCGGTATCAGTGTATCCCCACAACTTGATGTTGGTCGCATTTACTAGGAGAGCATAGGTAGATCACATGAGGAATGATATTGCCAGTGGCTCCATTGCAATCAGGGTATTCCATGAGAGTTTCATTGGATCAATATCTTTCCATTTGTTGCCATTCCTTTGCACAAGCTTGAAAATTCCTGATTTCTTCAAACACCATGTCTAGTTTTCCCATTGGACCCTTTTTGGAGAAAAACTAGCTACTTCTTTAGCTTGATTGATTTGGGTCACCTCCACAATCTCCTTGGTTCGCAGGCTGGATTCTGCTTCTTGGATAGTTTCTACTGCCAACCATTTGGTGCCATTTTTTATATATGGTCATAACCTGTGGATGAACTCATTGACCAAGTTCCTCATCATAATGTGAAAGTTTACCTTCCCGACCTTGAACTCCTCCACCAATGAGAAGACGGGAAGTTGCAGATTTCTGTCATTGGTATAGAGTTCCACTGTGGAGAAGCAGAGGGGAGCTTTGATCCACTTGCACAAGTATTTGTTGATATACTGTTGATTCTTCTGAATGTGAGGTAATGTAATATCATATACCTGCAATGGCCATAGAAGAGTGGGCAGAAAATCATGTTGATAGCAGCAAGCCTTCAGTTTGCCAGGGAAATAATTTCTGTTGATAGATTCAAGTCCATCTAGTATCACTTTCTGCACCACTTTAATTTGTGTTTAACTTTCATTCCCACCCATTTGAAGAACTTATGGTAGCACTGCAGCAGTTCATCAACACCAAACTTGGATAGAACCAGAATGGTGATGTCATCCATGTATGCTCTGAAAAGAGGAAGTACTATTTGTTCCTCACTCCCTTTACTGTGTTCACTGTATCCCATAATATGATTTCCATGGGCATAATGAAAAGAAGTAGTGAAATCACACACTGTCATCATGCTAACCTCAAAGGCTTGCCACTTGATGTATAGTTACTAATGGTGAATTGTATAAACACTGCTCTGTTTCATTATAATTTTCCAACTCTCCTAGGAAAATTGGAAAATTCAAGAGACATTTGAATTAGCACTACTGGCACTAATCTGCACACATTCATGAGATTTAACCAAATTACATGAAGCTCAATTTTATTTTGTTTGGTTGAGAGGACTGAGTTCCATATATTCAAGCCCTCTAGACAGCCATGTTTATGTAATAGTTCCCTAGCAGGAAGTCTATTACAGAGCAAGGACCCCCAAAAATATTTTCCGCTCTACTTTCAAGAAGGAAATGGAGCAGAAATTTGCAATGTCTTTTGCATTCTTTTCCTTAGGTATCCAAATGCCATCTGCCAAACACAATTTTTGTGAGACAATATATTGTTTCCATGCCCACTGGAGGAGAATAAACAGTTTCTTAAAGATGTTTGAACAATTCTTGCATAAGTTATAGGATATTCCATTTATTCCAGGTTCACTACTGGCAAAATATTTGTGGATGAATTCCCAAATTTTGATCAAATTTAGTTTACTGTCATTAAACATGATCTCTGGATCATTCAGAGATTATTACTTAACCCATAACTGGAAGGAATAGATGGATTAATACCTTTCCCAAGGGTATTTGAATGTAAGTGAATGCAATGAATTCGGCTGGAATTTGAACTCGGCTCTCCGATTTCTCGTTCCGAGCCGATATCCAATGCACCACAACGCACATCCGGGTAGTTAAAGTGTATTGTAATATACCCTTTCCTCTTTACTAATAGAGTACCAGAAACTCTCTTTCTTTTTCTCTTAGCACACACATCCTTTCCTTCCTTCTATTCCTTCATATTTCTGGTAACCTAGATATAACCTGGACATAGCTTTTTTGGTCAACTGATGCCATGCAAACTTAACCTATGATTAACTCTTCCACCAAAATCCATTCAGAAATGTGCAGGCATTAAGTAAATATAAAAAGAACAGTGAACACATGCATAGCAGTTGCTCCACAGTTCACCCACAGTGCATGTGGAGTTTGAGTCAGCCATCAGAGATTCAATCTACACACTAACTAGCCAAAAGAAGACTACTTCCATGCAAGTTAAACATGGGATTAAATAATCTTCATGAATAGAATATACAAAAAAAAAAAAACAAGGAATGAATTCAAGAGTACAATCCACACATTCAGATACCAAGAACATGAATATACATATGCATGGAAGAAAACACTTTATAACCTGAACACAGATATAAATAATAATGAACATTCACATATGAATACCACAATGATTTGTACAAGAAACATATCAAAGACACAAAAATGACCATTCACATATAATAAAAGATGTAACCTTATGGTTTCAGAAATAAAAATGGTGGTATAGTTACTAAAAGCTGACCTTTATTCATTTACTATTTCAGCTTTGTCTATACCATATATCCTTTAATATTGTTAAGCGGTTTCTTAAGGCTACCCTTCTCATGAATTGGAGCATGAGTCGGCACTTCGCAGCTCTCTGCTCTGCTCTTATTTTACCCTTATGAATCTGTTGTCTGTTTGGTTGCTTTTCTTCCTTGCTATCTACTCTTGCAGTTGCTACATCAAATATATCAAAACCTACATTTGCTCTAATTCTTATTTATACAACAATAGAACAAATACAAAATGCAAATAGCAACTGAGTAGATGTTAAAAATTTTAATTTGATCTGAATATAATATTAACATGTAGCCATTTTATTTACTTTCAGAAAACTTGAGCAATATATAATTTTCAGAGGCTATAGGATAATAGAAAATATAATATATATATATATATATATATATATATATGACAAAATAGAAAACATTTTTTGACACATTTCATCATTTAGTCACAAAAAAACTTTTCCACTTCATTATACATTTTTCCCCAATATTGTTCTTCATATATAAAAACATATATCAATATCTCATTCATATATATATTGTGTATTTGGCCACCTATCTCTTTTACAATGGTTTCATTAAAAACAACAGATAATTTATTACCATTAAGTTTTTTATATAATTTTTCATGTAAGAACACATAAAAAATATATAAAAAATTTAATGAGAAGACCTTGTCTCTGATTTTTAAAGAACCCTATATATATATATATATATATATATATATAGAGAGAGAGAGAGAGAGTCTAATGATATAAAAAGTATTTATTTTGCACAACATATATCAAAATATACTTCCTTGTTAATGCACTTAATTCAGTGGTGAATGGGAATATTAATCATATCGATCAAATATTATACAATTAAAATTTCAGTTTTAAAACTCTGCTGAAAATTATATATCAAGCAGCAGACTTAATGATGATCTTTGTATACTTTGAAATGTATATATCTTGTGTCACACTATATTGCATAAATAATATCTATATATAATAATGATTCATGTTTTAGTAACGGTCATTATAATGAGCTTATTTTTATTACTTCAACCATTGTTTTTAGTGGATTCCCATATTTGCATAGATATTACATTTATTTAAACAGTATATATTTTGTCTGCTGGCATGCATATTCAAGAAAATGTGCCCTCTGGGAGAATTCAATCTGCTTTCCCTTTGGTAGGAGAAACCACCATCTGATCCTGCCTGCTTTTATCACTCAGCTCTGAAAAGTATAACAATAAATTAAAGGAACTGTTTTAAATTTAAAGCCACTGACTGGATAGATAGGAGAACAGGGAGTGGGAGAGAGAGTGAGTGGGGACATACATTGCTTGAAGTGATGAAAGATAGGAAGTTGTGGAGTGCCATGATCAATCACCTCCTAAAAAATAGAAGATTGTTTTTGACAGATACATTGTAATTCTCATGCTGATTCACTTTTAAATTTACAAATCATCATCATCATCATCATCACCCACCATCAATGTCACCACATTGACCCTTACATCCACACATTTTCCCTTCTTAGTTTCTTTTTCTTTTTCTTTTTCCTTCTTTACCCCATTTATCCAAACCACAACCCACCCCAGGCATCTACTCTGTCTTGGCGGTTCTTTCTTCTGCTCAATAACAAATTGGATGGACATTGCTTATCACATCAGTAAACAGAAACGAACTGAGAGAAGTAAAAGGGGATTTATGACCAAGTGTTATAGGAAGAGTCACACAGGTGGAAAACACTGCCAACTCTACCAAGGTGTGTGCAGTTTAGTTAGTCCCTTTCGCCTAAGGCAACTTAACGGAGAGCTAACCTTCTCCTGGTAAACATAAACACATAAGTAAAAACAAAAAAAAAAATTGAAAAATGTTTAACTTATTCACCCTATGTATAAGATTAGCCAAACACACTTGAGAATAAGGAATATTTTTCTTACTTTACTGGCTTTTTGGGAACATTTATAACATTTAAAATAAATTCTTATATATTATTTTCATCTACAGAGTGCGATGGACAAATTGTCTCCATTTTGTATTTTTTATTTTACACTTGCACATTTTTTGTTTTTGATTTTTGTCAACTGCACAGTATAGTAGGGTCAGTTAAGCAGTATCTGTGAGAGAAATAGCATTATGATGCAATATTCTCTGCTAGAAATTTTGAAACAGCATGCTGTTCTGCTTTGCATTTACACTGGAAGCTCCAGTATGAATATTTCAGAGTGTTTGGGTGTCAATCTGAGGACAGTGCAGACGATTCAGAAAGAGTTGATTGATATATCCAGTCAACATCATGGTGTTTGTAGGGATCACTAGTAATGGCAATGTTATGCCTTCATTCATTTTTCCACAGGGCATCAGAGTCAACACAGAAACCTACATCAAGAGCCTTGAGGAGGTAGTGCTGCCTTGGGTGGCTGCTGGAAGACCCTAAGTTTGGCAACAGGACTCTGCATCATGCCACACAAGCAGAAGAACCCAGTCATTGCTATCAGACAATTCCTCCCTTACATCTAGTCACCTCCTCCCCAAACTGAAACCCCCTTGATTATTATGTGTTGGGTGCAGTTGAGCAAAAGACCAACAAAACTCCTTGTAACACCAAAGATGAACTGAAGGCAAAGATTATGGCAGCATTCACCAACTTAAACAAGGAGACAGTGCAGAAGAGTTGCAGGAGATTCTGAAACTGTCTGAAGGCTGTTGAAGCCAATGGCGATCTTATTGAATAAATTTACTCTTTAGTATTTCAAGATATTTTTGCATAACTTTAGTAAATATATTTGTTAAACTAAAATGTCAGTGTTATTTTCATTTTTTCATAAGTTAGATGACAATTTATCCATTACTCCCTGTGTATCAATTAAACAACATGGAATTTTACAAAAAAACTGATAGCTACATGGCAAATTTTTTCTTTAACTTTTGGTGTAAATCAGAATTTTCTTATTTTCTAGCTAAAATAATGAAATAAATCAAGCTTCACCAAACCCAAGTATCAAATAATGATAAAAAAAAGATATTAGCAAAGATGAATCTGCATTATTATCAGCTCTGTCCCAGCATCTTGACTTCAATCACCATAATAGTTATTAACACAAAAATGAAATCAGCTGTGCCAAGTTCAATTTCCAATCAATTCTGTTTCATTCATTTCATGTTCATCCCCTTGTAAAAGGCATGAATCGATTTCCTTCAGATATCTAAACTTATTTATAAACGGAACTTTGTCTGTGTGTGTGTGTATCTGTTACCTATAGACTCCAAAACGGCTGAACCGATTTTCTTGAAAATTTACACAGTTGTACTATAAGCATCTGCAAGTGTTCTTAGCTAGGTTTTTTGTCGAGATACCCTCAATAAATAGCAAAAATCGATAATCAAAAAAATCCGGTTATAGAAGGAGTGGTCCGATTTTAATCAAATTTGATACACTCATAGTCAAAAACATAAGAAATGATATTCAGAAGTTTCAATGTTGAAGTTCTTACAATAGTGCAAAAAATTGATAATATATATATATAAAAGGCAAGATGTCTGTGTGTGTGTCTGTTTATCTGTCTGTATGTCCTTTATACAAATCCACAATTTTTATCCGATTCTCACTAGACTTCACAAATATTCTTTAGGCTGAGTCTGAGCTCCAGGACCATGGATTAGTTTTAAAGCTTTCATTACACCCAAGCAATGCCGGGCTATACTGCTAGTAAGTTAATATAACTGAGCAAATTGGGCTTTCTTCTCTTGAGGTGGCAAACAGTCGAGAAAAGTTGAGCAAACTTTTCAGTGCAAGGGCCATGACCCAAAAATTCACAGTCTTATAGTGCTGCATAGTATATTAACCAAAATAATTAATATTTAAAATAGACAAAATAAAAGGCTTTTAAAGAAAAAAATGCAATTAATTTTCATTAATTAATATTTTAAAGAACTGTAGAAAATTAATATGAAACACATTTATTTGAAAGACAAAGTAACTCAGTTTAATCTTTAAAGGAAAACAATTTTTATCAATAAGTATTTTTAAGTAGGATCTTAACATGAAACACATTGTTTAAAAAAAAAAGCAATTATTTTAATTAATATTATAAAGTAGAAAAACATAATTATTTGAAAAACAGCATTACTCTGTTTCAAGAAATAAAATAACAATTTTTATTAATTAATGATTTAAACTGGAAACTTCAAATGAACAATATAATTCAATTTAAAGAAAAAAATAAATTTATATTTTAAAGTATAAACATGAAACACATTTGTTTGAAAACAAAATGACTCAAAGAAAAATATTTCTCTTTCATATTAACTAACATTTGGCAGCCTGAATGAAATCCTTTGAGATGCTGCATGCAGCCCGCGGGCCATAGTCTGTCTGCACCTGATATAGGCCACTTGTATATAAACTATTTCCTGTTTTGTTACCACTTGATCATCAAAAATTCCACGTTCACGTCGATACTTTCCATTATACTTTGGTTAAAGTGGCTGTGGCTTAGAAGATTGAACTTCAAAAGGAACTATCTGAAAAAGGAACTGTCTCTAAAAGGTCCAAAAGGTGTAAGTTGATTTTTGAGGATCTACCTTTCATAGCAAACAGTCTTATTATATGAAATGTTCCATAGAAATGAATAGGTATCTGATATAGAGAAATCTATCTAAACTTATTTATAAATGGAACTTTATGTGTGTGTATATGTGTGTGTGTATCCGTTACCTATAGACTCCGAAATGGCTGAACCGATTTCCTTGAAAATTTACACAGTTGTACTATAAGCATCTGCGAGTGTTCTTAGCAAGGTTTTGTGTCAAGGTACATGTGATAAATATTGAAAATTGATAATCGAAAAAATCGGGTTATAGAAGGAGTGGTCCGATTTTAATCAAATTTGATGCACTCATAGGCAAAGACATAAGAAACGATATTCAGAAGTTTCAAGGTTGCAGTTCTTACAATAGTGTAGAAAATCGATAATATATATATATATAAAAGGCAATATACCGGGTCTGATCAAAATCAGGTTTTCAGCCCTTTTATTTTAGTTTTTTCTTCAGGTTTCAGCCCTTTTATTTTAGTTTTTGCTTCAGGTTTGGCTCTAAGTAGGTATAATTATAGTTCTTAGCCTCAGCCATGATACCATTTACTCAGAGGACTTATTTAGCCTTCAAAATTCAGTTTACGATGAAAAAAACTTATTTGATATTGATACCAGGAAATCAAAATTTGACTTACATCCATTCATTTTTCTTTTAGTCTACGGTTTCGCTTTAACTGGAAACAACTATTGCTTTTTAGTCTTTCATGCCAATGTCCAAAGAGTCTGAGCTCCAAGACCATGGATTAGTTTTAAAGCTTTCATTACACCCGAGCAGCGCCGGGCTATACTGCTAGTCTTTTAATAGATGGAAAGGTGTAAGTTGATTTTTGAGGATATATCTTTTCATGGTAAACAGTCTTATAATGTGAAATGTTTAATGAAATAGACATGTGTCTGACTGAGAGAAAGGGTACACATTTTCATAGATGTACATATTGGCATTGACAAAGACGTATTTCAAAAGCTAACCAGAGTAATGAGAGAGAGAAAGATCTCATTAGAAACAAGGAAAAGAGTGCTAGACTGCTATGTGATATCAGTCCTTCTATAAGGCAGTGAATGTTGGATGATCTCTTGAAGGATGAAGATGCTTGAAGCAACAGAAATGTGGTTCTACAGAAGGATGCTGAGGATATCATGGTGTTGGTGAAGATGCAAGTGGAAGTCCATGATTGCCTATGTCCTGAAGGGACATGGCACATGAATAAGGAGAAAGGTCAAAGGTTGATTTTTGTGAATCTATTTTTTCATGGCAAACAGTCTTATTATTTGAAATGTTTATAGAAATGGACTTGTGTCTGAAAGACAAAGGTTACACATTTTAAAAGATATGAAGGTGTGAGTTGATTTTTCGGGAGCTTAAGGATGAAAGAGAGGCTTGAGGTATCAGAAATATGGTTTTACAGAAGGATGCTGAGGATATCATAGACTGAGCTTGTGAGTAATGATGAGATATTGAAGAAGATGCAGATGAGAAGAAAACTCATACTTAACATCAAGAAGAAATAGATGAGGTTCCTGTGACATGTAATGAGAAAGGAGAGCCTGGAGAATTTAATACTCACAGGACAGACAGCAGGAAAGAAAGACAGGATAAAGCAACACTAGATCTACTTGATAGGCCTGAGCAAACAGATGGTGGAGCAGGGTTTGGGAGAGATACCAAGAGGAAAAATATTGAAAGCGACAAGAAACAGAACCAAGTGAAAGTTCAAGATTGCCTATGTCCTGAAGGGACACGGCACAAGAAGAAGAAGAAGAAGAAGAAGAAGAAGAAGAAGAATCTTTTCAGCATCTTATTGTTTGAAATATTTATAGAAATAGACATGTGATATAGTCAAAAATATAATATATTTTAATTGATGTAAATATATGTTTATTTTGGTAGATGTATGTTTTCATTGTAAACAGTTTTATTATTTAAAATGTTCATTATTCCTGAATAACAGATTCATAGACTGATTATCTAAATAGTCACAACAAAATGCAACTAAAATTAAGATGTAAGAAGTAATGGTCAAACGTCTGACAGCATATTTTTAGGTATTTCAACACATCTCTTCAAAACATAATAGTCATTCCATGTCAAATCAACAAGGGTCTGAGCATCACTGACATTCTTTTCAAATTTGATATACTTATAGAGCTTCTTAGTAGAAATTGAATGGTACCTATTTTGCATCTCTAGATCTCTAAATCAAAAGTTGGTTGAGATATGATCCTTTGAGCAGTGACAAAAAAGGGAATTTGGAAAATAACCACAAAGTTTAAATATCAATATCTCAATTAATCTTTCAACCACAAAATTATGTATCATTTTAAAGTATTTACATAAATTTAAAAAGTGATCAATTTATTTTTGGTTTAAAGGTAAAATAAGATAATTTGACCTAGACCTTCAATTTCTCAAAAATGTATCGTTAATTTTTTTGATATTGACAGCAAATTTGTCTCCCTTATAGCAAAATATATAAAAATTTTGTAGTGGGCTTTTGACTCTGGCCTGAGTTACAAGGGTTTTACTAAATTGGGTCAAATTTAAAATGGTGGATTTTGGTATTTGTCACTATATGCTAACATTTTCATATCTTCCAAGATGGTCAAGTTATATATCTTTAAAAAGATATTTGAATGCTGATTAATATTCACATAAGACCTATCATCATAAAATCAACAGGATTTGTGTTGTCTGTGATCAAATATTGATCAATTCAGTGAAAAATAATCTTATTTTTAGTTTGTTTACATTTTTATTATACAACAAATAGATTTTTATATGAAAAAGTGACATAATGAAAATATCTTTTAAAAACGTGTCATGAATTTATGTTAAAATAACATAAAATAATATGAAATATGCAGCAAATGATGTTAATGGTCAAGAAATACTTGTTGACATTTGACATTGTACCCTAAATGCATGAAATAATCAAATTTTCAAAGTTTTTTATGTCTAAAAAATCAAGATTTGATTTGAAAAAGTGAGACATTGAAATGAATATATACAAAAGATTCTGAACATTTACAAAGAGATTAACAAGCAAATTTATTTTTTGCTTGTTGGAATACACGTTTAAATAGAAAATAAAAATTTGAATATGCAAACCATTTAATTTTTCACTTAAATTTTTATGATGCTCAACCTAGATTGTATCTTTATTTAAGGTTACTTTAAGAAATTCTTTTTCCTAAAATATTTGCAGCATTTTTTAACTTATTTCATGAAAGTTCTTCCAATGTCAATTATTGGATCAACCAAACTAAAAATATCAGAATAATTTAAAACTAATATATCAGGATGTAATAGATTACAGAAAGATAGGGAGGGGCTTTTTGGTTGTAAAAATGTCAATTTTATCTATTCATTATCAGGATATTTTTAAAGCATACATCCTAAACACCAATTTGTAACATAGATTGCTGTAATGAATCCCTTAATGTTTTCAAGCTCTATATTGTCATGTTTTATAATTTCAACTATTTTTCTTTCATCCTAAGTTGACTGTTTTTATTTTTATCTCTTCCTGAGACATAGGAAAAAATAATGTAGATTTTTAGTTCCAGTAAATGTTGAAGCATTTTTAATCTATTTTCTAAGATTTCTGCTTCATTTATCCATATATTTGTTGTCAAATACAAAATATTTATGCCTGAAATATTTTTTTTGCATAGTCAAACAACTGTCTTGGTGTCATTAGTTGTTCACTGTAGGGTCACTGCAGGCTTTCTTTTGCTCCTAATTTCTTAATAGTGCCACCCTAATCCATCACATGGTTCTTTCCCATGAGATGTAACAAAAAAGTGCAACTTTGCATCAATACCAAAGTCAGCCTTATGGTTGCACAAATTGATAAATATTTATAATGTGAAATGGCACCATCAGAGAAATAGATCAGATTTTTTATTTTAAAATTGAGATTTTTTTCAGTGCTTCTATAAGTTTTCTTTGGAACAAATGAACTGCTACTGCATCATGCTTAAGACAATCTGATATAATTACAATGTTAATATATTCCAGTTCTTTGTAATTACAGATACATTGATGTAATGTGGCTTGAGAATAACTCAAATAGAAGCTTTCTGCAGCATCTTGCAAAATAAATGAATAATTCTCATCAAAGCTTGCAATAAATATGACTTCACCATCTATCAAAGAACTTTTCTTATTTTAACAAAATTTTGATTGTTCTTTCTCAATAAAATCATGCTTTTCCACGGTTTAAAGGCCTTCACAAAAGTTTCAATAAATTCTTCTCTAGATTGTAGTATTGTTTGCAGAGTAGATAAAATAGTCTTTTAAATTATTATCTAGAATTTCTTCTATATATAAAATAAAATTCTCCATCTATTACTTAAGCAGTCACCCAAGTAGCATTTGGATATTGCTTCATTGCATGTAACAACAGCTATGCATTGGTGATAATCTGCTAAATGATATTGTTAATCTTGAGCTATTGTACCAAGATGATTCCCCACAATCATTAGATTTATTTTTTGATATATTCTGTGAACAAAAACACAGTGCATTTCAGCACAAGCAGTTAGGAGATATTCTTTTGGTTTGACCTCTGCAATTTTTGAAAAACTAATTTTGGTTAGATTTTTTTAAATAGTTGGTATGCCTCTTTCAGGTTATAGCGTACAAGGTGCTTATTTTTCCTAAACTATTCTTCTTCTCTTCTTCTATGTGCCCTGTCCCTTCAGGACGTAGGCGATCATGGCTCTCCACGTCTCCCTATCCCTTGTGGCTCTTAGTATGTTTGCTCCTGTTGCTCCTGGCAACCCCCGTTCCGTCATCCACCTGATCAGGCCCTGCAAATATGTTATCCGCTGCCTTCCTCTGTCTCTCCTTCCTTCTATCTGTTCAGTCAGTATCAGGTTCTCCAGGCTCTCCTTCCTCATTGCATGTCCCAGGAACTTCAGTTGTCTCTTCCTGATGCTCAGCATCAATTTCCTTTTTGTTGCCATTCTTTCAAACACCTCGTCGTTGCTTGTATGCTTCTACACATTCTTTAAGACTGTCTTATAATAATTTTTTCCAGACATCACACTGCTGATTTTTTCATGCTTATAAAAAAGTACAGCAATCAACATTTTTATA
Organism: Ascarosepion bandense; assembly: GCA_037127315.1. NCBI lineage: Eukaryota > Metazoa > Mollusca > Cephalopoda > Sepiida > Sepiidae > Ascarosepion > Ascarosepion bandense. The sequence continues at coordinate 143,017 of JBBBDQ010001374.1, read as the reverse complement.
TACATATAGTAGATTTAATATTCCTTGTTCATTTGCAATTTTTTGGCTCCTCTTGCTGTGTATGTTACGGCACAAAATTCCATTTGAATTCTTTGGATACTCCAGATTTTTGGAAGTATGGTCAAAATTTGCACTTTTTAGGACCTTTTCACAAACTTTTTTTAATTGTGTAATAATTTCACTTTCATCAGATCTTTTATGTTCTTCTACACTGGTAGATTTTTTATGGAAATTTCATTTGAAATCAGTTTAATTTTCTTTGATACTATATTCTGGTAAAAAAAGTTTACATAATTGTGTATACCTGTAGTAAGAATTATGACAAAAATTATAAAATGTCTCAAAAGATAACTTATTGTTTTGTAGTAAATAACTTTCACCCACTAAGGATTTATCAGTAACTAGCTGTAAAGCCTAGCATTGCTTTTTAGTGGTTATGTTGAAATGGAAAAGTCAAGTGCTTATTCAAAAAGTTCTAGTATGAGGTTGCTGTGATGCATAAGTTAAGTATTGGTTTTTACTGTACTTGTAAAATGAGATTCATGCTTGGTCAATTGTGATAACATTGTGATGCAGAAGAAGTGGATGCATTGTCCCTGCAATGTTTGAGGGGTTGGCACCTTGTAGAAAACATGAAATTGTTATGGGACATGATAAGGTAAACTTACAAAAAGACCCAATTTTTGTTTGAATACAACTAAACAGTTCGAAGAAATAAATAATTGCAAAAAGCAATATTTTCTATTAATTTTTGCCACACCCTGTGTGTCAAAGTGTTTGTTTGCATATCAAGGCATCAGACCTTGATCTACCAGTGACTCAATTTTGGTTGAGTTTGAGTGAAATATCTTGGAGAAATGCATAAAAGTGTACAAAAGACGACCCAGAATTATGCTTGTTGATTTTTGACAAACACTATGATTCGAAAGATTTTTATGTACATCAAAGTTTCAGACCTTGATCTACAAGTTTTTCTTACTAATTTGATGACCACCACATATTTTGATTTACCAAACAGTTATATTTAAATAAAGTAATCAGAGTTTAGATATTAGACAGAATCATACAGTTGTAGAAACTATGAGTTTTCTTGTATTTGTTAATCTTAATTATATATATATATATATATATATATAAATAAAAACTAAAACATTGATAGTTTTGTACATTTGTTTACTGTACCAAGACAAATACCAACAAAAATTTGTTAACTATTAACATCATTTGTTGCATACTTTTATATTACTATATGTTATCTTAACAGTCCTGGGTATGACGATAAACTGCATCCGGCAGCAAGACCTCCAAATGGGAGGTTGTGAGGAGCATTGAACCACCTCTTAATTGCTGTTGTTTCCAGGCCTACTCTGACCCGGAGTGGTAGCACCTGTTAGGGTCCCAGCTATGGGCAAATAGTTAACTCCTAAAGTGTGGTTAAAACACTATGAAAGTATAAAAATAAACTTTTGTAGAAATATATACATTTTCGAAAGAAAAATATTACCAAAAATACATTTTTTAAGAAAAAAAAATTATTACCATAACAAATTTTTGAAGGAAAAAAATTCTCAGCAAAACATTTTTGAATACAAAACTAGAAGACATTTTCAGTTTTCTAAAATAAAAAAGAATAAAAACAAAATATTTTCATTAAAATCTGACTAAATCAACCTTTTCACTATAACCGAACATTATAAAAAAAATACCTTAAAACGCAACCTTTTGGGCATTAAATAACCCACAGAGGTGTTGATATGCCGTTAAACAAAACTCAAACTCAAACTCAAACGTTATCTTAACATTAATTCATGACACTTTTTTAAATAATTATTTTCATTATGTCACTTTTTCATATAAAAATCTATTTGTTGTAAAATAAAAATGTAAACAAAACTAAAAATAAGAATATTTTTCACTGAATTGATCAATATTTGATCACAGACAACACAAATCCTGTTGATTTTATGATAATAGGTCTTGTATGAATATTAATCAGCATTCAAAGATCTTTTTAAAGATATACAACTTGACCATATTGGAAGATATGAAAATGTTAGCATATAGTAGCAAATACCAAAATCTGCTATTTTAAATTTGGCCCAATTTAGTAAAACCCTTGTAATTTAGGCCTCGGTAAAAATGTCCCCCTCAAAATTTTGTACATATTTTGCCATAAGGGAGACAAATTTGTTGTCAATATTAATAAAAATTAAAGATATATTTTTGAGAAACTAAAAGTCAAATGTTAAAGTCAAGGTCAAATTATCTTATTTGAACTTTAAACAGAAAGAAATTGATCACCTTTAAGATCTAAGCAAGTGCTTTAAAATAGTATATAATTTTATGGGTGAAAAACAACTGAGATATTAATATTTCAATATTTGGCACTATTTTACAGAATTTATGTCAATGGTCAGAGGGTCATATCTCAATAATCCATTGACCTAGAGATGCAAAATAGGTACTATTTAAATTCTATGATGATGCTCTATAAGTGTACCAAATTTGAAAAACATTTTGTGTCATGATGGTCAGACACTTGTTGATTTGAAACAGAATGACAAATTTTTGCAGTTTGGATTTCTTAGTGATTATTATTTACACTATTGCCCTCATCTTTGTTGTTATTATCATAACTTTTCAGGTGCTGTGCCTTCCAGCCTTCATAGGGTGTACATTGATTCAGATAACTTACAGGGAATTCCAGACTGAATTCTTTATTTATTCTATGAGGCTAAACTGTTCTCACTCCATTAACAGTGTCTGGTACTCACTTTTAGTCTCACCATGTTTCTACTGACTTCAAGTAGACATTGCCTGGCCTAGGGATTAAATTCACAATTATTATGTCAGTTCCCTGTAGACTACCCAGATCAATATACACCTGATAAAGACCTGAGGGCAATAAAGCTGAATAATTCTTATAAGAACAACAAAGATGATGACAACAGTCTCAATGTAAATAGTGTAAATAAACATTTTTTTCAATTTTTTTTCATATTAATATTGAATTTGCACTGCAGATGATATATATAAAAAACAATTTTCTCTTTTAAATATTCTAAATTTTAAGTCTGGGGGTCAGTTTGCTATATAAATTCATTGTAAATGTATCCCTCCACACAAGACTCCCACTTCCCAGCCAAAAAAAAATTTGTACCAACCATATTATCAAGTATATTGCTACTTACCTTACAAAATTTCAAATAATTTTATGTTAAAATAAAAATGTTCAAATTTATATTATTTAAAGCATATTTTTACTTACCTTATTTCGGTATTGCGTTAAAACAATGCTTACTCAAATCAGCTGTGAAACATGAATTTAAAGCAATTCTTACTTTTCTTTTTCCATTTATTACTCTTACTACTATTATTTCTACTACTACTATCATCATTACTACTACTAATATTACTATGACTACTAATATTATTACTGCTGTCATTATTATTATTACTCCCACTATTACTGATAATATTATTCTTATTACTTCTAATATTATTAACACTACTACTATTACAACAGTTATTATTATTACTACTACTATCACAATAATAACTATGTTTATAAAAAACTGCTATTGATTCAGTAAGTTATGTGCCATACATGATACATGCTTGGGCAGTCATGTCTTGAAAGGGACATGACTGACTGGGCAGAACATTTTCTTGCCATTATTTTTAAGGGTAGACTGGTTGCCAACCAAGGCTATAGATCCCAATATGACCTGTTATTTGACCCATAGCTGGAGGGAAGAGATGGATTAATACATTTCCTTTGCAATGATTTCAAGTGGAATTCAAACTTGGCAATCAGCTTACTGCAGAAAGCAATGGCAACCTATTGCAGGCAAACCTTCTGCCCAGTCAGTCATGTCTCTTTCGAGACATGATCACCCAACAGTGTATCACCTATGGCACTTAACTAACTGATAGATCTAAAGGTTGACTTATGCATAGACATATATGGTATTTCTTCAAGTGATGTTTTTATGTAGCTATACTTATATTTATTTTGTGTGTTGCAGTGCAATGTATATTGGCTTGGAATGAGAAATCGGGGAGTTGAGTTCATATTCCAGTTGAATTCCTTGTATTCACTTATGCACAAATACCCTTAAGAAAGGTATTGATCCATCTCTTCCCTTCATTTATGGGTTAAATAACAGGATAGATTGGGTTCTATAGCCTTGGCTGGTAACCAGTCTACCGCAGAAAGTAATGGCAACCTACTGCGAGATAATCTTCTACCCAGTCAGTCATGTCTCTTTCAAGACATGATCACCCAAAGCATGTATCACGTATGGCACTTAACTGACTGACTGACTTATATTTATAATACTCCCATGTGATGCTTTCCTGAACACTACAATCTTAACCTCTTCATGTCTCGAGTGAGTTTTTTTCCATCCTCCATATCCTCATTACAATCACTTCCTCCTGGGCTTACCATCGCATCACGTTGAAACACAGGTTTCCATAAAATCTCTAAAGTTAAGCAATGTTGAACCTGGTCAGTAGCAAGATAGATGACCACTTGAGAATACCAGGTACTGTAAACATGAATGTGCAGGTGATTTAACGGATGATGGCTCCAAATTGTTAATTAGAGAACTGAATTTCTATACCAGCTGGGCTTGTTATATTCACTTAGGTAAAAATGTTTGGGAAAAGTATGAATCCCCTGCTCTTCTCTGTCAGCTATGGGTTAATTAGTAAGACTTTTATCACTAAATCATCATTATCTTAAAAAAAATTCTTACAAAATATTTTCTGGATTTAAATAATCTGAAAAGGTTTGATAAACCATAAAAAATGAATCAGTCAAGCTTCATTATTTACAGTAATGAACGTCAAGGTTTATGAAACTTCTTCCCTGGTTTAAAATCAAATTCAGTCTTTCCTTTTCCTGTGTGAACTTTCATTCTGTTTTAGCAAGCTACTCATTTTCAAGGAAAAGGCAAGTTTATGATGATGCGATTACCAATTTACATCACAGAAAAAGAATGTGTTCTTCTCATCAAAGAGAGATTCTTCAATGAATCAAGTGATTATAGTGGCTAGAAGTTTTTTTTTTCTCTGTGGTTCATGATCATATTAGTTGAGCTCAAAATGAGAGTATCTTAGAGTAAACAAGAGACTTATGTACATGACAGCATATATATGCAAGCATGTTTATCTGGAATATAAACTTTAGGTTAGACAAGCATACAGTTCAAATATTCTCTAAAAATGTGTAATTCCTTTGTGTATATGATCCACAGATACTTACTCAGAGAGAGCTTTATATTTGTTATGGATTTGTATGGTATATTTCTGGCTTTTCTTTTCTCTTAGAGAGGATGCTCTTGCTGACCAATAAAAACAAAATGGTGGGAGCAGCCAGAATAACATCATAAGGTTCAACATCTGTTGGTCAATTGCTGCCCAGTGATATTGTTAGTTCAGCTAATGAGATATCCTCCCCTGTCCCTCTTTTTCCAACTATCCCCAATACACCCACCTACCCTATGTATATTTGCCGACCCTAGGCTTCCAAAGTCACCTGGTGCAATTTTAGCATTCTTAATGTTATTTCTGAGTTTTCCTCTCTTTCCAGAATTAAAACCACTGCACTAATTTACTCATACGACCAGAGATATACAGTAAAATGCTTGTACGTTTGATACATTAATAATACTGCAGATCTCAATGCAGTAACTGAATTCTAGTGACATAAAATCACCTTGTAATGCATATATATATATATATATATATATATATATATATATATATATGATGATATATTACCGCCTTGCTCGGGATGATATGATTAAAAATATATATATATATATATTTTATTTTTAATCGTATCACCCCGAGCAAGGCGGTAACGCCACTGATGTGCAGGGGGCTATGTAATAGTGAAAAGATTGGAAAAGAGAAAGCCGGAAACCACATCCTAAACAGGGAACAAGGGATGAGCCTCTTAACCTGTTCAATAGACGTGGGTGGAGTGTGAACTGGGCGATAGATAGATCTATCTACTCCAATTGAAAAAAAAATACAAAGTGAGAAGATTGGTAAAGAGAAAGCCAGAAACCACACCCTAAACAGGGAATAAGGGATGAGCCTCTTAACCTGTTCAATAGACGTGGGTGGAATGTGAACCAGGCGATATATATATATATATATATATATATATATATATATATGAAAATAAATTGAACAAATTTTTATAAATCCATAATAATTTATTTTGTGAATATAAAAATATTCAGCTCATCAAACTCAAACCAAGATGTTTTACAAAAATGAACAACTTTAATTTATCTAAACAAAATGAATAGTAGAGGAAGGGGAAGAAGGCAAACATTTTATTGTTGAGAAAGGAAGCAAGATTTACAAAGTTAATATATAAAAGTGGAAGTAAGGGTTACAATATTAGGTTTAAGAAAAAGTTTAGACGATAAATCAAACTTGAATTGAAATGTCCTTAGGATGGAACATTTTCAAATACACGACAGTAAATTGAGGGACCAGATTTGAAATAGGTAAACTGAATTGTTAGATTTTTTTATGTTAATACTGACAGCAAAAATAATGGGTTTGTCTTATAAATATAATCATTTCAATTTCATGACAATAATATTATTAAAATCAATCATTCAATGATAGTAGTATAATAACAATGTTGGTGATGGTTAAAAAAAATTAGTAAATAAATAAATATAAAATAGTTATAATAATAATAATAATAATAATAATAATAAAATAAATTTTAAAGTAATAATAGTATTAATTATTATTATCATTAATATTATTATTAATAATAATAATTTAAAAATAATAATAACATTGTACTTTAATTGAAACTCTGTTAATTTCTAACATAGAGTTCTCATCAGATTAAAATCCACTCTGGAATTATCCTTATCAGTTGACAAAGATACTAATTACATATTTATATATATAAAATATAAAGTTTTTAAATTTAAAGTTTTTATCTCATCATCAGGCAATGTTCAGTAACTTAGGTGAAAATGATTCACATTTGAAAATAGATAACAATATGTTTGCTTATTAAATATTTAATATAGAAAGGGGAAGACAGATATACAGGATAACTAATCCCTCTCTCCCATAATAGCGGCTACATTTGCATATACATTTCATACACAAATATAATAAGTATTATGGGACAGAGGTAGATATTCCCTTACTTCTGTTCCATAATAGTTGCTCCATTTGCATATACATTTCATACACTAAATGCAACATCTATTATGAGCAAGTTGTAAATTTCTAATAAACATTGGAATAAGGAAATATGCATTCCAAAAGCTAAGCAAGGTACTAAGAAACAGAAAGAATTATATTTATTGATATCATAAAATAATTTATTTTCATAATTTGAATCATGATATATTTTCATGAAGTCACCTTTGGTGCTTTTCAGTTATTTTTGTGTCAGAAAAAATTGCTTATTATTAGCTAATAATTAATAAAATATATACTTATTGTTTTGAAAAAGACTACACTTGTTTTTAGCTATTACTCCAAATTTTAATGCAGTATGATAACTATGAAACCCAGAGGAACAATTAACCTTCCTTTACAGTCTTTAAATACAAATTAAAATTTGAAAGTAATTATAAAATTGATAATATTGCCTGCTGTGCCTGAAAAGCTGCAGATTATAATGTTCACTAAAAATAAAATACTATTAATCCATAGAGATGAATTGATGGTAAACACTGCAAATATTTCTCTTTAAAATTTAGTTAATTATAATTGTTCATTTATAATTTATGTCCTAATATTACATAGAAATTATTTTACTAAAACTAATGACCCACACAATACTTATTTGGTTTTCATAACTCCAATATACCTTTGCATACCATAATTACTAAACTCTAATTTTAACCTTAACAATCCAGTCCCTTTAACAGATGAGGTCGTATAAAACCAAATTTTCAAAAACCTAAAATCCAACCTGATGTTAAACATTATTGTTTACTCATTAAGCCAATGTTTAAAGTATCATGTCTTGACATTATGCTACTTTGTGAATTAATTTTAAAGAGAAATATTTGCAAAATCATCAATTCATCTCTATGGTTTAATAGTATTTTATTTTTAGTGAACATTATAATCTGCAGTTTTTCAGGCACAGAGGACAGATGTCATAGAATGATTTACAGATTCATGTTTTTTCCAGAATTTTTCATTTTACTTTCAGGGTTTTATTTGTATCTTTTAACTGCCAAAAATATACAGGAAGAGATGTTTCAGTACATGTTATTTTTTAATGAAGTTAAATGCAAATCCCACCTCTGCTTAAAAGTGTTCTTAGTAGAGCCAATGTAAACTTTTCTAAGAGTTGGGTTTTCATTTGATGATATAGTATGTTGGTACTTTGTATTGAGCACTCTTTATAAAAGTGAATGTATGAACAGTGGGTTTTAATCTATCTGTTCTTTAACGTCCTTATAATATATATATATATATATATATATAAAGCATAATTATAATATCTATATATATATAAATAAATCATAATTATAATATATATATATATATATATATATATATATATATATAGTTTTAAGGTGTGCCGTATTTATAGGATAAATTGCTCAATATGAGAGACAGAGCATATGTAAATGTTCACTCTTTTATATATATATATATATACATATAGTAGGTATGATACCTGCAAAAGTAGGTATACAGCAAAGATCATAGTACTATTATAATAGTAGTTCTAGGATTTGTTTAATACTAGAATTCATTTAACTCATTAAAATCATTTGTAAAATTGTTATTTTCATATTTTTATTAAAATACATTTATTATAAATTTTATTTTTTAATAAATAATGCTAATGCTTTGCAGATAAAGTAGCAGTTAATTATTTTTGCATCCCCCTGTGTACATGCACACACACACACACACACACACACACACACACACACACACACACATATATATATATATATATATATATATATATATATATATAATGGTTATAAATCCTGAATTTATTTGAATTTATTTCAGCAATATAAAGTAAAAAACTTACAACTGCAACATTCAAACCGTTGATGAATAAATAGATCAATGGTCTGAATGAGCAATTATAAGGATTTTTCTTTACATTGCAAAAATAAATTCTGGATGTATAACTGTTTAATTATGTGTTGAGCTTTTTTCTCAATATATTTGCTCTGGATAATATCTATTGAGCTCTCTATTTCTATCCAATTAATAATCTTTATTAATTAGATAAAATCTTCTGGATTAATCTCTCCATCTTCATGGGTTGCCATTCTCTTATATATATATATATATATATATATATGAATGTAAATTTATCACTATACTCATTTTGAAAACCCTCTGAGTATAAGTGTGGAAGGAAAAAATGAATGTAAAAAAAGAAAGAATTAAGCACGTGAACATTAGTCAAAGTATGTAGCCCAAAGAAAAAAACCCGAGACAAGTAATCTATAACAAAAAAGCACTCGGTACATAAGCAGAGCAGACAAAATAGAAAATCCAGTTAGATAAAACCTAGGCTCTTTAGGTTATCTATTTTCTATTTTATATATATATATATATATATATATATATATGATATATTTGATTAACAAACAGTCTATATGATATATTTGATTAACAAACAGTCTATAATTGTGCACATAAAACAAACTGTGGAGTGAAGACTTTTAAAAAATGAAAATACTTTTGATACATAAATATATAATATAAAAATAATATTAATAACAACATGGTAGAATTATAGTCTTCAGATATGTCCTTTAGAGCAAAGGTTTGTAAAAATTTAGAGTATTTTTGATAGACTATAATATTTATTGATTAATTTTTGTTGGATGCTTAATTAGCTGTTATTTTCAATCCTGATTAAACAAAATAATATTAAATCACGAAACTGAATAATCACTGAAGTTATTTAAGCCCAAGCTCTACAGGTTAGCCTTGCTAGCAAATTAACTGTAATGCACTTTCCAACTCAAATAATTCTCCTCTTCAACATTTGGAGAACAAGAGTTGTTTGTGAGCAATAAGTCTTTAGCAGTTGTATCATTAGAAATGATCAGTGAAGAGATGTATGCTATGTAATGATCAAAGTGGTTTTCTATATCTTTATTACAGGTATAAAATAATTCTTGGGCTGTTTACAGGAAAGCGAATGATTATGATAGTCTGAGGCTTTTGTACCCAAGAAGGAAGATAGACAAATTTTATTGATTTTTTAAATTTTCAGAATATTTGTGAATCTTTTGGGGTTTATCTCTCTCTCTCTCTCTCTCTCTCTATCTATATATATATATATATAGATAGATATAGATATAGAATAAATATATAGAATAAAGAAAGAAAAACGTATGAAAGTGTCTTAATTTAACATGTTTCACTTTTATTAAAGCTTCTTCATAGATCAAGTTAAAGACAAGAGAAGAAAACATTTTAAAGATAAAAACAATATATCTATATATATATATATGTGTGTGTGTGTGTGTGTGTGTGTGTGAGCAATATATATATATATATTATTGGCTTGCATATTCAGTACTTTTGTTTGTGCATTGTGTATTTTTTAACTGTCTACTGTTCTGACAAATAACTTGTTTATAGCTCTGTGTATATATATATATATATATATATATATATATATATATATATATATATATATATTGTTGGCTCTGTAATTTCAGTAATGTTTTTGCATTGAACAATTTTTTGAATCATTATCTGCTGGTTTAAACAATGCCTTGTTTTCTTTTGTTTATATATATATACATGCACACACACACATACAGACACAGACACACACACACACACGTGCACACACACACACACACACACATATATATATATATATACAACACAAGAAATTGTTTTTTTCCTTATCAAAAGTTAAAATGCATGGTGCATTAAAGAAATATGTAATATCTTATTTCTATTCTGCAGTGTATCAATGTGTAGTAGGTGTTTCACTAGATATGCATGCATAGATAACCCTGTCAGCAGCAGAAACCTTTTTTAATTTTTGGACATGCATAAGAAAAAAATTTGTAGAATTCGAAGAGAATAGTTCTTTTTTGTACTTTGAGCCAAGGTCTAATTTCATTACTAAAATTAGTGCTCCATGCAATAGATACATGTAGCTTATACCATACACATTACCCACTCTTTAACTCACCAACAGTGTAAGTTTTTCTTCATTTTTTTAGAGAGACTTTTTTAAGAACATTCCTTCATTTCACTTTCTTTTTTGGCTGTTTTCTCAACTGACTCTACACTTTTACTTTTAGTTCATTGATCCATGACAACTTCCCAACTCTAAAATAATGACACCTATTCTAATAAGTGTAATAATCACTACCATCTAAACATAGCTGAGGGATACATTTCTCTAGTAAAAACTCTCATGTTTACTCAGTCTTAAACAAACCAAAATATCCACACTAATAAGAGTGCATTATGCAAATCAAAAACTGATTGTTTCAGACCTCGTACAATGGAATTAGAATCTATATTATAAATGAAAATAAAATGTATTTATTATTTACATTATTCATATTTTCATTAATGTGCTCACATTTTTATGCTCTTTTATTGTACACTTCTTAATAAAGTTTTCCTTTTTCTCATATTCTTTCACACTCAATAACACTTTGCATCTTAGTGGCTTTATTGTATTGCATGAAATGATAAGAAATATAATCCATACAATAATCTTATTATTCATAAGTATTTGAAGTGTTTAGATTTTATTAATTCAGCATACTGAATTTTTGTAATGGATTCGGAATATGTGATAACAGAACTTTCATTCCAATTCCAGATCATAGATTCTGTTTTATAAATGGTTATCATAAGTCACACTTCTTGGAAAACTTGGTGAAGAATGCTGATTTTTTTGTTCAAGATTCTTCTTATGTCATCAGCATGGTTCCCCTCATCATCAGTACATTGGCCTCAGGAGAGAAAACAAGAATGTCATTTTCTATTAGTAGATTCATTTGGAATGTGGTAAGGAATGTTAAAATGATCAAGGCTCATTTCTTCACATCTGTGCTCGTTCGCACACTGGAGCATAGTCTAGAAGGAGATTAAACAGCCGTGGTAGACGTGGAAAAGAACAAACTTCTGAAAAATTTGAGGTTTTGAGAAAATTTATTTAATATCCAATTGTTTAATGTTGTGTATGAATTGCTGTATTGATTTTTATAATGTTCCAATTCTGATTTTTTTCACATTCAAAAATAATTTCTTTTCTTCAGTATTTGGCCCTAATTTATTTGGGGAGAAATGAAAATTTTGTGGTTTAACATTATCTGCTTTTGAACTATGCCAAGATTCTGATATTTGGTGAAAAAAATTATAATAAAAATAATTAGAATTATATTTTGGCATTTATTGCATTTGAATCCAGTACAATCTTTATATTTTTATTATCTCTGCCAACTGACCTTACTGTTACTTTGCTAGTCTCCTTACTTGGTTTTGGTTCTTTTATGCATTAATATACTAAATATTTTTGGTAGTGGTAGAGAAAAAATTGGATTTTTGAGCACAACATTTTTTGCCACAATGTTTGTTTCCATAAATTTCAGCAAATTGCATATTCTACTTTTAAAATCAAGAAAAGAGTAATTAATATGAGGTGTGAACTGACTTCCTCAAAGAAAGAAAAAAAAACTGATAGAAAATAAGATTTTTTATTTAACTAGTGGAACAATTTTGAAAGATGCATGAAAAGCAAATCTATCTACTCTTCCTATCATCCAGCTCACACCCCCTCGGTCTTTTGAACAAGAATAGAGGTTTATCCTTTGTTTCCTGATTAGGATTGGGTTTTTGGTTCCTTTTAAAGTTTTCTCATTCTCTTTCACACCCAATAGCTTCTTGTGTCTTAGGAGCATTATCACATTACTCGGAGTGAATTAATTTAAAAAAAATATATAACACCCTAAAAAAAACAAAAACAAACAAACATTGACTGGCATAATAAAATTTTACTCCATGTAATAATACTTGGGGGATCATTTTATTACTTAATAACAACACAAAACCGATCCCCCATTTTATTTCCAATAAAAACTTACATTAATTAGAGTAGATAGGTTCACTTATTCTCCAGTTCACACTTTTCCAGATGTTTTGTTTTGAACAGGAGTACAGGTTTATCCCTTCTTTTCTGTTTAAGATTGGGTTTCTGGTTCCTTCTAAAGTTTGCTTCAACTTTATACTCCTAATGCCTCTGCTTAAACTCTAAAATTTTATTTGCTAATTAAATTTTGACCTCTTCGAGCCTAGAAGTAGCTGTGTGTCTTTGCTGTTATCTTGCCATTTCCTGTGCTAATACAATTCTACACAGTAATCTCTACCTTAAGTAGTCCTTGGGCCTTGTATTTGGTGTACATAAGAAAAAGAAAGGTAAAAAAATTAACAGATGACTTGACTGATCAGTTTGTTCAAATTCCCAAATTATCTTTGCACTATACATATGTATGCGGGTTTCATTAAAAATGACAGGCAATGTATTATAGTTAAGTTTTTATGTAATTTTTTCATGAGATCTCTTGATTTTTTTTCTTTTGAGTACATAAATTATATAAAAATTATCTAAATATTTTGTTTATCTGTGAGCTTTCGGCTATACTTTTAGTCATTTTCGAGGATGAATGTTATTTTACGTGTAACAGAATGTATGTAGTCTTATGTATGTTGTAAAGTAGTGGCATGTGTTATTTACTGAACAAGGTAAGCATGCTTATAATGTATACATACATAGTTGTGTTTTTTTTTTTGTTGATATAGAACCAGAACATTTAAAGACTAGTTTCATAAAGAATTTAATGTTTTGTTTTTTTTAGGTATGAAATTTGTGTAGGCCTATGTGATAGATACATATGTGAAAGAGTACAAAAAGACATGGGATTAAGACATTGAAAATAAATCTGCCCCAGTGAGGGGAACTTTTCCCCTACATGAGACTACATCCTATAGCTAAAGTTGTAAATGCAAAAAGTGAATCAGTGAGAATACCATTGCTTGTTTATAGGCCTAAGGAGCGCTCCCAGTGATGTGTTTTTTAGAAAGTCAAGTGGGATAACCCATAACCTTTATGTATGGATCAGCTGCAACAAATTTAACCTCACAGATAAGGAAACCAAACATAGGATAGAAGGCAGTAGAAGTGATTTCACCCAACACCACACATTGCTCCAAAACCAAAACATCAACCTCAAAACTCAAGTCATGTTCTTAAATAGCCTTGTCAGATCATGACTTTCATATGGATATCATGCATGGTGCCAGACCTGTTCAGAAGTATCTAAACTGTCAGCTGTATACAATCAATTTTTAATATTAATGGTTAAAAACAGCTTTGAGTGAGTAAAGCCAATGGGTATTGGCAAAGACTATACTTTTTGAACTTGTAGAATGGTGCTATAGAATCACAAATAGAGAACTGTATCAAATTACAGAAAACATAAATTCAGGACTTTCAACAACAGCAAAAAATAAAATATATAGAACATATAACTCTAAAAGAAAATAATGACATAATCAAGATGCTGACATTCCACACTATTTCAAATAAAAGGTTAGAAAGGAAACTTCTATCAATACTTAACAGAGCAATAACAGCTACTAGATTTGAGAAATGTATTTCCCTGAAAAATTGTTTAAGAGAAAGATTTTATAAATTTCAACTGACAGTAGTACAACCTTCTCATTTAATGAATGTTGAAGATTTCCTGATAAAGATATAGTTAATGTAACCATTACTAACATATATAGCCAAGTTTTGATATATATATATATATATATATATATATATATATATATATATATAGATATATGTAGTCATCCACATACAAGCCTGTTTCACTGTATCACATTTCATCAGTGTGGCTAGACATCAACTTGCTTCCAGCCAGGAATGAAACTTGACTGATTTAGTGTTAGTCAGAGTGCCTACCCCTAAGTTATCGGTGCATGGCTGGGCAAGGAGGAAATTTATAGATAGATAGATATATAGTTATTATTATTAATAATAGCATACTGTAAATCAAAAGCTATTATGTTTTGGTGTTCAATACACAATCATCAGGTTGTAAAATGTGGTCCATTCACAGTAAATGAATCACATTTTACTGCCTGTAATTCTGTGCTTAGCACTTTGTTTATAAAAACATTATAAATATTAAGGTGTGGAATATATATCCATTAGTTTAAATCAGTTATATTATATATATATATATATATATATATATATATATGTGTGTGTGTGTGTGTGTGTGTGTGTGTGTGTGTGTGTGTGTGTGTATAATTAATGTATACTTGAGCATCAACCTTTCTTTCAAGTATTTTTCATTAAATACACCTGATAAGGAAGATTTATTTGATTATTTATTAAGTTTTTCCAGCATTTTAACATTTTTCCATTTTGTTGAAGATAAGGAATATAAAATATATATTTATAGTATTTATTTACTTGCATTTATACCAGGCAGTTTACATTAACATAGGTACATACAAAATATGTAATATAAACAGAGAACTAATAATAATATACTTACTAAGAAATGTTATAAACCTATGACCAGAAGACTCAAATTTATTGTGTATAGATACATTTAAAAATGTACACACATCTAACAGATATATACTGATAAATATGAGGGTCTGCTAAAAAGTTCATAGGTTGACCAAGCTATAAATTTAAGAAGATACACTAGTTGGTCAACTAAAAGACATGCAAATATATCAGAATACAACAGCTATCTAGTAAAATTTATATCTTGGTCAGCAAATGAACTTTTCATTCAACCGTCATATATATAATAATACAAGGGATGCATGTTCATATACTTTTATGCATATATATATATATATATATATATATATATATGAATTTCAAGATATTTATATAAACATATGTTAGCACATAGGCACACGTACACATAAAAATTGAAAGACTGGTCATACATATATAGACAAATGCATATAATGGTAGAATGAACACATGTACATACAGAAATGCAAATACTCATAAAATTTGTATAGTGATGTGACACTCTCTTGCCCGGGCTGGCTGGTTGTGACCCTTGTTCTCGCTGATGATCGTGACAGCACCAGTTGTGACACTGCCACCCAGCTAGCTGGTTGGTTCAGTTGCTTGCTGGTTCGGGAATGGCTCACACTGTGATGATGTCGAAATGGTACCTGCTGTGTTGATGCTTTTGGGCCGCTGTTGCTAGTCATGATGATCTCATCACAAAGGCTGGTCTTCAAGACGTCTGTTGCAATGGCCCACTGCCCATGTTGTGAATTAATCTCAGAAAGTTGCGTTGTGCAATTTCAGTAGCTGTCTTTCCATCAGAACCAGACCAGGCACTGGTGTAGACGGCACCAAAAAAGAAATTAAATAAGTGAACAAGGTCAAAGACACTCGGAGAGTTACAAAAAAGTCTTTATAATAAAAAAAAATTTTAATTACAAAAACAGAAAGTACAATCGTTGGAACACCAGTTTACAACAGAGAGAGGATTTGCTTAAAAATATCAGAGCTTTCAATCTTCAAATACACGTGTCTTTTCCAAGTTTCGTTAAAATATCAGAGCTTTGCAATTTCTTTTTAAAGTCTTTTCACATATTTTCTATAACCAGAGCTGTCAATTCTCTATGCAACTTTTAAAACAACAAAGTTCTTTCAGATCCTTATTGGAGCTTAATGGAATATACTGAATCAGAAGCAGGTAATGGTGGCGATGTGATGGCTGCAGTGTGGGGGTTGGTTTATCCTTGTTGCCTGGAAGCTCTCTCCCAACTCAACTTCTAAAATTATTTTCATAGCAGTGCAGGCTTTTTGTAAAGAATAATCAGAAATTTCAATTCTCCCAAATAAGTTTTAAAACAATAACGTTCTTTCAGAATTCCTATTGGAGGTGCATTATTTAACATTAACTCTTTAAGTCAATCGGCAGCAGGCTTCATTCGACATTAACTCTTTAGCCATAAGTTCTATGGTAGGTGTCCAGCACTGGTCATGGCTCCCCAGTTGGGAACCTTTTTCCACAGTTGTTACATTTCGACTACAATTCCAGAAACTCACTCCAACTCTGATTTTTCTCGCCAAGTCCGGATTTTTATAACCCTCTCCAATCCTCTCGGGGGATCTAGTTGATTCGAAGCCTTCAACCAATGGGATTGTTTTCCACCTACTCAATTTGCGGGAAGCCATGGCTCGATGAATGAAATATCAACAGCTCACATGACGTAATCTTTAGATTTTTCAATTCCCACAATTTTCTATTCTCAGGAACAACTATTGGGGATTTGACCCTGCTTGACCTCATCAAGCAAAACCTGACATTTTATTATGACTGTGACCATTTTGTCAAATTTCCGCTTTGCCCAAAATAATGCGTATTGTATATGAAAAAGAAAGAAAACTATATTTCCTTCTCTCTTTTTCAAATTGTCAGCTAATTTATCTATTCCCCAGATTTTTTAAGTTCATGATATTTTTAAAATAGTTTTTTACCTAGACTCACATCGCAAATTACAATAAAGCACAACTAATAAAACCACTCATACTAATTCCTCTCTCTCCATTGTATTAAACCAAACAAAAAAAAATATAACAGCGGGAGATAATGTCACAGAGAAACAAATTAAGACAGGTAATGTGCAAAGGCACACATATCTTTATATATGGAGGGTGCAATGGGTAAATTGTCACCCTTTTATATCTTTGATTTCATGCATACATGTTGTTTGTTTATTATTGTGTTGACTGCACAGTATACTAGGGTCAGCTTGGAACTGTCTATAAGAAAAAGAACACCATGACACGATTCACTCTGTATAAATTTGTAAACAGCATGCTGTATGGCTTAGTATTTGTGCTAGAAGCTCTAATATGAACATTTCAGAGTGTTTGGATGTCAATCTGAGGACAGTGCAGAGGATTCAGAAAGAGTTGGATGAGTCTAATGATGATTACAAAGATGTTTGGAGTGACCACTAGTGATGGTGATGTTATGTCTACATTAATCTTCCCACATCTTCGCAATATGGAGGTCTACATCAAGTGCTTTGAGGAGTTAGTGATACCATGGATCAAGTGGTTTGCTGCTAGAAGTCTTGCAACAGGACTCAGCACCATGTCACATAAGCAGGATAACCCAGACAATTTCTGCGACCACATCACTCCTTACATCTGGCCTGAATGGCAACCACTTGATTATTATGTGTGGGGTGCTGTTGAGTGAAAGACCCACAAGACTTTTTGTAATACCAAAGATGAACTGAAGGTAATGATTATGATTATAGCAGCATTCACCAACTTAAACAAGAAAACCATTCAGAAGAATTACAGAAGATTCCAAAGTTGTCTGGAGGCTATGTTTGAAACCAATGGCTATTTTATTTAATAGATTTACTCTTTAGTCTAACAAGATATTTTTGTGTAATTTTGGTAAATATATCTGTTAAAATGAGATGTCAGTGTTATTTTAATCTTTGCATAATTTAAATGACAGTTTATTCATAGCACCCTGTGTACAATATATGTGTGGATGCATGCATATTTAAAGATATATATATATATATATATATATGCACATACATATGTACACACATATACTCTCATATATACATTGAGAAATAAATATGTATATATATATATATATGCACACACACACATATACATTGCCACCCCTCCACATGCACACACACACACAGATATATATATATATATATATATATATATATATATATATATATATATATATATCCACACACACACCACAAGAATGGGAAGAAGAAAGACTAGAAAATATGTTTGATATGGTATAGGTTATATCATAAATCCAAAAACCACTTATCCGAAATAATAAATATCCGGAAAAGACACAGCCTCCAAATTCCAATATCAGTTGTTCAAACAAATGGAAAATAATCGACCATGTAGCAAAGATCATTACGAATTGCATCAGCAGCAGCTGGTGTAATTTTTTTGTATGTAGACCTTTTGTTTCTTCCGCTTTGATTCCTTTTAAAGATTATTGCAATTCTCTTTTTCATGTGAAAGACTCAATGAAACTTCTAACATTGGTTGCTGGAGAGGAAATATATAAGCAGAACTACTCAGTGACATTTTATTCATCATCACTGGCTTGTGGACAGTATTATTATTATTATTATCATTACTATTATTATTATTATTAATATTATTATTATCACTACTATTATTATTATTATTATTATTGTTATTATTATTTTTATTCAATATTTGTTTCTGATGATGCCATAGCATTACTTTTGTTTTTATTTTACAATATCTTTATATTTTGTAAATATTATCCCTATTACTGTTAATACTGCAACCTAATTTATGAAACTAGTTTATCTGTGCCACCAATTGTGGGAAATATTTAAGCTTTTGATATTTTATAAGTACAATGTTGTGACAAAATTACTGTCCATTTGTGGACATAAATAATTTAAGATAGTAAGTAAATTATGGCATTGAATTTTTTAGCTAAAAGACTGTCATAGTAAATCTTTTACTAATTTTTATTTTTCATGTTGCTTTTCATCTCAATGCTTTGTTCATGTTTGATTCTATGGCAGTTAAGTAAACTGTCAGTCAGTTAGTTAAGTGCCATACGTGATACACACTTGGGCGATCATGTCTCGAAAGAGACATGACTGACTGGGCAGAAGATTATCCCGCAGGTTGCCATTGCTTAGGTTGCTTAGATTATCCCACAGGTTGCATTGATTAGGTTGCCATTGCTTTCTGTGGTAGACTGGTTGCCGACCAAGGCTATAGAACCCAATCTATCCTGCTATTTAACCCATAACTGGAAGGAAGAGATGGATTAATACCTTTCCCAAGGGTATTTGCGTGTAAGTGAATACAAAGGATTCAACAGGAATTTGAACTTGGCTCCCCGGTTTCTCGTTCCAAGCCGATATCTACTGTACCACAACGCATATCGTATATGAATCGGAAATTAAAACAAAAATTGACAAGATTAATTAATGCTGTTTCTATGATCTTCTGTAATAGCCTCATAATATGAAAAGAAACTGATCATTACAATACACACACACACACACACACACATAGTGTCATACAAGTATGGTGATTTTCTAAGCATAGCTAAGATGTGGCACAAGGCCAAAAGGCACACTCAGTGAAGATCGAACTTACTACTCAATTGTAATAATTCTCACGAGACAAGCTTGCTAACCATTACACCACCTCATTCACCCAAAGTGTTATACCAGTATGAGTGCACCACTGCTGTGAAGAATGACGGCAAAATGTTTTCAACATATATTTTCAAATATTAAATGGTCTTTATTATAATAGAGAGAATATATATATATATATATAGATATATAGATATAGATATATATTCTTCACTACTTGACAGCATAATTATTGCAAAAAAAAATATAATAAAGCAGTGTTTAAGAGCAAACAGGCAGCAAGGGCTTTCATAACTGGTAGTATAGTTTAATAACGAGTAGTAACAAGAATGAACTGAGCCAACGCTGCCTCACTATTGTCTCTCTTCAGATAAGCGTGACAATAGGGAAATATACATATGATAATATCATATATATATATATATATATATATGTAATGAATTATTTTGAACATTATTTTTACAGATACTCGTATTTAAGTAGATATTCTGTTTTTTTTTAATTAAACAGTATATTTTTTTATATCTATCTGATTATTTACGATAAATTTTTATTACAAAAATGTGTGCTATCCAGCAGGGATCGAACCTGCAACCTCTATTACATAGGGGAAGCATACCATTTGATCGGGTACCATCTTGACCACTCGACCATGAATAGCCTCTTGATCACACAAGGTTTTTATCATGCTTATCTGATCAAGAGATATATAAGTAAATACACAACAGTCTAATTTCAGTCAGTAAGTTAAGTACCATACATGATACACACTTGGGCAATCATGTCACTTTCAATCTATGACTGACTAGGCAGAAGATTTTTCCTCAGTAGGTTGCCATTATTTTCTGTGGTGAATTGGTTGCCAACCACAACTATAGAAGGCAATCTGCACTGCTATTCAACCCATAACTGGAAAGAGAAGAGATATATTCATACCTTTGCCAAAAATCCTTTTAAAAATCCACAGAGACGGTACGTTAATTGAGGTATGATTTCATTGGTTAGATATATCACATGTAATAAATCAATGAATGAATATTTTAAATGTAGAGGAAAAACTTATGTCTGTTTAAGGGTATGTGCCACTTGTAATAAAAAACACTAGATGTTTATTATGAATCTAAGTATATTCATACGAAAGACTTTTTAAAAATTTTATTCATCTTCAAAAAATCTCTGAAGAAGCTTGTTAAAGTGAAACATGCTAGATTAAAGACACTTTTTACCTACTTGTTCTTTACTTATTCTATTTATTTTGTCAAGTTTTGGTCCATATGTTCAACTCATATATATATATATATATATATATATGTTTCATATGACCAACATGGTAAATTTGATAACTTTTTATTGAGTTTGTCTAGTATTTTTAAATTTTTTCAAAAAGCTTTTAAGAAATTTGACAAACCGCAAATGCTTCATTGAAAACAAATTTGTTACCCATTTCACTATTCTAAATCTGACAAAGCCTACAATGGTGAAATGAGAAATCAAATCTATTTTTAATGGAATTTTTTTCATTTGTCATATATATATATATATATATATATTATAATGGAATGTTGTAATGTGGACTGACTATATTAGTAGCCATATATAGTGATCAAAGGAGATATTGGTGACTTGCTTCAGCAATTACTAACCTGCCACCTGATTTCCTATCTTTACAATAAACCTCACTTCTTTTATCTACACACATGTTGCTGTCCTTTCACTCAAGTATGACATTGCTTGTTTGTAACCTCTTTAAAGGATACAGCAATATATATATATTAATCAGTTCACCCCAAGCCAGTCAATAATATCACTAAGATGCAATGGACTACTGCAAGTGAAAGAGAAGAAAAAGACTTTAGAATGGTCCAGAAATCCAATAACAGTATAAAATTTAGAATTAGAAATATGGAGTTGAAGTAGAATTTAGAAGGAACCACATAACCAATTCTAAACATATATAAATATATATAAGTTTATACATATGTGTTCCTCATAATATTATGTATATTTATCTATATATTCAGTCCGTCTGAAGTTACAAGTTATTTTTTGACTAAAAGAAATGACAAAATCTGTATTTAATGTTGTGGTCATCAAGCAAACATATGTACTTTTTTGTCAGAGATACACACTCCCAAAGGACATTTAAACTAATATACAATGCTGCTTTTTTCCACAACACTAGTTGATGGAGAAGACTTACTATTTAGGATTGGATTGGTTGTGTTAAATTTAGTGTAACATTACCAAGATGTCTTACACTTCATTTGTTGGATACAAGTTCTGCTGCATAACATCTATCTAAAAACACATTGTTGTCCACCTTCATAATTTTGGAAAATATTTGTTGATAGCACAATATACTACACCACAAAAATAATTAAAAAAATCTGAAATTCTTGAAACTCTTTATATCAAACTCAACCAAACAATATTCAACAAAATGTATTATGAATATAGCAACAATATATCAATGTGTATATAACATTTAACATTTCTATCAATTCCTAGTCTGCTCCCTTCTTATACAGTTATTTTTTGTAGGCAGTAACAGTTATATATAGATATGTATGTGTCTGTATGAGTATATATATATATATATAGAGAGAGAGAGAAAGTTTACCTCAAAATTACACTACAAATTTGTTTCATCTGTGGCCAAAACTTTCAACAAATACATTCATAGAAAATTAGAAACAATGTATTCAATAATTTACCCAAAGTGTATTTATATAGGATTAATACAAATAAAATTTGTTACATAGCTGATTCATGTTATACATACAATAGGATAAAGAACAAATACAAAATATTTATTTTACCATTTTGTTAGACTCCAATCTGATTTGATCTATATTTGATTTCAACTCACATCTATATTTTTAGTGTAGAATTTTTTTTCAAAGCTGATTTTAGATATATGTCATCCTTACTTTTTATCAAAATAAAGATGTCATCAACATACCTTGTGTAGATTTGCAGTTTGTCTATTGTTTCAAACATTTTGTTTTCAATGTCTGACATGTAAAATTTAGAGAAAGCAGGATCTAATAGGTTTCCAATAATGACCCCATTAGTTTGGATGTAATTGTTATTGTTATCATCATGGGTCATTGAATGGAAGATTTTGTAGTACACCAGTTTGTGTATTTATATACACTACCGGCCATAATTATTAGGCCACCCCAGTTTTTTTAAAAGAAGTTATGTATTTCATAATATTTTTAGTATTTATTACCAAGTGGATAATAGAATGTTGTTTTTGTTAATATTACTTCGAAAAATTTTACAAGGCAAGGAAGCAAAGATGAACTTGTCTGAATTACCCTAAATTTTCTTTATCCTTTCATTGATGAAACTGCAATATATATTAAATATTTATAAATTCATTTGATGCACATATTATTATTATTATTAACAAAAAAACCATTCTGTTTTCATTTACAATTATTCACTTTGTAATAAATACTAAAACATAGTATGAAATACTATGTTTTTTTAAAACACTGAGGTGGCCTAATAATTATGGCTGGTATATATATATATATATGTGTGTATGTGTGTGTGTGCGAGTGTGTGTAAAGAAATTAGTAAAAAATTAAAATAATTATTAAAATAACCCATCGATTATGACTTCAAGGTAATAATGTCAAAAATTAAATCAGTAAGCTAAGTTTAACTTCCAGCTGTACAATTTTTACTGTTTACTTAACACTAATAAGCTTGGGAAAGGCAAGAATCCAATTCTTCTTCTCCAGTAAATACTGAGGCTGACTAGGTTCTCTAGAAGGAAAAATAATGACATAATCAAAAAATTGACTTCACACACTACCTTAAACAAAAGGTTAGAAAGGAAACTCTTATCAATAACAGAAAGAGCAATAACAGTTAGTAGACTTGAGAGACCTATTTTTCTGAAAAACCAACATTCATGCTAACTGTTTGCTCAATAAATGTCAAAAGTTTTCTGTGAAAAAATGGTTATTCTTCACCATTTTCATTACCATTACTTGTTTGCTAACATTGACTGTAACCTAACATCATTTCTGTTCTGAGATGCATTACTTACCAAATTTCCCTGCTAAAGCTTTCATTGTTTATTTGTTTTACTCTTTTCTGTTTGTATTCAATCTAATTTCTTATTATTTTTTATTATAATCATTATGCTATAAATTATATTATTTCTCACTGTTGGATGTTGACATTATAATTATGTGCAATATATGTGCTTAATTGTGGTAAGTGGTTTAAGCTGAAGAAAATTTATCTAATCATGTTTGTTAAATGCAATTTATTTCAAATATTTTTTTCTGAACAACATAATCTAGACTTAAGAGTTAAACTGTAAAAAAATTCAGCTCTTTAGCAAGATACAAACTTAGCTTCTTATTGTTGTCATAAACAAACATGGTAGCATGTGAGTACAAACAATTGCCACCAGTGAGGTGAAAGGAAAAAGAAGATAAGAGTTTTTTAATATAAAATTCTTTGTATTGCTGATACAGATGATGTGAGTGAAATGTCTCTTGTGGGCAAGGGAAGCAACTTGGAGGAAGGGTAGATTTGGTAAGGCCTGGATTTAAAGTGTGTGTTAAGTCAATTGTTCAATATATATATATATATATATATATATATATATATATATATTATAGAAATTAACGAAGTTTAACAAAATTGGTTATAAACAACCGACAATTTGAAATGATTTGTTTGAACATTATTTTTTATCAATATCTGTATTTAAGTAGATATTCTGTTTATAATCAAACAGTATATTTATTTATTTTTACTGGCCTGATTATTAACGATAAATTTTTGTTACGAAAATCCTGTTTTTTCATAACAAAAATTTATTTTAAATAATCAGGCCAGTAGAAATAAATATATAGACTGTTTGATTATAAACAGAATATCTACTTAAATATGAGTATTGATCAAAAATAATGTTCAATCAAATCATTTCACATATATATATATTTTTTTTCTCCATCCCTCATTAGAGTTGTAGGGGCAGCACTAGTACTGCAACTGCTGTAGAAGTGGTGTTTTTTTCAGCACAACAGCCTGACAGAGCCCAACCCTCTCCAGGCTGATTTGAATTCGGAATTTGTCCTTCTACTAGACCATTTGCCAACCAAGGCTATAGAACCCAGTCTGTTCTGCCATTTACCTATAGCTGGAGGGGAGGGAGAAGAGATGGATTCATACCTTTCCCAAGGGTATTAGCACATAAGTGAATGTAATGAACTCAAATGGAATTTGAACTTAGCTCTCTGATTCCTCAATCTGAGCTGCTATTCATTACTATATATATATATATATATATGTAAGAATTCAATTAAAGCTTACCTTATCTGAATTTCTAGTATTAAGAGTTATTTTTTACACAATTTATATTCAGAATATTGCCCTTGTTGTTGCTATAACAATGTTTTGGCTGTTGTACCCTCTGGCCCCATAGATAAAATAAAGAGCTCTATTCAGAATTCATTGTACGTTACTCAGATCATTATACACCTGATGAAGGCCAGAGGTCGCAACAGTTGAAACACTGTGATAATAATGGCACAGCTGAGGGCAATAGTGCAAATATAAATTGTTTAAATAATTATTTATAGTACTATTTTGTTTATTTGTATCCATGACTGTTATGCTTTTCTACCTACAATCAAAGTGTAGTAACTATCTAAATCCTGGTTGTGCCAGGCTGGAATCAATCACACTTTCTAACCAAAAAAAAATATATCAAGCTGGAAAATAAAATCAACCCACAGTCAATACAGTGCAGTGTTCAAACATTTCATAAAATGTTTTTCTTTAATATCAAGCAAGTGGTAAATCACATTTTATCTTTCTCTGTAACTAAAGTAACTGCCCAGAGTTTCTGGTTTTAGATAATATTTGTGGGAATTATAGGCAGTTTTATTTGCTTTGGGGCTTGAAAATATCCCATTATACTGATGGAGTGATTTTTCTATTTTTCAGATTTTGAGATACATTTTTTAAATTGGTTTAATTGTACAATAATAAACAAGAATATAGTTTAACATAATCAGTTCTGTAAATAACTTGTTGATTTTTTCTCAATATAAATCTGATTTTATCTTTATGTCCAATTGCTATAAACATAAAGAAATATTTTTTGATTACTGGCCTTTTAAGTCAATTTTTTTAAAAATAAAATATTGTTTTCTTTTTTGTCAAATGAAAATTTTTTTTAAAAAGTCAGAAAATATATAACAAAAAGATTAAGATCTAAATAATATATTTATAATATTTTAAACCCGACGGTATTAATGCTGTGACAAGGACCTGCTAAGTACAAACAGAAGCGTTTATAATTTGGTCAGTTGTTTGATGATTGAACTTGATTGAAAACTTATGTTCATACTTGTCAGCCATTGAACATTGAATAAACTGAAGATCTGCCATGAAGAGTGGTACAAAACACTAATAGTAGAGTGTTTGAAGTTAACAGTTAATCATAGAAAGTGACTGGAGACTGTCAGGGTGAACAAAAGCTATTCCACTCAACATTAAGCTCTGCTTTGTGTACAGTATTGAATACATTGTTTCAAATTTTCTATGAATGTATTTATGGAGAGTTTTGATCATAGATGAAAAAATTATGTCGTGTAATTATGAGGTAAATACTACTATATATATATATATATATATATATATATATTTATTATAAATTATATTTTAGAACATGTCGAAACAAATGTATCTTTGTTGTGGATATATATAGAAAAATGATGTACATGTTCTAAAATATAATTTATAATAAACATTCACAGCTCTATATGTTATATATCGAGCACTGTTTTAAATTAATGTTTTGGACATTGTAAGAATTCTTTCTTTGTTCTGTATTCACTCGGATATATATATATATATATATATATAGGAAAAACTACTAAATGGTTGTAAGTTTAAAAATGTATTTTTTTGACAGTATTTTTATGTGTCTCTTATTATATTTGATATTTCAGACCGTCCTCAGCCTTTCATCAGAAACAAATGATTTTAAAATTTAAATTAGCAACGTATTTCTCGAGAGCATTCGTCCGAGAGAGATTGTTTACATCATGTGACACAGAAAGTGACAGATTGTTTTAAATATTTGTAAACATAAACCTATCTTTAATAATACTTATAAATTTTGTTTTAGAGAAAATTTTTTTAATTGTATCTAAAAAATGTTTAACTATTGACATATTTATAAAGATTCAAAACATCTAAGTCCCTATTTAACCCTAGCCTGTGTGTATTTAATTTTAATATCCAGTATTTTTCTTTCTTTCTGCGTGAGTGTGTAGAACTAAAATCGGAGTCTATTAGTAAACATTTGCAATTTTCTAATGTGTGTCCCGGTTGTTTGAAGTGAACTGCTATGGGGGAATATTGGTTGTTCTGGCGTATGCTAAGTTTGTGATTACTGATTCTTTATAAATATGTCAATAGTTAAACATTTTTTAGATACAATTAAAAAGATTTTCTCTAAAACAAAATTTATAAGTATTATTAAAGATAGGTTTACATTTATAAATATTTAAAACAATCTGTTGCTTTCAGGTGTAATGAAAGCTTTAAAACTAATCCATGATCCTGGAGCTCAGACTCTTTGGATGTTGGCACGAAAAACTAAAAAGCAATAGTTGTTTCCAGTTAAAGTGAAACCGTAGACTGAAAGCAAAATGAATGGATATAAGTCAAATTTTGATTTTCTGGTATCGCTATCAAATAAGTTTTTTGTCATAAACTGAATTTTGAAGGCTAAATAAGTCCTCTGAGTAAATGGTGTCATGGCTGAGACTAAGACCTATAATTATATTTACTTAGAGCCAAACCCGAAGCAAAAACTAAAATAAAAATGTTGAAAAAAATACAGACATACAGGCAGATAAACAGACACACACACAAACATCTTGTCTTTTATATATATATATATTATCGATTTTCTGCCCTATTGTAAGAACTGCAACCTTGAAACTTCTGAATATCATTTCTTATGTCTTTGTCTATGAGTATATCAAATTTGATTAAAATCGGACCACTCCTTCTATAACCTGATTTTTTCGATTATCGATTTTTGTTATTTATCAGAGGTACATCGACACAAAATCTAGCTAAGAACACTCGCAGACACTTATAGTATAATTGTGTAAATTTTCAAGAAAATCGGTTCAGCCGTTTTGGAGTCTATAGGTAACAGACACACATGCACACACAGACACACAGACAAAGTTCTGTTTATAAATAAGTTTAGATCTGTGAATTTCTGTATATTCATTAGAAACAGTGGAGTAGTTTCTGATACTCACAGGACAGATTGTGGGTCAGAGAGACAGAAGAAAATAATCCATAATATTCAATGAAATTAAATGGATGGCAGAACAGGATTTAGAAGAAATCACAAGACAAAATTTATTAAAAGCTACAAAGGATAAGAAATTGTAGAGAGTCGTGCTTGTTTATGTCTTGAAGGGTCATGGCATGTGAAAAAGTAGTTTAAGAAAATAAGTAATTCAAATATGTCTTCTCATTAAAAAAAAATAGCATTTGGAATAATATTAAGTAATGTTAGATAAAAAATTAATTCAAAAAGATATTGTTGTTTAGGTCCCACCCTTTTACTGTGAAACCAATAAAATGTAAACATAAATTCTACTCCAGCAGCTTCTTTTCTTGCACTTCCTGCCTGTGGAATTCCCTTTCATTTACTTGCTTCTCCAACAGTATCTCAACAATCTCCAAGAATTTAAATGTAAAGTCAATTGTCATTTCCTATCTCACTAATTTGCATGCTCCTTTCTACATCCTCTCCACTCTCATCAGTATTTTCATCCTTCCCTTATCCACTTCCTGACACCTCCTATAACCTGTCCCTCTTTATCATAACTTTCCTTCTATGTAATCCCCTGCACACCAGTGGCAGTAAACTGCTTTGCTTGGGGCGATATGATTATAAAAATAAATATATATTGATTATGAAACTGAAGCATCATTTTCCAAGGTTTTATCTTTGCCAAGACCTATAGACTTCTCTTGCACAAACCCATTTTTAATCATTGATCATAGAAATTGTTTTTATACAGCTAAGTTTTTAGATATTACTAAACGAGTTTGGTGCCATGCATGACATCCATGTAAAAGTCTCAATCTGATGAGGTTTAATAACATGACTCAAAGTCTTCAGTTTAATGCAGTCATGCAAAACTATCTCTCATGCAGCCTATTCTATGTTCAATTTCCTCATTTCTTGTACTAAATTTGTTAAAATTTAAACATATGGCCAAACCAGCCAATCTAGTCTCACCACTCATTTGTCTTGTGAGAGATGTTTATTCTCTTTTTCCACATTTCTAATTATTGTGAGATTGTCTGTACATGTGTGTGGTCTTGTCTCAGCTTCTGTATAGCAGAAATTTCAGCAGGTGGGATTGAAGATAGTTCACAATATGAACAGACAAAGTCAATAGACATGATAATATAATGATCAGTTCAATGAGCTGCACTGAATCACCTTCATTTATACTTTTATGTAAAAACCATTTCTTTTGAGGAATTGTCACACTATTGACTATAATGTGCATAATAGGTTCTGGAATCACTCACTTGCTATTAGTGAATGTAAAGGTGAAGGTTCTTTCACTTGGTGGTTTACCTTTCCTTTTCTGCTTTTTCTCTTTTTCTTTGGGCGCTACCAGGGAATTATCTATTTGCCAGACACTAAATATAACCCAAACAAATGCCAAGTTTCAAATACATATCTGTAAGTCTACCATTTTACCATACCTAGAATATTGCTGTCACATATAGTCCAGTGACCCTGCTATTTACCTTAAACTCCTTGAAAAGATCCAAAGAAAAATCAGCAATATTATTGCTCCTGATCTTGCATCTCGTCTCAGCTTCAGTCACTTTCCCACCATGATAAGGTTGCTTCTCTGTACCTTTTTTTATAAATACTTTCATGGTAATTGTTTGGATGAGTTCTTTGTTATGGTACCTAGACTTTATGAATTTAAGCATAGTATTAGATTGGGTTCTATAGCCTTGGTTGACAACCAGTCTACCGCAGAAAGCAATGGCAACCTACTGCAGGATAATCTTCTGCCCAGTCAGTCATGTCTCTTTCGAGACATGATCGCCCAAGCATGTATCACATATGGCACTTAACTGACTGACTGACTGACTGACTAGATTGGTGTCAAGATAACTGAGCTGACCAAATGTAGTCATAAGTTCAATGTTAACAGTTTCTTTTCTTGCACTTTTCACTTGTAGAACTTCCTCATGGCTCCATACTTTCCAGCCAAATTTAATCTGCAAAAATTTGAATGCAATATTAGCTGCTATCTACTGCCCTCCTAATTAATTTTTTTTGCTCATTATTAATGTTTTTGTTCCTGATTCTTCCACATCCCATAACCTCCTGCATCTTAGTGGCTTTACTGCCTTCCCTGAAGTGACACCAATTTTACAAATGATATTGTTTCTTGTTGGGTAGAAAATAAAGTATGTTTGTGTTTTGGTATGTATGTGGGTATGTAATTATGTTGGAAATAGTATTTCTTTCCTATAAGATCATGTGTTTGTTACCTATGGCTGTTAAAGACAACTTTTGATACCTTTCAACCATGCTTTGAAGCCTGAGAGCTTGTGTGTGCAATTTTCTAAGTTTTCTTATTTGTAATTTATGAAATGGAAAAATACTTATGTGCAGTCATGCATAAAACAAAAGCAAAAGAAAGTGTTTTTTTTTATTTTGCTTTTTTGTTTTTTTGCTGTTGATATCTTTGTTTTGTGTTTTTTTCTCATTTTTTTTTTCTATTGATTTTTGTGTATGATGCAGTATTTAAAAATAATATTCTTCTCATATCACACATGTTTTGTTTAAGGGAAAATAACACTGCTAATTAAATTCATCAATCCTTTTTTTTCATGTTTTGTAAACTTTGGATAGTAAAGATGAGAATGGCAACATCTCTTTTTAGCAGGCTTAAATTATTTTTTAAAATGGTTTAAAGTTAACCCTTCCTCAGGTTTTATTTCTTTCATTTTTTTTTAGAATTCTAATATTACAGTTTTTTAAAGGGTGGGTGAATATGAATATTTGATACCTCTGAAATTGTTGTTTTCATTATTGCTTTAGACGTGTGGAGGTGGTACTACTATATTTCACTAGAATGAACTTAAAAATTGCATTAAAGAAAACAGTGAATGCGGAAACTAGGAAAACCTTATCTTTCCTCTGTAAGCAGGATAAGGTTTCAAGTAACTTGTTTGTTGAGCAATGAAAATGATCCCGGTTTCTTTTATTTATTTTTTGTAAGATTTGTTTTTAATAGTTTTTTATTTGAATATTTATTTATTTTATAAAATATTTATTTAGCTCTAGGTTTTGTCTTGAAGAGAAAAGGGGAATTAAAAGAACAAAATAATATGCTGTCAGTAATATATAGCATTTTTTTTACTAACTTTTATGAAGAAAAACTAACCCCCACATATCTCTAAGTTCCTTTCTCCAATAAAAGGGTTTTAAGCTTGTCAATAGCATCTTTTCCTCTCCAGTGGAAAGGGAATTACTTTTGAAACAATAACCGATGAGGTCAGCTTGGTTAAAAAAGATCAAAGTATCAGCTTGTCATTTTCATGGTTGTTCTGTTATTTTGCAGTGTGGTTTTTTTTTTCTTTCTCCTCCCTCAAAATTTTACTTAAACCTTTCCCATTTGTGCAGAAAAGTCTGCAAAAATGCGACTTAGGATATGCTCAACATGCTTCTATGTTTTTATTCTATCCTTTCACATTCATGAATGAATGACAAGAAGGAAAAAACGATCCTATGACAATGATGAAAAAAGCCCGAATATTTGAAGTTTCTTAGAAAAGGAGTGAGTTTTATGTTTAAATAAGCTGAGTTGCAGATTTTACAGTTTAGACATTTTTTTTAACTTGTGTTTATTTTCCCTGGGAATATTTTTCTTATGAAATCAAGAAGAAGCAGCGGCTCATAAAATTTTATACAAAAAAATTGATTCTTAATATGTTATAAATTTATAGAGCGAACTGAAATGATAGACTTGAAAAAAAATAATGATGGAAAAAACAGAGGAACCCATTATTTCTTTTTGTATTGTTTAACCTTATATATATATATATATATATATATATAAGTTTAAGAAAAGTGTTCTTTTATAAAGTATATTGGACTTTATTTTTTATATTTTATATATGAAAAAATAAAATACAATATATTTTATGAAAGAACACTTGTGGATTTGCTTTTTATTTAAAATATGCAATTTTCTCTCATTGGAACCATAGTAACATCTTTTATATATATATATATATATATATATATATATATATATATATATATTTTTCCTAATCATTTCACACCAAACAAGGCATAACTGCCACTGGTGTGCAGAGGGTTACATAAAAGGTGAGTGATGAGAAAGAGGAACAAGTTACAGGAGAGTCAGAGAATAAGTAAGAAAATGTTGAAGTGTGAAGAGAGCTGCATGAAAGTGGAGTGGAAAGGAAGAAAAGCATGATACAAAGGTTGTCAGGGATAGGATGTAAGTCAAGAACTTGTTAGTCTAGTAGCTCGACTAAATTCATGCAGAGGGGGCACCAGGGAGCTGAGCCCATCGAAGCAAAAGCCATGAAAGTATTTGTAGAAGAGACAGAGCTATATCTCAAACTAATTCTTATGATACACTTTTTTGTATTTATGAAGTTTTTGCGCATTTTATGATTTTAGAAAAAAATTTGATTATGCTATTCCTTCTGACCAAAGATTATTTTTTCACTCTTTGCTTCCATGACTGATATAAGTATATAACTCCATTCATTACAATCATTATCAACTTAAATTTTTTATATGTTTATATATTTATTAACCCTTTTTATTTACTTCCTCCTTCTAAATTTTATCAATATTTACTAAGTTTTAACTGTGCTTAAAATGTCACTATTCCTTATTAGAGGGGCACTTCGACTTGGTATAATGGTTAGCAAGCTTATCTTACTAGAATCATTACAATTGGGTAGTGAGTTCGATCCTCACTGGGTGCCCCATATTTTTGGTTTTGTACCATATCTAAGCTGCGCTTAGAATATTTCCATTCCTGATTAGAGATTGAAACCAACAAACAACTCCTTTATCTTTTGCAAGAACATTCATAGCAAAGCATAATTTACAGATATTGAAAAAAAAAGAAGCTGTGGAGAACCATAATTGCCTACATCATCCAGAAAGAACATTTTACTAAAATTCACCCAATACAAGTCTCAAGAGCCACTCAAGGTAGTGATAACCGAATGAAGTGTGTGATATGAATGAATTATGAATGAGACACTAATTAGTAACAAAACTTTCAAAAGTAATAATGGTTGGCAGAATTGACTTGCCAACCATTGCTCTGTGGTGATGCAGATTTTTGTTCTTCTTTTTTTTTTTAATTTTTATCCTTATATACAAATTTTTCCTTCTTTTGAATTTTTTCTAGTTTGTTTTCCTTCTGTCTCTTGTTCTTTTTTCTTTTAGTATGTTTTGTTTCTATTCATGTAGAAAATGAAAAAACATCTCAGGTCAATAGGTTTTTAAAAGACAGCAAACAAAGAGTTGTGTTCTTGCCTACATATTTTTCCTAACTCTGAAATGATACTACAGAAGAAAATAAACTGACACTTATTGTAAGAGAGAGGGAGAGGGAGAGAGAGAGAGTGGGGCGGAGAGAGTCATTAATATGCATGAAAACCCTTTTTTTACATCTGTTATGACTGTTTCTTTTAATTCACTTACTTTGTTTCCGTACTTATTTTTTTAAAATACCCTACAGTATTGCAAAAATTAATTTCACCTAATCTATTACAGAAGATAAGATGAACTATATCCAGCAGTAAGGTTGCTGATCGTGAGATTAGAGATTTTGAGGAGTATGAAACCACCTCTTAATTGCTATTGTTCCCAGGTTCACCCTGACACTGGGTGGTAGCACCTGTTAAGGCCTCAGCTAAGGGCAAATAGTGACCCCAACCCAAGTACTATGAAAGCATAAAATACATTTTTAAAGCAAAAATACCAGCAATAAATTTTTATGTAGCAAAATAGCCAATTCTTCTTCTTCTTCTTCTATGTGCTCTGTCCCTTCAGGACGTAGGCTATAATGGCTCTCCACGTCTCTCTATCCCTTGTGGCTCTTAGTATGTTTGCTCCTGTTGCTCCTGGCAACCCCCGTTCCATCATCCACCTGATCAGGCCCTGCAAATATGTTATCCACTGCCTTCCTCTGTCTCTCCTTCCTTCTATCTGTCCAGTCAGTATCAGGTTCTCCAGGCTCTCCTTCCTCATTGCATGTCCCAGGAACTTCAGTTGTCTCTTCCTGATGCTCAGCATCAATTTCCTTTTTGTTGCCATTCTTTCGAACACCTCGTCATTGCTTGTATGCTCAGTCCACAATATCCGTAGCATCCTTCTGTCGAACCACATTTCGGCCGCTTCCAGTTTTGTCCTCATTTTCGATCTCATTTATAGTAAAATGACCAACAATATATTTTATCTGTAACTGATGACATACCATTGCATTCAAAATATATTTACTTGAAACCTTAAAATTACTCAAATCATTAAGATTTCCATAGAAGTTGATATGCCACTAAACAAAGCCAAACAAAAAAAGAAGGTAAGGAAAATGAATATAGAATAAGCTGCATTAGGGTAGTTTCACAAAACCAAACATTTAACCTAACTCTCAAGTCATGTTTTTAAATAGTCTTGTCAGATTGAGGCTTTCATATAGATACCATGCATGGTGCCCAATTCTTTCATAAATGTGTAAACTGTTGGCTGTATACAACCACTTACTCAGATTGATGATTAAAAATGGCTTCATTCAAGTGAAACCCTAAGTCTCAGAGGCAACTATCCTTCCTTGAAAATTGTGGAATACTGTTAAAAGATCAGAAAGAAATGTACTGAATATTAAAAAAAAAACTTTTAACAGCCAAAACTAAAATAGATAGCACTTGTAACTTGCAGATGATGACATTCCATACTGCTTCAAACAAAAGGTTAAGAAGAAAAATCCCATCAATACTGGAAAGAGCACTAACAGCTACTGGACTTCAGAAACCTATTTTCCTGAAATTTTGTTTTTAATAGAAAGATTATTATAAATTTCAACTGAATGCAGCACTGGTTACTCAACCAATAAATGACAAATGTTTCCTTACAAGGAAACGGTTAATATTAGCGTTATCATTAATATTATCTTTACTTTTTGTTTTTTTCTATTTTCAAATGTTATGCCTGATCAGAAATTATGGCTCTCCACAGAATCCTTTTCTTCCTTATCTTTGAATTACCATAACTTTTTGGGAAATATTGTAAAGTAGTTTCCTTTTTTATTCTCTTACACTATTTTTACTTTTTTAAATTGAGTTCACCCCATGCAAGGCAGTAAGCCACGAAATGAAATCTTAACATACTAGTCTACACTAATATTTAATCCATAGCTGGGGGGAAATGGTTCATACCTTTCCCGAAAGCATTTGTGTGTAACATAATGTAACTGACTAGGCTATAATTTGAACTTGGCTTGCGAAATCCACTTTCTCTGTTAACTACAACATTACCCTGCTCTTGAATGAGTGAATGAACAAAAGAAATTTAAATATTTTTCATGATTTTAGAAAGCTATGAATTTGTGAATTTTAAATCAACTTTATTATTATTAACAAATGTGACAATATTATTTTGATGCATTTGAAAAAAAATTGACTCAGTTGTAAAAGTGGATAATAATTATGTCATAACTTTATTGATAATATATATATATATATATATATATATAAGCAAGATTTGTTTTTCATTTTGAATTGTTCAGCATATTTTGCTATTGCCAGGAAATAGCAGGGAGATCTTGCACTGGAGAGGATAAGCAAAGGCAGTTTATGATTGCGGATTGTCATACAGACCGAGAAGATTGCTGGACAGAAGGGGACTCAGGACACAGTCAAGATGTTTCTGGTAAGTTTCATTAGCATTTTTTTAACTTAAGAAACTAATTTTGATAGAAATTAGAAAAAAATCATTTCTCATTTAAGAAAAGAAAGTCTGTTAAAAATTTATCTTTTGTTGGAAATTTATCAAACATTTTAATATCATAGTGATTGATAATTTTCAAATCTTTGAGCCTTATATTTAAAATATCTCTATTCTGACAGGAATTATTTCTTTAACCAATTAAAATGAAAACTGATAATTTTTAAATCCTCCATCATTATATTTATATGAGTAGGCCTGTATGAACTCTCTCAGCTGCTGATGGGTATTTACATTGTACATAACATGCTAAAATCTGCCTTCCTCTACTGAGTGGCAAAGCTCAGAGGTAGAATCACTGACTGATATCAATTTGGTCTGGTTTCAATCCTGGTTAGAAGCAATCGGATGTCTAACCGTACTGATGAGCTGTGATACAACAAAACAAGACTGTCTATAGATGACTATATATATATGTATATATATATATATATGTATTTATGTATGTATGTGTGTGTGAGTGTATATATATATATATATTAAATATAAGAGGCAATGAATGTCTATTGCTTCTAAGCTTTTGGCTCACATGAGCCATCTTCAGAGAGGTTACAAGAATGTTAACACTTAACCAACTTAGTAAAAATTATCCTCATGTTGGAGAATTTTTGTCTTTATTTCAACTGAAATTAAAGCCAAAATACGATGTTTAGAATGGCTCATGATTAAACATAATAGACATTCATTGTCTCTTATATTTAACAGTATATGTTTAGAAAATTATCTGCTGCCTCGATACACTATATATATCTATAAATAAATGCACAATGGTTTTTATTATAACAGAGAGCATTTTTGAAAGCACAGAGATTTAAGTGGTGGTCTTGAACTAAAAATTTCTAGCAGACTGTTTAAAGGTTTAAGATAATTTTGTTCTTGTTTAATTTTGTTTTTGTTTTTCTAAATGAGATGCTTTTGTTATAATTTTATTGTTCGATGGAATTTTATTAAAGTTATTAGACTTTAGTTGGAATCTTCATGTATGTGCTGTGTCTCTTTAGGACGTAGATGATCATGAAACTCCACTTACCTCTATCCCTTGTCACTCTTAACACTTTTTCTCTTTTACCTTTCTCAAACTCTGCTCTGCCATCCACGTGCACAAGCCCATTAAGTGTGTCTCATGTTGCTTTCCTCTGTCTTTCTTTCTCTCTATCTGTCTCATGAGTATTAGATTTTCCAAGCTCTCATTCCTCATTACTTATCCCAGAAACTTCAGCTGTCTCTTCCTGATGTTAAGAATGAGATTCATTTTAATTTTCATCCTCTCCAAAATGTTGTCACTGCTCACATATTCAGTCCATGGTATTCTCAGCATCCTTCTGTAGAACCACATTTCTGTTGCTTTGAATCTCTCCTTCATCTTTAATGAGATTGTCTACTATTTGCTGCATATAGGAGGACAGATATCACATAACCGTCCAATACTTTTTTCTTTTTTCCAACAAAATCTATCTATCTCTCAATACTATGCTTAGCTTTTGAAATGTGTCCTTGGCCATGCGAATATGCCTTTGGATCTCAGTGTTTCACTTTTTGTCCTCTGTCAGAACACTTACCAGGTTATTTCAATTTCTGCAGCTGCTTGATTTTAGTATCCCCAATCTGTAGCTGACATTTTGGGCTTCTCTTTTTTTTCTATGTCTCTCTATTTCTGGTGGCTTTTAGCATGCCTTCTCCAGTTATACCATGCAACCCTCGATTCATCATCCACCTGATTAGGTCCTTCAAATATGTTATCTGTTGCTTTCCCCTGTATCTTTTTCCCTCTGTCTGGCCTGTTAGTATCAGGTTTTCCAAGCCCTCCTTCCTCATTGCATGTCCCAGGAACTTCATCTGTCTCTTCTTGATGCTCAGTATTAATTTCCTTTTCATTTCCATTCTTTCCAAAACCTCATCATTGCTCACATGCTCGATCCATGATATTCACAGCATCCTTTTGTAGAAGCACATTTCAGTTGCTTCAAGTTTTTCCTTCATCTTTGATGATATTGTCCAGAATTCACTGCCATATTGAAGAACTGCCATCACATAGCAATCCAGTAAACTCTTCTTTGTTTTTAGCAAAACTGTCCTGTCTCTTAACACTTTACTCAATTTCTGGAATGCTTTCTTTACCATGCCAATTTGCCTTTGGATCTCTGTGTCGCTTTTTCTGTCTACTGTTATAACACTTCCCAGGTATTTAAATTATGAAACTTAAATTGCCTGTTGTTGACATGCAGATACATGCATTTTCAAGATGCAATAAAATGAGAGTTCTTAGCATTTGTGTTACAAATTGACACTTTGTGCTATTTCTAAACCAGTGCAGACATATAATAGCTCACAATATGATGTTTTTTGTTGTGTATTTTTATCATATTATGTGCTTGGAGTGCTATTTAGCTTAAACTGTACTTTTTTTCCAAGTATCTATCTTGATACTCTTACTATCTTGAGTGGCTCTTGGGTCTTGTACAAGACCCAAGAGCCACTCGAGATAGTAAGAGTAAGACCTACAATTATAGAGATATGTGGGAAAGATAATGTTTTACTCTAAACTTGAGCAGGTTAAGATTGTAGCGATTAGGGAAGCATAATCTTGGGAGTCAAAAAATGATAAAGCATCCAACTGAAAATAAAACTGCAGTGCCCATGAGAAATTTTATAAAGTATTTTTATAATCTGTTGTAAAATACAGCAATGAGGTATAGAGGTTGGGGAAAATACCTTACTGATTACTTTTCCAAAAACTACGGAGTAACAGGCAGAGAATGGAATGAGACAGGAGGAAATAAAATAACACTGCCTTAGAAAACCACAGCATGGCCAACTTTCAGTACAAAATACCCAAGACATCTAGTCCCACCAAATTCCCACTGCTAACTGCTGGTTTTTCTGTAGATTTTATTGGTATGAGATGGCTGACAAAGACCTGGATGTAGAAAAGTTGCCGAGAGGACCCTATTTAGACATTCCAAACTATTCCACTGCTAATGGGGAAAACACAGATATCACTAGTTTTGACAACTTCTTTTGTATCTGTACTGACATGTGTTTGGAACATAATCATTATTTCCAGTGAATAGCAATTACTTCTTTTTTTCTAAAATTGGTCAGCACAGCCAAGCAAGAATGTTATAACAATACAGCAGTGAAAATATTATGAACCAAAATCTGTATGCTGCTCACCAAAAATCAGGAACAAAAAGCTTGGTTTGAGGAATCAGGGAGCTAAGTTTGAATCTAATTCAAATTTGTTGCATTTTCTTATGAGCAAATACCCCCAAGAAATGTATAAAATCCATCTCTTTTCCCCAACAGCTATGGATAAATAACAGGACAGACTGAGTTTTGTAGCCTTGGATGACAACTGGTCTAGGAGATGGACAACTCTGAATTTACAAACTGAGTAGTCAAGCTGTTTGGGACTAAACTGGCTCTCCTACCAGACCCTGGTTTGATGAGGAGAGTAAGTAAAATCCCAGCAGCACAAAAACAAGAGTTGTTAAAGTGTGACTCAAATAGCCTCACCAACCCACAATTGGCCAAGCATTGTGAGTACAGCTATACACTTGAAGACATAGTCAATCTTGGAGGAGTTTCTCCCACAGGAGTGAGAAAACCCTGGATTTGGATTTAGATTTTAGATGTTGGATCAACTTTTGTTGTTACTTTTACTGTTTTCTCTTGCTACTAAAACTGATTTTTGCTACTTGCTGATAAATAGAGAACAAGAAATCGGGGAGCTGAGTTTGAATTCCAGCTGAATTCCTTGCATTCACTTACACGCAAATACCCTTGAGGAAAGGTATTAATCTGCCTCTTCCTTCCAGTTATGGGTTAAATAACAGGACAGATTGGATTCTTTAGCTTTGGTCAGCAACCAGTCTACAGCAGAAAGTAATGGCAACCTACTATGGGAAAATCTTCTGCCCAGTCAGTCATGTCTCAAGAGAGACATGGTCGCCCAAGTGTGTATCACACGTGGCACTTAACTGACTGACTGACTGACTGACTGACTGACTAGCTGATAAATATAAAACAAATTCATATGGCAGTTTTGGGACATTTCTGTACATTTCACATGTGAGAGTAAATCATGAAGTGTGGTTGAGGTGTGTTTTAATTTCCTGAGTCATCAGATTTCATTTCTCATGAATAGCATGTTAAGCATTTTGCCATCTAAGTTAGATGCCGGACTTTTTCATGGATTAACTGTTGGGCTCAAATTTTCAACTTCCACCTGGCTGGACTTTTTTATCATTACATGTTGTAAAGAAGTTTATTCTGAGCTCATCACAATGTTTATATATATAAAATAAAGAATGTTACTTAGAAGGCGAAAAGCACCTAAAATGCAAATGTTTCTCTTCTCTTTCAAATCTATATTTTAAAAGACATGCTGATACTTTGTCCTTGATACACTCTGTGTGACTTTGCATACATGCATGGGTATAATCTATATATGTATGACTGTGTTTGGAGTGGCTGAGTTGCATTTGCTTATGCCATTTGATGTATATGCAAACACACACACACACACACAATGCCAATCATTATCTTCTGTTGTCTTAATCCTTGTTCTTCTCTTGTTCTCTTTCCTTAATAGTGTTTTTTTTTCCTCTCATATTCTATAACACTCAGTAACACCTTGCATCTTAGTGGCTTTAATGCCTTGCTTGAAGTGAAATAATTAAAAAAGAAAATACACATACAATTTCACCTCCCACTCAACTACCCTGTGCTGTGCAATAAAGTTATAAATTTAGAGACAAAAACTTTTATTTCTTAAACTCCCAAAAATCAGTTAATTATAAGATTTTTATTTTTTGAAAATTGTATCAGACTAAATAGTATTTTTAAGATTTCTTTTTTCTTAAATTTGTAGCAATATTTTTTGGTGTGTCATTGAATTAAAATATACATGAACACAGATATATACACACAGATAATTTGAATGAAATTAAGATGGACATTTGTTTCGCAAGAACTAATCTCCTTTTCTGTCTGGTAACTACCCCTGAGTAATAGGAAAAAAATTATAAGCTGAAATGTGTGCAGCCCTTTGATTTCATTTGTATGGTTCTTTCTGTATTTAAACTGGATATATTTTCTAATAAATGTAGTGTGTGAAATAGACAATTTTGGTTTGAAATGTTATCATCTTGCCATCAGTGAAGTAATAGGTATTGAACTAACTTTTCAAAAAATAAGAGTGTTAAAAAATTATAGAAATTATTCAAATGTAAACAAGTTAAATATAGACATATAGATCCACATAATTCATATATTTTTTTCATTGTGTTTATAGATACTACATTGATTCAAGAGAGAGAGCCAGACATGACACTTTGATCATAAGAAGATCATTCAGTTATTCTGGCCAAAAACAAAATTTTCAATCACATATATAATGCTATCATATATATATATATATATATATATATATATATATATATACTATAGTCATCTGCAGACAGATCTGTTTCACTATATCACAGCTCATCAGTACGGTTAGACTCCGATCGCTTCCTAACCCAGGATTGAAACCCAACCAAATTGGCGTCAGTCGGTGACTCTACCTCTGGGCCAAAAGTGTCTGGTAGAAGAAGGCAGACTTTTTAGCATGTATATCATTATACACACCCAATAGCTAGAGTGCTCTAGTTCATTATTAAATGAGTGATGCGTATATGCTGGAGTAGCTACTGTTTTTTAAAGTCTCCCATTCTTTCAGAGTGCTCAATCAGGGTGTGAGAGTTCAAATACTATAGTCATCCGCTGACTGATCTGTTTCACTGTATCACAGCTCATCAGTACGGTTAGACTCTGATCGCTTCCTCACCCAGGATTGAAACCCAATCAAATTGGCGTCAGTCGGCGACTCTACCTCTGGGCCACGAGTGTCTGGTAGAAGAAGGCAGACTTTTTAGCGCCTATATCATTATACACACCCAATAGCTAGAGTGCTCTAATTCATTATCGAATGAGCGATATAGGTCCCATATCAATCAGCTGGATGTTTTCCACACAAGTTGTCTTTACACAATCTGTGGCTATACTTTTCATGATAGAGTGTTCAATGCTGATCTTCTTGCAAAATGCAACATCGTTGTAACTGAGACTTTCCTGATGCAGTCACAACTTTGCAGGGCTGGTCATGTCACAAGCATGAGTGACAACAGAATACCTAATGTCCTCTTGTATAGCCAGTTCGACAGTAGACAAAGTAATGTTAGACAGATGTGGCTCTGATGTAAAAACAAGCAAAAGTGCCTCATACTAACTTCAAGCAAGATGCTCTGGATATAAAAAACTGGGAATATTTATGCCAGAATGTTATTAGAAAATTTTAAATCATTTTGTATTGACCAGTAAAAAAATAAAAGACAATGGTTAGACACATCAGCAAATGTTGCTATGTCCCGAGATTCTCACTGTTGCACAATATGTGGACTTGTATGTAAGTGACTAGCAATAATAAAGTGTCACAGAAAGTAGCATGTAGGTAAAATCTACATATATATATTTTTTTTTTATGCTCTCATACCCTGATTGAGCACTCTGGAAGAATGGGAGCCTTTGAAAAACAGTAGCTACTCTGGCATGTATGCATTGCTCATTCAATAATGAATTAGAGCACTCTGGCTAATGGGCATGTATAATGATAATATACACACTAAAAAGTTTGTCTTCTTCTACCAAGTGCCCATAGCCCAGAGGTAGAATCGCCGACTGATGCCAATTCGGTCAGGTTTCAATCCTGGGTTAAAAGCAATCGGAGTCTAACCATACTGATGAGCTGTGATACAGTGAAACAGATCTGTCTGCGGATGACTATATATATATATATATATATATATATATATTGTACAAAAACAGAGCAAAAAATGCATTTTGGAAAATTTATTCATAATTTTGATTCCAATATACTTTTTATTATAAAATGTCAAAACATAAAATACAATAAAATATATAGACAGACCATGTCAGTTAACTTATGTTCATTTAGATGAATTTTTGCTGCCAAAATATACCTCACACACACACACACACACACACACACACACACACACACACACACACACACACACAATTATTAATTTAAACATCAATATAGAGAATATAGAAGTAATTAAAATGTTGGATTAAAAATAAGATTCATTAATTCTTCAGAGATTTATGTATAACAGTGATTGTTTCTAATTAAAAAAATAAAAACATCAACATGTATTACTGGAAGATAATGTTTTTAAGGCAAGAAATTTTTTAAATAAAAGGTTCAATATGAAAAAATAGAGAATTAATAGTCAAATACACAAAATAAAAGTTCAAAGACTTATCTCTAATTGTGAGTTTGTCAGAAATAGATCTGCTATTCAGGGGTAAAATAAATCAATTATTAGAATAGTTTATCTTGTCTCTGAAAAGCGTAGTTATTTCTGCAAAACTTGGAGTTAGAAGATAAATTTTTATTTCATTGACATTTTTTTTTTTTTTTTTAATCATAACACACCGGGCAAGGTGGTAATGCCACTAATGCGCATGGGGCTACGTAAGAGTGAAAAGATTGGAAAAGAGAAAGCCGGAAACCATATCCTAAACAGGAAACAAGGGATGAGCCTCTTCACCTGTTCAATAGACGTGGGTGGAGTGTGAACTGGGCGATAGGTTAGTCTATCTACTCCAATTGACTATATATATATATATATATATATATAGATAGATAGATAGATAGATAGATAGATATAGTGACGTAAATTAATAAATCTACATATGAGGAGGGTGTACATATGTATAGTATTATTATTCAGATGTTAATAAAACAGTGCTCAATGTATGAACAGAGCTGTATTATTTATATGTTAATAAATATACATATTATCCTATGTCTGTGGCACATACTCAGAGGTTCATGTGCCATGCAATGATCAGGTGCATATTTCAAACTCTGATGATTGCATAATGAATGGAACTCTGAGTCATGACATTAAACATAGGATAGTGTGTATATTTATTGATACCTCCTTCTACTGAGCACCCATAGCTCAGGAATAGAATCGCTGACTGATGTCAATTTGGTCGGGTTTCAATCCTGGCTAAATACAATCAGATGTTTAACCGTACTGATGAGCTGTGATACAGTGAAACAAATCTATCTGCAGATGACTATATATATATATATATATTTGGTAAAGTTTGTATATACAATCACACCAACATAAAGATGCCAAATGATATACACTGAAACAATTGCCTTAGTTCCTAACTACAGACATTCACATTAAATAAGTCAATGGTTTTCATGGTCATTTATTGAACCTTTGTTTTGCACATCATTATATATATATATATATATATATATATATATTAATAAAGAAAAATAGAACTGTATTCAATTTATTTTGATATTTCACTTAAGCAATCAATTCTTTTATTATGTTTTACAAGCAGACAGATCAATTTTCACTTTCACACAGATTAAAAATATTGGTATTATGTCTATTATGAAAAAACGAAAGAACATACAGAATCTATCATTGTAAAAATATTCAAAGATCTAATAGAAA
Organism: Ascarosepion bandense; assembly: GCA_037127315.1. Classification (NCBI taxonomy): domain Eukaryota; kingdom Metazoa; phylum Mollusca; class Cephalopoda; order Sepiida; family Sepiidae; genus Ascarosepion; species Ascarosepion bandense. The sequence goes on along the minus strand of JBBBDQ010001374.1, from coordinate 98,092 downwards.
ACATGGATAAGCGTACTTTCAATAAAACTCAGTGTCAAAAAGACAATTTTTCCAATGATACCACTTTTTAACTACCTTCACTCATAGGCAATTTTTATTGTTTTTAAAACTGATGGTTAGAAATAGAATAAAACCTAAACATATAAGGAAAATAAATTGTTTTTTTTGTTTTTTTTTAATCATATCACTCCAAGCAAGGCGGTAATGCAGGGGGCTATGTAAGAGTGAAAAGATTGAAAAAGAGAAAGCCGGAAACCACATCCTAAACAGGGAACAAGGGATGAGCCTCTTAACTTGTTCAATAGACGTGGGTAGAGTGTGAACCGGGCGATATACATTATTTTTCTTACACTTTTTTTACAACAAAAATATTAAGCACAATTTATTTAGATGACAATTTATCTATTGCACCCTGTATATACAGGCATGCATCCATATATGTGTGTGTGTGTGTGTGTGTGTGTGTGTGTATTTCATTCGGCATGGTTTTTGGTGAATATTACATAAGGATTGAAAAGATGAGATCTAACTGTAAAAACATTATAAATGCAACTAAAATTTTGAACTAATTTTACAAACAAACAACACAGCTCCGAAATAGGATTATTCGTTGTCCTTCTTCAGTTTTTGTCTGGCAGATAGCATCAAGCAGTACACACATACATATATCATAGTATTAGATGGATGGACATGCTAATGCTATGCTAGATGGAATGGCTTGAGGGGAGCAGAGCGAAAAAAGAGAAGAGGAGGGGACTAATTGAAAGAAGATCTGGTAAATGAAAGGAAGCCTCTGAACTTGGAAGGTTATAAATCCATTGCATCTAGATTGAACAGCTCTGGTGAACTGCTGAGTAGGATGCCTAATTAGAAAAAAATTGAGGACAGGCAAGCCCCTTGACCTAATCAACAATGAAGTTCTGCCCATTTTTATCATGACTTTGTTAGCTGACCAGTGTTTGTGGGTTTGGCCACATGGTTAGGTTGGACTTGGTTGGGTCAGGAGGCTTGCTTAACTTGCTTGCAAAGCAAAGACATCACTTTGGCATTTGGATATATAATTATAAGCCAATCAAGAAAGGTAGTCATAAAAGATCTAAGTGATTGATGTATTTTTGTCTCTGGGCAATAAAGGTTTATCCAGTTATGTATTTGAATGACAGACTGTGAGAACAGCATTTTATGAAAAAATATTTTATAAAATCATCAAACCATTTGCCTGTACACAATATTCATAGAGTTACTGATTTATATTGGCTTCTAAATCTTAATTTTTCTTTTTGACTTTTTTTAACTAATGTTAACTGTTGTGGATTCTGGGTGAGGGACCGCACAAAATAATGAACAACAGAAACAAATATTGAGATAGAAAAGTAGGTTATATTTAACATAATAAACAAACTTGAATGCAGTTTAGTAAATCCAGGAATACTATTATTAAAAAATAAATACATACAAGTCTTGAAGTGAAGTAGTATAGGGATATACTTGAAGTGAAGTAGTATACGGTATACGGATATACTATTGGAAATAGTATATCCGTGTATATTATTCTAGCTGAGTAGAACTGAAAGCTATTCTGATTTCTGATGCGGTAATCTCTGGGTAATGTTGGTATTTCTCGGTAACTTATGTATTAGTTCCGATACTCTCCGATAACTCACACGGATCTCTACTATAACTCACAACTGCTGTTCTCTCTATGGCAGAAGTATATGCATACTCAGTCGAGTCCATTACCATATACAAAGGGGAGATCCCACAACATTAATTCTATATAAGGCCCTAGAGCCACTCAATTTAAAGGATTACTGAAGAGGGTTGTTGTATGAGTGATAAGTTTAAGAGTTAAGAAGTGCAGGATATGAAGATATGTAGGAAAGTTAACAGTTAACTCTAGAGGTCAAAATTGCAGTGGTCATGAAAACATCATCTAAGAAGTCTGTTACACAAAATAGCAGTTCTTAAGAAGAAACTCTCTAACTGGAACTTCCCTTTTACTAATGGAATACAAAGAGAATGGGGATGGTTTGTGCTAATATTCTTACCATGGTGGGTTTTAGCTGTAAATGTTAGAACTGGTGGAACTAAGGAATATAGAATACCTGAACATTTTTCATAGAAATAGTGAGAGAGTGGTGAGAGGTTTGCAACATTCTGTCTGAGAGACAGGTGTTGTAGGGTTGAAATTATTTAATTTTTTTCTTAACTATATCAAGACTGGACAAATGAGAACTTTTGAACTCTATCAAGACTAGAAATTCTTGTAATGAATGTATATCATCGCAGGAGATGTCACATACTTACTGAAGCTGTACAAGAAACTGACAAGTTTTCTAGTGTCTTTAATGGTAGATTATATATACACACACATGCAAATTAAGTGAAACAAAATGAATAATGTCTTCTTAGAATCTTTCACACTTACCCTGATCCCATATACATCATCTCTTGGCATTGTTTTCTTTTCCAACTGCATTCTCATTTACATTTTGATGACACAACTGACAGTTGAAAGGCTGACACTAACAATATCTGCGATCTCACTGTAAGTCTTACCAGTGTGTTTGTGCAGCATTACAATTTTTGTACACTTCCTTAGAGAAACATCCATCACAGACAATGGCCCTAAGACAACTAATCAGCAGTCAAGACAATAGTGTCTGGATGTGATAAAAATCTGATACAATCATGGATGAAGTAATAATTTTCAAGGTTAAATAAATTTCTTCATACATCCTGAAAACAGTTTTGTATTTCTGCACACCACTGAAAATGACCGAATCTGAAGAAAAAGAGAAATCAATTACATCCTGTCACTCTAGTGGGTCTAAAACTGACCGTATAGTAAAAGAAAGAAAACTAAAGCAGTTGTTTTAATTAATTTTCACAAGGGTGTATGAGTTCCACTTGAGGTCTGGAGTGAATTTCAGTCTCATTAGATCTCCAAGAAAAGGTAACTCCTTGAAAGAATGCCTATTCATCACGATAAGTAAAGACTAGTCTACTCTCTGGAATGTTCCTAGTTTGGTTTTTGAGGTACTGAATTTTCTTACCAGTTCCAGTATTGTTAGCCAATACTTAGGTATTTGGATTGTCAAGAAAAAAATAATTCAGATTACTTACATTCAATTTTTATAAAAAAGAATGTTTAAAAGTAAAAAAACTTTTTAATGCCATATCAGTTCAGAACATAGGTGATCATGAATCTCCACAAATTCCTTTCCTTTATTATCTTTGAGTTCGCATGACTTCTTTGGGAAAATAGTGGAATGGTTTCCCACTTCTTTCTTCATGGTTTTCAATCTAAAGTAATCTTTCTACTAGACTGCAATGAGGTTTGGAAGAGAATAGAAACAAAAAGAAAACTTATACTTAATATCAGGAAGAAATAGTTGACATTTCTCAAACATGTATTGAAGAAGGAAGGTTTGAGGAATCTGATACTCACAGGGCTGATAAAGTGGTCAGTGGAAAACAGCGCATGACATACTTGATGGGCTTGAACAAGTGGATGGCAGAACAGAGTTTGGAAGAAATACAAGACAAAACTTATGTAGAGCCACAAGGAAACTGTGAAGGTCCATGATCGCTTATGTCCTGAAAGAACACCTAAAGAAGGCAAGAGTGGCATAGTGAAATAACCTCCCTGACACTCATTTATAAATGAATGACAAAAGAGGAAATGGGAGGGATAGTGAAAATATAAAACTTGTTAGGGGCTGAAATGGGTAGGAAGTTGTGGAGAGCCATGATATCCCACATTTTAAAGTGACATGGCACTTTTTTAAAAATTTAGTTTCAGTACATATAACTAATAAAATATAATTAAACACTTAGTATTAAAAATATGGGTTAAACAGATTTTTTTCTCTCTTGCTTTAAGTTAGGGTTATGTTGTTTTGTGCTGAGTGAGTAATTATTTACATTGTTCAGACTGTTGTCCTCATCTTTATTGTCATATTCACAATGTTTCGGCAGCTGTACGCTCTAACTTTCTTCAGGTGAGTGGAAGTTTGAACAAAACCCTTTATTTCAATCACTGGGGTAAATTGCATTTGTTCTATGAGTCATGCCACTTTCAGATGTTTTAGTTATTTCCATTTAACTCAACTCTCTAAGTTAATGGCAACCTACTGCGGGATAATCTTCTGCCCAAAGCATGTATCATATATGGCACTTAACTGACTGATCTATGCTACATATCCTCATATCAATCACCGACCTTTTTCACATGACTAGAATTTTGAATCGAATACTTTATTTCAATTACTGGGGTACATTGCCTTCGTTCTATGAATCTAGAAGTTATCTCCCTTTAATTCAACTCTCTAAGTTTTTTGTTTCCCAGGTATTGAACTCGCAACTCTGTATCAAATCACTACCTCCAACCAATACTTTTATCTATGGGCCATGTGTCCTTAAGAATAAGTTGCAACAAGGATTACCTGACAAAACTGGCAGACAGGTGTACTCAAAAACATGGCATAATAACTGATTCTATGACTTCTATTATCTACTAAAGATCTCTTTAAGCATATTCCTGTGAATTTATTTATTTTCAGGATTGTTATCTACTGCATCACAAAGCACATTGGATGTGTGTTGTGGATATTGACTCAGAACAACAAATCGGGGAGCTGAGTTCAAATTCCAGTTGACTTGCTTGCATTTATTTGCACACAGATACCCTTGGGAAAGGCATTAATCCTTCTCTTCCCTCCAGTTAAATAACAGGACAGATTAGGTTCTATAACCTTACCAGTCTACCGCAGAAAGCAATGGCAACCTACTGCGGGATAATCTTCTGCCCAAAGCATGTATCATGTATGGCACTTAACTGACTGATCTATGCTACATATCCTCATATCAATCACCGACCTTTTTCACATGACTAGAATTTTGAATCGAATACTTTATTTCAATTACTGGGGTACATTGCCTTCGTTCTATGAATCTAGAAGTTATCTCCCTTTAATTCAACTCACTAAGTTTTTTGTTCACCACTGCTGTCGTCAGATATTGAACTCACAACTCTTTAGGTCAAGTCACTAGGTCTAACCAATGCTTTTATCCACTGGGCCATATGCCCTTGAGGACGAGTTGAGTTAAATGAAGATAACTAAAACATTTTCAGAATCGTTTTCTATAATTTTTAAAGAGCAAATTGAAATATTCACTATAGATAAGCAAAAATTTATATGTGAGTCTAGAAATCAGGGGTATACTTTCCCTGCAGGTGCCTGCTTTGTGAAAGGTAAATCTGACACAAAAAGTTGTTCAAAAAAGGTTGACTGGTAACAATGATAGCAAGAGCTATATTGTCCCTGGTAACACCAACACACCCCACTAACAATGAATAAATGGATACTGTTTTGTGTGAGCTACCATTTTGATTAAATAGATATTTTCATAATGGAAAATCTATTTCGATAATTTACTTAGCAAAATAGGAAAGAGAAAAGGTTTGTTAATATCCATTATCCAAATGATACAATACAAATTTTTTTTACCATTCTCTTACCTTGAGTTGAAACCAATTTAGTATGCACCAACTTGCAGTTCTAATTTAAAGTCAGTCATTTAAATGTC